>JBBBDQ010000878.1:70000-447500 GCA_037127315.1 Ascarosepion bandense | reverse complement strand
AATGAATTTTCTGGAAGTGAAAGGGGTGTAAATTTGGTTGTGACCCGGCAAACGAATTGTTCGAGGTGCATTTCGTTTGTTTGGCTTGTAAAGGCTTGGGCTCTGAAATGAAAATAGAAATTAAGATGAAAAAGAAGAAAGGAAAATGAGTTTGTTATGAAAACGAAAAAAAAATAAAAGGAGGAAAAAGAGAAAAGGAAAAAAATAATGAGTGAAAAAAAAAGAAAATAGATGAGTCAGATGGTGAAGCAAGGAGGGAATGAAAAGTGAAGGAAATAGAAAAAAGGGACAAAGCATAATAAGAATTAGGAAAATTTACGGAGAGATTATGATGAGAAAAAAAAAGAATGAAACTGTATCGATAGGGATAGTAAAAAGGGGCAGTGAATGATGTGGTATATATATATATATATATATATATATATATAAACTTTTTTATAAATGTCTGTGTGTGTATGTGCCCGTGTATGTGTCTGTGTGTGTGTGTCTGTTACCTAGGCTCTGAAACGGCTGAACCGGTTTTCTTGAAAATTTACAAAATTGTACTATAAGCGTCTGGAGTGTTCTTAACTAGATTTTGTGTCGAGGTACTCCCGATAAATATCGAAAATCGATAATCGAAAAAATCGGGTTATAGAAGGAGTGGTCCGATTTTAATCAAATTTGATACACTCATAGAAACGATATTCAGAAGTTTCAAGGTTAAAGTTCTTACAATAGTGTAGAAAATCGATAATATATATATATATATATATATATATATATATATATATATAAGGCAAGATGTTTGTGTGTGTGTCTGTTTATCTGTCTGAATGTGCTTTATACAATCCATAATTTTTATCCGATTCTCACCAGACTTCAAAATTTGACTTACATCCATTCATTTTTCTTTTAGTCTATGGTTTCGCTTTAACTGGAAACAACTATTGCTTTTTAGTCTTTCGTGCCAACGTCCAAAGAGTCTGAGCTCCAAGACCATGGATTAGATTTAAAGCTTTTATTACACCCGAGCAACGCTGGGCTACATTGCTAGTATATATATATATATATATATATATATATATATATATATATATATATATATATTAATATACTTAATTACAATAAAGCGGCACTAATAATTACAGACTAAACAACCGAATAAACAATGCTAACTAAACAGTAACTTAAATCGTCGAATAACCCAAAGAGGATTACCTCGTAGGTTAAATAATGGGGAAGAAAAAAAGAAACAAATCGCGCACAAGAACAATATGTCTCGTGCACGTTTGAAAGAAAAAAAAACCCACGACGAAACCTGAACAGTAAAGTGCTCTATACCATATATATATATATATATATATATATATATATATATATATATAATGTGCGATTGGTAAATTGTCTCAATTATTTTATTATTTCAAATATTCTTTAGGCTCAGTATGAGCTCCAGTACCATGGATTAGTTTTAATGCTTTCATTACACCCGAGCAACGCCGGGCTATACTGCTAGTATATATATATATATATATATATATATATATATATATATGTGTGTGTGTGTGTGTGTGTGTGTGTGTGTGTGTGTGTGTATAAATGGCGCAAAGATGAAAGAAAGGCGGGAAACAAAGAAAAATGGCGCAAAGATGAAAGAAATAAGGGAAACAAAGAAAAATATATGAGAAGAAAGAAACGAAAAAATTTAAAAAAAAAGAATAAATAAGAGTGGGTAAGAAATATAGTCAAATAAACAAAATCCTTCAGTTAAGTGCTATAAGTAATACACACTTGGGAGATCATGTCTCAAAAAAGAGACCTGACTGATTAGACAGATTTGCTAGCAGTAAGTAACTATTAATTCTGCGGTAGACTAGTTTTTAACCAAGGTTACAGAACCCAGCCTGTCCTGCTACTTTACCCATAGCTGGAGGGAAGGGAAGGATTAATACCTTTCCCTAGGCTATTTGTACGTAAGTGAATGTAAATGCTGGATGTGCGTTGTGGTGGTGCAGTAGATATCGATTCGGAACAACAAATCGTGGTGAGGAGTTCATATTCCAGTTGAATTCCTTGCATTCACTTACGCACAAATACCCTTGGGAAAGGTATTAATCCGTCTCTTCCCTCCAGTTATAGAATAAATAACAGGACAGAATGGGTAGACAACCAGTCTACCGCAGAAAGCAACGGCAACCTACTGCGGGATAATCTTCTGCCTAGTCAGATATGTCTCTTTCGAGATATGATCGCCCAAAGCGTGTATCACGTATGGCACTTAACTGACTGAATATAATATTTGGAAACATAATTAAAACTTCTACTGGGCATAAAGTGGGGGATCAGTTTTCTATTGCTATGAAGTAAGAAACTGATCCCCCACTAATTACTACTTAATAATATAATACATCTCTTTCCCCTCTAGCTATGAGTCAAATAACAGGACAGATTAGATTATATACACTTGGCTGGCAACCAGTTTACCATTTTCCCAGTCAGTTATCTCTCTTTCGAGACATGATCGCCCAAGCATGTATTACGTATGGCACTTGATTGACTAACTGACTGACCTTACAAAGCATTAAACATTTTAGTAATATTAGTTACAGGAACGCCAGACTATCGTGACACAGTAATTTGTCCCTAATGGAAATCAGAAAGTTATACATTTGAACATATTATATATCTCGAAAAACAACAGGATAACAGAGACAGATATAATGAAATACGATATGAGGCTAAGGTTTCACGTATGGCACTTAACTGACTGAATGCAATTGGAATTCGATCTCGGCTCTCCGATTTCCCGTTCCGAGCCGATGTCCACTACACCACAACGCACACCAGTCAAGGTAAGAAATGAACAAGAGGGAGGGGGGGGGGCCCTTTGAAAACAGAAGAACGGAACGAACGAACGAAGAAAAAAAAAGACAAAACGTGCCAAGAAAAAACTGATGAATACAAGAAAATAAAGAAATTAAATAAATGAATTGTAAATAAGGAAAAAAGGAAAAACGAGCGGCAGATATAAAAGCAGGAAGATCCGAAGAGAGTTAAGAACACAAGGCCGAAAGTATGGGGCATCCAGTGAGGATCGAACTCACTACTCAGTTGTAATACGTTCTTGCAGGACAAGCTTGCTAACCATTACACCGAGGCGCCCCCAAAGAGAGAAAGAGATAGATAGACAGAGCGAGAAGACAAAAAGTGGAAAATGCGACAGAAACAAGGGGAGCATATAAAAGAAAGGAGGAAAAGAAGTGTTGAAGAGGAGAAAGTTTTGACGTGAACGAGGAAGAGAGAAAGAAAACAAGAACAACCTATATATAAATGCATGTGCATGAGTTTTTGTAAGTGTGCGTGCATGGGTGTGTGTATACACATGTGTGAGGTATATAATCGCTGAGGAACTCAGTTTTCCCAAGCAAACCCAACTCCTTTATTTTTTACTGCTAAGTCACTGCTTCCACTTTTTACTTCGTCCGAACTACAAACTACCCGACCTAGGGATTGAACACACATAGCAATCGGATGGTGAACTTGGATATTGTAAACCTGTTCTCCAGAGCTCTGTTTTGAGGTCTTGTCGAAGGTTCGAAACTGACTGGAATCAGGCAACATCCTTGGAGGAATCAGACAATGAAAATAATGGTAAGTCCTCGTCCCCGAAATACCGAGAGGGAAGAATACAACAATTGTTAGCGTCTTTGCGATGGAGAAGGGAAGTAAAAAGACTCCAACGATTCTGATTCGGTCAGGATTTTCACCTCGCCTAAAAGGACAACACAAAATGTCAAATACAAGTGTGGAGACACTAAAACCAAGCAGGTACAAAAATTTAAAATACCTGGGAAGTTTTCTAACAGAAGACGGAAAGTGCGACACAGAGATCCGAAGTCGAATTGGCATGGCGAAGGAAGCATTCCAGAAGTGGAGTAAAGTATTAAGAAACGGGACAATTTCGCTAAAACCAAAGAGAGTACTGGATTGCTATGTGATATTAGTTCTTCAATATGGCAATGAATGCTGGACAATATCATCGAAGATGAAGGAAAAACTTGAAGCAACTGAAATGTGGTTCTGCAGAAGGATGCTACGGATATAATGAACTGAGCATGTGAGCAATGATGAGGTTTTGGAAAGGATGGAAACAAAAAGGAAATTAATACTGAGCATCAGGAAGAGACAACTAAAGTTCCTGAGGCATGCAATGAGGACGGACGGCTTGGAGAACCTGATACTAACAGGCCAGATAGAGGGAAAAAGAGACAGAGGAAGGCAGTGGATAACATATTTGAAGGACTTGATCAAGTGGATGATGGAACGAGGGTTGCATGGTGTAAGAGGAGAAAGCGTTCTAAGAGCCACTAAGGATAAGGAGATCTGAAAAGCCATGATCGCCTACGCCCTGAAAGGATAGGGCACATTTAAGAAGAAATAATTATGCATAAAATGTATTTCGATGGCGATGTTCGTTGTTGTGCAGTAGATATCGACTTGCAATGAGAAGTTGGAGAACTGAGTTCGAAATCTACTTTAATTCGTTGCATTCACTTAAGCGCAAATACCCTTGGGAAGGTATTAATCTGTTCCTTCTCCCCCAAATTTTCAAAAAACTCAGTTCAGCTGTCTCAGAGTCTATAGGTAATGGACAGACACACACAAACACACACACACACAGAGACAAAGTTCCATATATAAATAAGTTTAGATTGGTTGGTCTCCGTCAAATACGTTTTTTTAGTTTTGTTTTGTTTTGTTTATTTTTTTTCGTTTTTGTTTTTGTTTTTTTTTTGGACGGGCTGATGTTGTTTTATCTGTTTCTAGAGGACTTTAGAAAAAATTTCGATCAAAAAAACAATCTACTAATATTCTGGATTGTAGCTTGTCGTGGATGTTTTTGTTTTTTTACTCTATGTGGGGACAGTTTATGATCTTTTGGGTCCCCTTAGCCTAAAGAAGTTATCTGACACCCCTTAGGCGGGGTCACTCTTTAATTCACTCACGTATATTTTATTCGTGATATATATTGGCAGAATTTGCATAGCTTGAAGTAAACTTAATTACGAATTCTTTAAATAAACCTAGAATAGATATCTTGTTTGTCAATAGAAATATCTTTTAAGCAATATCAGTACTTACTAATCTAATTATCACATATTTCAACAAAACGGGTTTCTTTTTAATAAACAGTATTATAAAAAAAACAATCAAAATAAAAGAAGTTGTCATAACAATTCACTTCATGAAACTCTTTCCAAATTATTTTAAAAATTAAAATCATTTCTTTATAAAATTGTGTAAGATTTAAATATTCTGAACTAAAATCAAACATGATCTTTGTGAAACAATGGTGTAAACTAAAATGTCATTTTCTTCGCTTCCTGCAAAACCAAATATTAGTTTGCTATATTTATATAATTTCAGTTCATGAAGCTCTTTAGAGATTACATCATCTAGAATAGGAAAATCATTGCTTTATATAAGCTATAAATGTTTTAGGCTGATACAATTACTAGCCTAAAGTAAAATCCAGTCCTACCCCCTTGTTTTTAAATAGCCAATGCTGACAGCCTTTCCAGTGTTACCTTAGTGCTTGAGTTTTTATTTTGAGGATGCCATGGGTAAACTTTTACGTCTATATTTACAGGTTTCATAGATAGATAGATAGATAGATAGATAGATAGATAGATAGATAGATAGATAGATATGATGATCAAACATAGATACATAGATAAATAGATAGAAAGACAGATATGATGATCAAACATAGATAGATAGATAGATAGATAGATAGATAGATAGATAGAATGAACATAGATATGATGAACAAGCATAGATAGATAGATAGATAGATAGATAGATAGATAGATATGATGAACAAGCATAGAAAGATAGATAGATAGATAGATAGATAGATAGATAGATAGATATGATGATCAAACATAAATAGATAGATAGATAGATAGATAGATAGATAGATAGATAGAATGAACATAGATATGATGAACAAGCATAGATAGATAGATAGATAGATAGATAGATATGATGAACAAGCATAGATAGATAGATAGATAGATAGATATGATGATCAAACATAGATAGATAGATAGATAGATAGATAGATAGATAGATAGATAGATAGATCAAACATAGATAGATAGATAGATAGATAGATAGATAGATAGATAGATAGATAGAATGAACATAGATATGATGAACAAGCATAGATAGATAGATAGATAGATAGATAGATAGATAGATAGATAGATAGATAGATAGATAGATAGGTGTGACATTGGGATATTAAGGAGTTAATTAAAACAACAAAAAAGGAAAGGAAAATGAAAAAGGAGAGCGACTACTAAATGGTTGACAGTTGTAGATATTTGCAAGAAATTGGATTGAAAATTTGAGAAAAAAATTAAAAACAAAATACAGTGAAAATCATGTTTTAAAATAATAAAATGAAATCTCGAATAGTTCCAAGGAGAATCAACCCAAATTTAATTAGACAGAATTCAGTAAGATTAAGCTAAACCAAGATTCCCCGTCTTTCCCCACTTCCCGCCGATAAGAAAAAGATAATTAATGTATCATCCAAGATATCAGTCCTTGAAAATAGAAAAACATATGTTGTTGATAAAAAAAATGGGTGGTCACCGAAATAACATCAAAATTTATTCTGGACAAAGAGCCAGGATATCATTTGGTTTAAATTAGCCACCCAGAACAAAACTAAAGATTAACGCCTAAAATTGTGGCGGGTTCGTTCATTTTAATTTCTGTGAGGTTTGTCAAAATTTTTCTTATGGCCGACATTATTTGGATTCTTTTGGATACAAGTGATAAAAAAGAATTAGTTACTAGCCCTTGAGTGACCATAGTCGACTAATGGCCTAGTTGATCGAGAGATCACCTTAAAACAACCAGCGTGAGACAAGCTTATAAAGAAAGATTAATTACTGGAGATCGCCTTTTTGCTTTCGCATTTTACATTCGTCACAAAAACAGTGTATCAATTCTTGGAGTTGACTGATGTTGAGAGAAAGGAGAGAGAAATTAGCACCGCCATTATGGATCGATATTGCGATTTGGGACTTGAAGGGAGTTGAAGTTCAGGTATGGCTTGATTCCTCTGACCACTCTCAAAATGTGAAAGCTCCGAAGACCCGAACTCAGAAATTTGAATTACTGTTAATCGGAGATGTAAACTCCAAAAGGAGATCTCAATATCATTTGATTAAAACAGTAAGTGAAAAGTGTTAAAACAGCCGTATGCAACAGTTCCGGAAGGGGGCTCTACAACCACTAAATTTAAAAAATAATCAAGTAAGCATAATTTGAAAATAGGGGATTTTATTAAAAAAGTTTGATGCTAAGAGTTGAAGATAACCAAAACCAGATGCTGAAGCAAGAATCCATATAAGCTGGAGGTTTTGACAACTTGAACAGTCCCCACATTGGTGCTACTAGATTCCGCATTGTTCACCGAGACCTCATGAGCAAGTCCTTGTGCCATCCCTGCAGACCAGAATTTAGACTATTTAAATTACTATTTACACAGGCAATAAACTCAAAAAGAGAATTTAGTGATTTTAACAGTAAGTGGAATAGGTTAAAACTGATGTTATACATCATGACATATATAAACCAAATCGTTGTAACATTTTTAACCTGAGTTGATTCTTTATTCCAAACTAGCAGTATAGCCCGTTGTTGCTCGGGTGTAATGAAAGATTTAAAACTAATCCATGGTCCTGGAGCTCAGTCTCTTTGGACGTTGACACGAAAGACTAAAAAGCAATAGTTGTTCCCAGTTAAAGCGAAACCGTAGACTGAAAGAAAAATGAATGAATGTAAGTCAAATTTTGATTTCCTGATATCGATATCAAATGAGTTTTTTCGTTGTAAACTGAATTTTGAAGGCTAAATAAGTCCTCTGAGTAAATGGTATCATGGCTGAAACTAAGAACAACAATCAATTATACCTACTTAGAGCCAAACCCGAAGCAAAAACTAAAATAAAAGGGCTGAAGAAATACAGACATACAGGCAGATAAACAGACACACACACAAACATCTTGCCTTTTATATGTATATATTACCAATTTTCTGCAACCTTGAAACTTTTGTAATATCGTTTCTTAGGTCTTTGTCTATGAGTGTATCAAATTTGATTAAAATCGGACCACTCCTTCTATAACACGATTTTTTCGATTATCGATTTTCGATATTTATCGGGGGTACCTCGACACAAAACCTAGCTAAGAACACTCGCAGACGCTTATAGTACGACTGTGTAAATTTCCAAGAAAATCGGTTGAGCTATTTCGGAGTCTATAGGTCACGGACACACACACACAGACACACACACATACGCACAGACAAAGTTTGATTTATAAATAAGTTTAGATAAGTCTTGCTTTTCTGTTCTTTGCTTCAGTTTATTTCACCAGCGATTTTCTTACGCTCTGAGATCAAAAACAGAACATGGCAGATGAGTGAAGGAGCGGGAAAGAGAAAATCAAGCTAGATCTCGTGGAACTTCAGCGCGAAACCAGCGACAACTAAAGACGGCCTTAACGAGTGAAGAGTCAGACAGATAGTAACTACGGCAGTCTGAAGGAACCTTAAGACTAACACAAGAGACGGGCTTACATAGATAGATAGATAGATAGATAGATAGATAGATAGATAGATAGATAGATATAAACAATGAGATAGATAGATAGATAGATAGATAGATAGATAGATAGATAGATAGATAGATATAAACAATGAGATAGATAGATAGATAGATAGATAGATAGATAGATAGATAGATAGATAGATAGATAGATAGGAAAAAGACTGGGATAGATAGATAGATAGATAGATAGATAGATAGATAGATAGATAGATAGATAGATAGATATAAACAATGAGATAGATAGATAGATAGATAGATAGATAGATAGATAGTAAGACTGGATAGATAGATAGATAGATAGATAGATAGATAGATAGATAGATAGATAGATAGATAGGAAAAAGACTTGGATAGATAGATAGATAGATAGATAGATAGATAGATAGATAGATAGATAGATAGATATGAATGAATGAGATAGATAGATAGATAGATAGATAGATAGATAGATAGATAGATAGATAGATAGATAGATAGGAAAAAGACTGGGATAGATAGATAGATAGATAGATAGATAGATAGATAGATAGATAGATAGATAGATAGATAGATAGATAGATAGATAGATAGAAAAAGACTGGGATAGATAAATAGATAGATAGATAGATAGATAGATAGATAGATAGATAGATAGATATGGAACAGAATGGAGGTAGATAGATATATATGGAAGACAGAATAACTAGATAGATAGATATGGAATGAATGAGATAGATAGATAGATAGATAGATAGATAGATATGGAACAGAATGAGATAGATAGATAGATAGATAGATATGGAAATGAATGAGATAGATAGATAGATAGATAGATATATATGGAATGAATGAGATAGATAGATAGATAGATAGATAGATAGATAGATAGATAGATAGATAGATAGATAGATAGATAGATAGATAGATAACTTTTTAAGCGCTGCTTAGATATGGCACAAATCAGAAAGTATAGGGTATCCAGTAAGGATTGAACTCACTACTCAGTTGTAATCGGTTATAGCGAGACAAACTCAGTTTTCTATTGTTCCTTTCTAACTAGCTAGTACTCCTCACTCTTTTCTAATTAATCTTTCTACATTTATGTAACCCCCTGCACATCAGTGGCGTTTCTGCCTTGCTCGGGGTGAAATGATTAAAAAAAAAAAAAAAAAAAAAGTTAGCATCGAACTCACTACTCACATGTAATAGGTTCTAGCAAAACAAGCTGTCTAACCATTACACCACGCCGAGGTGCCCAAGGTAGATGGATAGATAATTTAATGTCCACGGGTTCAAATAAACAATTTTATCTAAATGCGAGTGCATGAACACGTAGAAAGAAATATAAATACAAGCAGATGATAAAAAAAAATTATAATTATACACTTTAGTGTTCAGGGGCTGAATAAGATATTATTTATTTATAATTATATTTCTTTATCGCAACTGATACAGATAGGAAATGAAAACGCCTACAAACAAATCAGGAGCCGAAAAGTTGACCCACTTACAAATACCAAGTAAAATACCTTGATATCAGGCTTCTGTGAAGAATCACTTCTTAATCGAGATAAAAACAACAGTCCTCCTTACAAGATATATATATATATATGTGTGTGTGTGTGTGTGTGTGTGTGTGTGTGTATGTGCGCGCGCGTATATGTATGTATGTATGTATGTATGTGTGTGTATTTACTCATCAAGTTCCTTTTTAGGCATATTCAGATTAAATACAGTGCAAACATTATTCCTGCGTAGTTTGAATAAAATCCGTTCGCCCTCAGGGATAATCTTTCGTGTATTTTAACTGAAAGATGTAAGAAATGCACTGTATCATTTACAGTTGATTTTATTTTCCACTTCTTAATGTTCCCAAGTACTTTCATTTTACGTATATATATATATATATATATATATATATATATATATATATATATTTAGTTGTCCAAAAGAAGATGGGCAGTAGGTGGACTAGCTTTGTGTATCGGTTACGTTATTACAGTGGTGTTCATTGTTTCCAAAGAAATGGAGCCTCTATACATTGATCAAGAGCAGTCTGTGAGTATCTTGATAAAACATTTCCTGAGAAATGAATTGACCGAAGAGGTCCAATTGATTGGTCAGCACATTCACCTGACTTGACCCAAATGGATTTCTTCATTTGGGAAATGCTCAAGGACAAAGTTTATCTTCGAAAATCATGTGTTGGTGATTTGAAAAATTACGTATGAGATGCATTTTAAGAAGTTAATACCCAAAGTGATTTGTGCAAAAATGTTTATCAAAACGTGAGGAGAATACTTCAAAGCTATATAAATTGTGATAGATAACAGTTTGAGCATTTGTATTGATAAAATTTAAGCGCTTTGTGTTACTGTACACAATAAAGTTTAATTTTCAATGTAATAAGTGAATTAGTAAATGTAACTGTGTATGTAATCTCAAAATAAATGTTATCATATACGGTCCAACTACTGTTGGACTAACCTATATATATATATAATCAAATCATAAATTTTAAGTGCATCAAGGGTGGTCTTTAGTGATGCACTGTTCTCATAGCCTATTTATATCGGCTCCAACAGCAACTCCGACCCGATTCTAAACGAGTCAGGCCACCTCCTTGAAAGTGTCGTGCTACGCACTGTAACGTTGCAAAGAACAGTAGTCATAAAAATACTAGCAAGGCCGGACTTAGACCGTTCTTATTGACATATGTAAAATCAGAAAATGATATAGTGGTGTCTTTATATATATATATATAGTTTTAAAAATAGGCTATATTTATGGGTTAAAGTGATCAATAACAGAATATTGCCTGCAGATTACGTTCATACCCGAACAGACTGTCGTCCCTGCGTGTTGACCGCAATGTTCACTTGATAGGGCGTCTATTTCATATAAGAAATACAATAACGTTTGAAGTAATGAAAATGTCGTACTAAAAATGAATCTGTTAATTCCTTAGAAATTTTATTTTTTTACTTTCGGATACGACACTGAACAGATTCTTTCTAGAAAAAAAAAACCTGAAGTGAAATAAATATATATTCTTTAAATAGGGTTAAAAGAACCTGCTTTACATTCAAGTCCTTTGTGGTTTTAAGTAGTAAATCCTAATATATAGACGTAATATACACTTTATAATAAATACAAATAGCGTGTCAATTTCAAATAAGAATTTTCCCCTATAATAACCTTTCATGTTATAAAAATATCAAATTGAAAATAAATTCGTTAACCTCTTATTTATATATATATATATATATATATATATATATATATATATATATATTAACTATAGTAATAACAATACCAATAGTAACCGAACTAACCCTGCTGAAACTAGTATTAATTAAGCTATAATTTAAATCGCCTTGTACAACCCACAAAGAACGAACTCGGAGGGAAAAGAAGGGGTAGTAAAAAAAACAAAAAACAAACGAAGTACATGAACAAAAAGTCAAGCACTCGTAAGAAAGAAAAAACACCAAGATGAAAACCCTAACACAAAGCGCCGTGGGGTAGGCTGTTGGCTCTTGCTTAGATTTATATATATATATATTGTCATCCGCAGACAGATCTGTTTCGCTGTATCACAGCTCATCAGTACGGTTGTTGTCAGTCCGTAAACGTTGAGGATAATCCAACAAGATTTCCTTAATATGAATTATTAATAGGTAAATCCATATAGAGAGCTCGATGGGTGTTAACCAGAGCAATATGAAGTTTATAAAGGAAAACTCAACACGTCATATTAGTTATAAACTATAGTTCATTTCAATGAGCTTAATTAGCTCATATCATCAGACTCTTATACAATATTTCCTACATCTGGCATAACATTTCTGCTGGAATGAACGTTTTCTTAAGATGAAGATGGAACATAATAGAAATAATAATAATAATAAACATAAGTTTATAAACAAGTAAATAAATGACAATAAATGTAAGGGGAAGGGGGGGAGAAAGAAAGAAGGAAAGGAAGGAACGGGAGGGAAGGGGATGAAAGAGATAGAGTCCAGTTCCAAATATGGGTAGTATCTGTTTGGAATTATAACTTCAAACTGATACTAGCCATCAGGTAGTTAATAATGATTCTAATAAACATTTGTTTTTAAAAAGAAAATTTTAAAAAAATGTCACTTCCCCTTTATTGCCATCATTATTAACTACCTGATGAGACATGGTTCATTCGTTGTCGAAACAAAATGTCCACTTTTGTAGTAAATTATAATTCGTACATGTTCTAACTTATAATTTATAATGAATATCCAGAGTTCTATTTCTAGAGCACTGTTTTAGATTAATGTTTTTAATGTTGTTAATATTTTCTTCGTTCTTTATTCACTTATATATATATATATATATATATATATATATATATATATATATATTCATCCGCAGACATATCTGTTTTGCTGTATCACAGCTCATCAGTACGGTTAGACTCCGATTGCTTTTAACCCAGGATTGAAACCCGACCGATTATATAAAATAATTCTATTTATACGACATTGACGACTGTTTTATTGACACCTGAATAATAATAATACTATTCATGTGTGAACCCTCATATATATATTTATTAATTCACGTATATATAAATACTTCGTTAACCCTCTCTCTCTCTCTATATATATATATATATATATATATATATATATATAAAGAGTTAACGAATGTATTTTCAATTTGATATCTTTATTACTTGAAACGTTAATTATAGTTATAATTAATTATAATTGACAAACCATTTTTATTTATTATAAAGTGTATATTACGCCTATATAGTTTATGTGTTGTTCTCTCTCTCTCTCTCTCTCTGTGTTTGTGTGTGTGTGTGTGTGTTTGTGTGTGTGTGTATGTGTGTGTGTGTGTGTGCGCGCGTGTCTTTTGTGTTTGTTTGATATATATTTCTTGTCTCATTAGGTTTCGGACCAGCGTAACCAAGTGTGATGTACGTTAAAGCAGAGAGTGAATAAGTAATCTCAGGATAAGTAATCCTCAATAACAGGTTTATTTTAAACGGTCTGCCGCGGCATCAAATGCTTTCGAATTTATGGCACAGAGAGAAAGAAGGCCGTAGCGAGGCAAATGGTAATTTGATGAAACGAAAAACGAAGAACATAGACGCAAAAAATAATCTTAGCTGGAAGAACAGCAACGATTGACGTTGACTAAGAGAAGTAAACGCGCTTCTATTCTTGATATTAACTTAGTCAAACCCATTGGCTAAATAAGTACAACAATCTTTGGGTGGGGAGAGGATTTGACTGTCGATATTTGAAATACTGACTTGTGGGTTCGAACAACAGTCTACGCATGTTAACAGACTCTTGTGAGAATGGTTATTTTTACTCTCCATTGCATAATTTTGCTTTAAGGCATTCCATTCTTCTTGCTTTCACATCGGTAAAAAAAGAAAGAAATAGATTGAAACATGGACAGATTATGAAAAGTTTAAACTCGACAGATAGACAGATAGATAGATCGACTGCTATATAGATAATGAACAGAGATCATTAGAGATAGATAGATAGATAGATAGATAGATAATGAACAGAGATCATTAGAGATAGACAGATAGATAGATAGATCGATAGATAGATAGATAGATAGATAGATAGATAATGAACAGAGATCATTAGAGATAGATAGATAGATAGATAGATAGATAGATAATGAACAGAGATCATTAGAGATAGATAGATAGATAGATAGATAGATAGATAGATAGATAGATCGACAGCTATATAGATAATGAACAGAGATCATTAGAGATAGATAGATAGATAGATAGATAGATAATGAACAGAGATCATTAGAGATAGATAGATAGATAGATAGATAGATAGATAGATAATGAACAGAGATCATTAGAGATAGATAGATAGATAGATAGATAGATAGATAGATAGATAGATAGATAGATAGATAGATAGATAGATAGATAGATAATGAACAGAGATCATTAGAGATAGATAGATAGATAGATAGATAGATAGATAGATAGATAGATAGATAGAGAATGAACAGAGATCATTAGAGATAGATAGATAGATAGATAGATAATGAACAGAGATCATTAGAGATAGATAGATAGATAGATAATGAACAGAGATCATTAGAGATAGATAGATAGATAGATAGATAGATAGATAGATAAGATAAGAACAGAGATCATTAGAGATAGATAGATAGATAGATAGATAGATAGATAATGAACAGAGATCATTATAGATAGATAGCTAGATAGATAGATAATGAACAGTGATCATTAGAGATAGATAGATAGATAGATAGATAGATAGATAGATAGATAGATAGATAGATAGATAATGAACAGAGATCATTATAGATAGATAGATAGATAGATAGATAGATAGATAGATAGATAGATAGATAGATAGATAGATAGATAATGAACAGAGATCATTATAGATAGATAGATAGATAGATAGATAGATAGATAGATAGATATTAGGACGACGGCGATAGGTACATACATAATGCAAAAGTTTAATAGGTTTTAAAGATATGAAAAAATGTAGAAATTAGATCAATATTGGAAGAGATATTGATATTAACAGGTTGTCTAACAGGATATTAAAGATTCTTTTAAATGAAAGAAATAGAAAAATTTCTAGATAGAAAAACATTTCTTAAATCCGAATTTTCCCTTGAGGCTTTTCTATATTTATTTCAACCTTGCCATCGAATCATCTATTTCCTTCTTATAGAATTATTCATTCATAAAAGATGGTAAATTAATTGAAGTCTTCTTCAAGTTGATTTTGATTAGCAAAGTTCTTGGCCGTAGGTAAATGGTCTGGGTTCTTGGAAATTGTAATCCTTATGAGAAATGTCGAGTGAATGAAAAGGTTGTAATACAGTTTACATGGGTTTCTCTCTCAGGGGTCAGCAAACTATATCTAAAGCTCACTTTCCTTATGCTTGTCCGTCTGATTATTGTCATTGTGTATATTTTCGTAAACATCTGTCTATATATTATCTAAGATGATTCATATACATATATATGTATGTGCATGTGTGTGTGTGTGGTGCTAAATTGTAATAATTCTTAGTGCCAAAATTGTTGGGTTTTTTTCAGTATTTTAGTAGTAGAAATGGTAAACAATAAACTAGTTTACAAACAAGTTTACAAAATTTAAAAATAAAAATTTACAAAACCACAAATAACGAAGCATTTGTGATGCAAACAAAGAAGCTAAAAACATGGCCGCTAAACTAAAATTAGCTAATAGATTAAGAAAGTTAGCAAAAGTATAAACGTTAATTAACTTAAAACACCATAAAGGCAAATTTACGACCAAACCAACGTACAGATTATTAAACACCACAAAATGCAACTTTGGAGAAATAAGCAAAGAAATATTAGAAAAAATGAGCAAAGAAAATAAGCAAAGAAATATTAGAAAAAATATAATCAAAACTAAGAAAGATTTTAAACAAAAACCAATAGAAAGATACAAAGCAACAATCCACTGGTTTAATTACATACTATTATATGAGAATGAGAATACATTAAACAACGCACTGATCAATACATGACTATCCCCAATAAAGACATAAATATAATTAAATACTGCCGAAAATCAATATTATTTCAATTAAATAATATGGGCAAAAAGATAATAATAATAATAATAATAATAATAATAATAATTTTGATGTAACAATAAGTAGCTATGATGCTGTATTTATGCGAACTCAAAGTCATATGGATAATCAATAACAAATATTATTAACCAAAAAGATATAAGTTTATAAAGGGACGATAGTCTATTAATTCTAAGAAATTACAAGGTCAGAACTACAGAAAATAATAAAATATCATAAAAAACTTAAAAGCCTATAATTTACAAGATTAATTATTTCTTTAATATATAACACAATAGCATAATCAAAAAACTAATGAGCATTAAATAAAAATGAAACGTTAGAAAACATATGATATAAACAAATACTTAATTTAAAACATATATGTGTGAGGGCAGCTTGAGTGCATTAGTGTACAGAAAATTTTTTCACACACGCACGTTAAACCTCATATGTCACCATTTGCTGGCCAGAAAAATTTTTTACACTGACTTGCGAAATCGATTTCCTCATTATACTTCAAAATTGTTAGAGATTTTGATTCAACTCTACTCTACGGGTCATTTAGTTTGTTTTGTTATTTTTGGAATAATATTTTTTGCAATGGTTCGCGAATTTTTGTAGGGGAGGAGGATCACGTTTGAATTTAGTGTATGTGTGTGTGTGTGTGTGTGTGTGTGTGTGTGTGTCTGTGTCTTAAGTTTTTCATTTTGTTTTGTTGAGGAAAGGCTTGTATTTTTATGAATATTTTTTCTTGCATCATGAGCATGTCTTAATCTGCATTTTAGTAGAGAGGTATTACTCTAAATTTACCTCCACGACATTCGTGTAAACGTTGGGAAACGTAACAATTTTCTGTTATTGACTAGTTTGGAACTACTTCTGTGCAGGGCTACTCTTTTATTCAGGCTTTGTTTCACCACCAAGCATATTTTTGCGCATTTATCGTAGTTTTATAGAACACACACACACACACACACACACACACACACACACACACACACACACATATATATATATATATATATATATACTAACATTACCAAGTAAATACCATACAACTATAAACAAGCAACCATAATGCCCTAAAAATATAAAGAAAATATCATTTAAGCACTTGTTTATACCAAAGTACAGACATAAGTGTACATGTGGCTGTGTACGCGCGTTTATATATGTATATATGTGTACGTGTGCATGCGTGAATAAGCGTATGCGTATACACATGCGTATGCACATGCGTATGCACAAACTCTATCCATACAGACGTATACACATAAATTAAAACAATAATAAATAAAAATTTTATTCTAAATCTAACCTCCTTTAAATAATATTTAAAATAATTGCGATATATAAACATGTGTACGCATATATATATATATATATATGTCTGTGTGTGTGTGTGTGTATGTGTGTATATAAACATGTGTACGTATATATATATATGTGTGTGTGTGTGTGTGTGTGTATAAACATGTGTACGTATATATATATATATGTGTGTGTGTGTGTGTGTGTATATAAACATGTGTACGTATATATATATATATATGTATGTGTGTGTGTGTGTGTGTGTGTGTGTGTGTGTGTGTGTTTTATAATTTAAGCAGTAATGTCATGAGTTTCACACTTCCCGTACCTCTGACCAATTCATTTCCAACTGGTGATATGAACCAAACGTGACGCCGAGTATCTTGATCGGCCCGTCTATCGAGAGGAAAAGCACGAGAAGAGAAACTCGCTTCTACGTACCCAACTGCAAGCCAATAGATTTATCGCGGTCGATCTTGGCCCCTGTCAACGTCTCGTACCCTCTGATTTCTCTAACGACTTCGTCAATCTCGGATCTTCTCGATACAAGAGCCGAAACGTCGTCAGCATAGGCATAGGCGGAATAACTCGCCGCAGTGCAGTAGCACTAGGTAATGAGATTCCGCATAGGACCAGGTTCTCCTTCAAGTTGCGAAGGAAAGGGTTTCAACGCAATAACATAAAGCAGAGGCGAAAGCTGACACCCTTGACGAATAGAGCGAATCAATAGGAAAACTTCTGATCGTAGCGCATTCACTTCACAGATTCCAGAAAACGATGGTCAATCCTATCGAATGTCTACGTATAAAATTATTTTAAAGCTAATTTATCAAGTGATTCCAGTCACAAAATATGTCAGTGGCTTTTGTCGATGTGTGACCCTAGGGCGAAATGTGTCCTTAACAATTCCCTGTGTACTGTGTTACCAGAACAGTTGATAAGATTAGGCAGATAAGTACAGAGAATGTGTTTTCTCCTCTTCTGTTGGAAGTCGAAATGCTTAAATGTAATTGTTTTCATTTGGAGCTGGTAAGAGTTATTCAGTGAAGGAAATGAAAACCTTACACTCCTCTTTCCCATCTCGGTTAGGGTGCTTGTTTAAGAAAAGGCAAGACGAGATTGGTCAGTCGGCTTTCGTGTCTTCAAAGAAGAGATTGGAAAGAGATTTGAAATATGGTCGACCTGAAAACTCGCCTGCTGCTAGAAATAAGACAAAGACGAACTGGAAGTTGAATAAACGATCGTCCTGAAGAAATAAAACCTCACGATTACTATCGTGCTACTGAAATACAAGCCAACTGATTTTTCTTTCCTGTCATTAATTTTTGACTGATTGCAATCTTGCGATTATTCGATATATATAAATATAAATAAATTTTAACTGTGTCGTTGAGGTCTTAAATCTGTTTTTCATCATATACCAATCCCTCGCATGTTTGGGCTATCCTATCACCATCAAGTGTTAATAAGCAGTCCTGTCTGAATAATCCGTTATCAGCAACATAGCGTGGGCGGAATCAGACAAAGAAGAAGGTTGACTGGATGCAGCAAGGGATCGTGCTATAATCAGGCCGGCCCGCACCGTCATTGGGCGCATAAATTCAAACAAGACAAATAGACTTATCCTTTATAGTAACCACCACTACGCGAAACCGGACCACCGAATGTTCCTTGTTGAGAGTTGAAAAACGAGTCTCCTGTGCACAACCTACACCCACACCGAAGCGCTGAAGATCGCGATTGAGACACGCTCTGTGATTCTACGATCTCAGGACCACGCCATTTATATTAGCCAACTAGAGAGCCATTATCAGTTCGATTAGACTTACATATTCTGTAGCAGTCATTTTCTTAATAGCACTAGCACACATCGGATCAGATCTTCTGCCATTTTTATAAAAAAATTTGTGCCAAGTATTTAATCTTGTCCGTAAAAATTTACACTTTTCATCCCTTAGCTTTAGTCCATAGTCCTGAATTCTTTTAAACACTTGAAAAACATGTTTCTTATGTTCCTCTGTGTTTTTACCTCTCAGAAAAAATATCAAGTCATGCGACTGCAAAATCGAGATCACTTAGTATCGGGTCCATGATTGCTGGAAGATAACTGGAGCGACTTTAATGCCAAACAGCAAAGGATTAAATGTATATAATCTTTTGTGTGTATGTATGGTCTAGAATTTCAAACATCCTTCATCGACTTGAATTTAAAGATATGCGTCTCTAAGGTCTATATTTAAAAAAAAAATCTTACCTCCGCTAAGCTGCGCAAAAACCAGATAGAGGGAAAAAGAGACAGAGGAAAGCAGCGATAGCATATTTGAAGGACCTGATCTGGTGGATGACGGAACGAGGGTTGCGTGGTGTAACAGGAGAAATCGTGCTAAGAGCCACCAGGGATAGAGAGATTTGGAAAGCCATGATCGCCTACGTCCTGAAAGGACAGGGCGCATAAAGAAGTTTCGTTGGTTGGACTCACTTTTGGCAAAATGAAATAATTGGGCAGTTTCATAATTTGAATTTTTTCATCTAATCTATACCAAAAAGATTATTCGTTTTATTTATTCTGAATATTTTTTTAATTGTAACGTCTTTTTGTTTAGCAAAATCTACTACGAATTTAGTTTTCTCACCTGCAATACTAAGACTTTTTTTTTTAACTCAAGTTGTTTTTTCTATTTTCCTCTAAGTATAATTATTTATTATGCTTCAATCAAAACCACTGTCTAGTTGTAATAATTAATTTTCTTCAGGATTTTCAGCTATACAAATTTTCTTGTATTCTGAGTTGAATATTCATTATCGTTAGTCACTCTAGCAAAATTCTTAACTCTTTTTTTTCCTTACTGCAGTGAGATTTTTGTACACGTTGTACCACAACGAAAGCATTTCTTGTTTTTAGACAAACATTATAGAAATGTAGTCCGTCAATAGCGTAGCAGGGCTTTGGAGCAACGGATTTATTCTTCACAGTTTTATTTCTATTTTTACGGCACATTTTTTTTATGTGTGACACAGCAATATTTCAATATCTTTAGCATCCTGCCGAACGTTTATACACTTCTGACAATTTTCTACCAGATTTTGCAGAGTCAAGTTGGGTTCTTTTCCGAGTTTTATTTAGAACCCTCTGTGACACGATAACTAGGCGTATATTAAGGTGCTTTGTAAAATATGTATTTTATTATAATAGATTAAAATAGAAAATGGTTAAGAATAGAAAATAGTTTAAAAACATATTTAACAAAAGTGAAAAAGAGGAAAAAAATAAATAAATAAACGCTTTTTGTTTTATGAAGAAAATTGTGGAAGAGACAAGGGTATCCGATTACTGTTTTAAATCCTACCATTCTTCCGGTAAATATTTGACTCGGTGATTTAATGTGATAAAGAGATAAGTTCAGGAAATAGAGTTAGGGAGGTGGGTTTTCGAATGACCAGGTCAAAGGCTGTCTTTTACTGTATCTTGACCACACATTAAGAATTTTCGGGCGGAAGCTTTATTAAGATAAAAAAAAAAGATAACTGAAATTTCAGACTTACAGTCGCCAATGTTTATCGCCGGTGGTTTAAAGCATTTCCGGATTTCCGGATTTCCGGATTTCCGGATCAATTTCAAATAAATTCAGGTAATTTTTCCGAGTCAGATCAGTAGAGTAGAGTAGAGTGAGATAGTCAGTTAAGTGAGTCAGTCAGTTGAGTGAAGTGAACCTCCGTTCGTCTTGTTTTGGGCAGTTCGGATTTGTTGATCTCCAGTAATTAGAGTTAGAGCTGTGTGTCACATTCGCCTGTCCCAACCGAAAAGGCTAACTCTAAACGAAATAAAGCATCCTTTCAACTCATCCAAGTTGTGGAAGTTCGTTCCTTATAGTTCAATCTTGTACCCCCAGCTTGAGGCTCCGACATTTTCAACAAACTCCCGGCAAACATCACAGCGTGAAGAACGGCCGCCGGAGAAATTGTTCGGACCGTCCGTTGGGGTGTTACACCCTCTTCCTGATTTGCTTGTCATTAGCTGATACTAACATTACGCAAATATTAAACATTTGAAACACCCAGGGCTAAGTTCTGCCAGCTAGAATTACTCACACCGATTATTCACAATATTTGCGAACGGAGTGAAACCTTCCTAATCGTTTTTCAGTAACTTCATACACTTCCATCTCATATGGAATTATGACGTTTTCGGGCTGAACAGATACAAAAGTAACGTAACAGTTTCATTGAATGTTAAGTCACTTATCGTCTTTGGTAAAAAAATAATTCATGAACTTCGTATGTTCGGCATCGTCTATTTTTTTTGTAAAATCAGCTGATCTTTTTCGGACCTGACCTATTTATGCAGCCCATTTTGCAAATAGTCGGAAATCTGCGGAAATATGAGGAAAAAGTTACGTTTTCCTCCGGTCTGTAATTAAACTCTGTTACCGCGTTTCGCACAACTGGTTAATATCAGTCAGTCAGTTAAGTGCCATACGTGAAACACACTTGGGCGATCATGTCTGGAAAGAGACATAACTGACTGGGCAGAAGATTATCCCGCAGTAGGTTGTCATTGTTTTCTGCGGTAGACTGGTTGCCAGCCAAGGCTATAGAACCCAATCTGTCCTGTTATTTAACCCATAACTGGAGGGAAGAGACGGATTAATAGCTTTGCCAAGGGTATTTGCGCGTAAGTGAATGCAATGAATTCAACTGGAATTCGAAATCGGCTCCCCGATTTCTGGTTCGGAGCCAATATCCACTGCACCACAACGCACATCCTGGTTAATATCACGTAATCCTAAAAATCCTTGTAGACAAAAAAGGCTTTAAATTTGTATACATTTTTGTACTTCTGATCTTTCTTCGTCCGTGCATTCAATAAAGCTGTCATATATGGTCAGGTGCCCCTGCAGTTCATCTTAGTGTTCTCGGCCGGCTCCAAACGAGGATCTGTATTGTGATAGATACCGACTTGGCGGCTCGACTCCAGCCACTTTCTCACCGGCGGGATGTGGCTTCCCTCTGTCTGTTCTATAAATATTTTCATGGCTTCTGCTACGACGAACTTCAGTCCCTGGTGCCCGTGCCACAGGAGTTTACTCGTGCAACCAGACGGCAACAGGGTCCCACCCATTCCCAAGCAAATGCAACCGACACTTCTACTCCACCAGCTTCTTTTCCCGCACTTCCCGCTTGTGGAACTTCTTTCTGTATACTTGCTTTCCTGATAACTCCAGCCTCCAGGAATTTAAATGCAATGTCAATACCCATCTCTTATCTCCAGTTCTTTCTACATCACCCTGTATATATTTTTCCTTTCTCTCTACCTTCGCAACTATCTTCACACCTGTATACCCATCCTTCTCTTACTCTGACAGCCCTTGTAACTGGTTCATCTTTCTGTTTACTCTCTTACCATCTAAACCTTTACTCTTATGTAGCCCACACTGCGCATCAGTGGCAGTACCGCCTTGCTTGAAGTGAAATGATTAAAACAAAAATGAGTAATCACGAAAACGGAGGTTGAAGAAAATAGTATATTACAAATCATTCCGTGAAGTAGACAAACTGATAATCTAGTTAGTATAATTATGCCACTCTAATCAATAATAAGAACATCTCATTCCTGTATACAGGTAGGTATACAATAGATAGATAGATAGATAGATAGATAGATAGATAGATAGATAGATAGATAGATAATGAACAAATTGAAAGAGATAGATAGATAGATAGATAGATAGATAGATAGATAGATAGATAGATAGATATGAAAAAATTGAAAGAGATAGATAGATAGATAGATAGATAGATAGATAATGAACAAATTGAAAGAGATAGATAGATAGATATGAACAAATTGAAAGAGATAGATAGATAGATAATGAACAAATTGAAAGAGATAGATAGATAGATAGATAGATAGATAGATAGATAGATAATGAACAAATTGAAAGATGATAGAGATAGATAGATAGATAGATAGATAGATAGATAGATAGATAGATTAAATTAAATAGATATATGTATTCAGTAAGTATTTTTCGTAACATACCAGAATTACAATAATTAATACGATACGTTTTGTGCGCATGTTTTTATTTGCATTAACGTTTACCTCCTTTTGTATCCTTTATATACGAACACAAAAAAGAGAGACAGAGAAATTGGGAAAGATAGTGATCGATCGGTAAGAAGTGATTAAATTATGTAAATATCGACTGAGATAGGTAAGAAAATACTGGATTGATCGATATCTTGTTAGTCATCATCATCTTACCCTTTTTTTGTGTAGGGCAGTAACTTTTTGTTACTGTTTCCGTAACAAACTGTTTTTTTACGGGGCATAGTTGTTAGCCCTGAGCCCAATCCCGGAGTACGAGTGGACCATTCTTGTTCCTTACGTTTACAGCACCTGGTATTCCAAAACGGTCACCCATTTAAGTACTGACCAGGCTTGATGTTGCTTAACTTCGATGATCGGACGGGAACCGGTGTATTCAACACGATATAGCCGTAGACATTTTGTTAGTAGTACCTTAATAATATTTCAATGAGTTCGATCTTCAGGAATTGCCTGGTTTTATGTCAAGTTTAACAACAATTATGAATTTACTTAGTAGAAAGAAAGAAAGAAAGAAAGAAAGAAAGAAAGAAAGAAAGAAAGAATGATACTGAATGCAAAGTCCCAAATTTCAATTTGGATGACCGTATCTTACTAACTCAAACAACAGCTACAGTTTAAAACGGATTGAACATTAATTTTTTGATATTAATTTCTGTTGTGGATTCGGCTGAGGAAAAGCACAAAATAACAACAAAACAGATATTTAAGATAGAAAAATAAGTTATATTAAACATAAAGATAAAAACCTAAATGCAGGTTAGTAATCCAGGAATATGTTAAGTAAGGAATATATATATATATATATATATATATATATATATATATATATATACAAGTCTTTGAAGTGAAGCCGTGCTGGAATTAGTATATTCGTGTAATACTATTCTGGGTGAGTGGAGCTCAGAGCTACTATGACTGCTGACGCGGTATTCTCAGCGTAACTTCGGTGTCGTTCGGTAACTTACGGATCAGTCACTGCTCGCCAACGGTATTCTCTATGGCAGGAGTATATGTATACTCAAGTCGAGTCTATTATCATAGAAAAAGTGGAGATCACACAACACTTTCAAAAGTTCCACTCGGATTGTAAAATTCTACAGTTGGAGATTCTGGATAACATATCAACTGATATAATCTAAGCCCCATTTTGTATTTGTATATAATTCTGAGATGTAATATTAACATTGTTCAAACTGTGGTCAATATAACACCAGGACTACCTACAAAAGTGGTTCTACATTTCACAGATACCTCCCCCGTGTAAGACCACCAATTGAGGAGAACAAGAATAAGGACTGTGTGTGAGCCATTCCATGTAGCGGTGGAAAAATATAAAAGAAGATACAGGATGCTCCCTTAAGGTAAGCTTACAAGAACATTGCAGGAGTAACACGTGGAGTGATAGAAAAATCAGCGTTAGCTGATCACATATGGAGGGAGAAAGACGATCGCTGTCCCTTGTACGATAAAATTACAATATTTTATAGAGAATACCACTGGAAACTACGTAAACTCACAGAATCAGCGCCTATGCTAGGCCACAAGAATCTCCTAACATAGAAATGAAGATAATATTGGAACCAGTAATACGAAGGGCTAGTGAAAATCAGTAGCTTCAAAGTTTGCAATATGAGCTCTGTTAAAAACATGGTTACTGAAACATTAGTTTTATAAGTCCCATAAATACATACACTGAAGTCCTCAAGGATACATAGCTCAGTGGATATAGGCGTTGGTTAATTTCAGTGACTTGACCAAAAGAGTTGTGAGTTCAATACCTGGCCACAGCAGTAGTGGACAAATAACTTAGAGAGTTGATTTAAAGGGAGATAACTACATGGCATCAGGATGAAGCATCGCACATGAAACGAGAATGAGATATCGTAGGAACAAAATAAATGGTTCGGTCAAAATTCCAAACATCTGATAAAGATCGGAGCCTACAACGGCTGAAACGTTGTAAACATAGCAATAAAGATGAGGACAACCGTCCGAACAATGTAAATAATATAATTTCAAGTTTGTATTCGTGTTCTTTTTTATTGTCTGTCCCAAGTTATCTCAAGAGTCACAATCGCATATGTCTTAAAGGGATCCCGTTCATAGAAGAAGAAGAAGAAGAAGAAGAAGAAGAAGAAGAAGAAGAAGAATCGTGTAATACTGATTGAAGAGAATTTGTAAAGAATGAATAATTGTTCAAGCCACTAATGACTACCTGACCTACCCAGGTAATAGCAGCAGAGAATTGTTAACCATATTTCTAAACTTAATAGGGAGCCAATCAATATTGCTGCAATTAAAAATAATTTGTCTTTTTGTTTTGGATGTTGATTTTTATTTTATTTATTGTTTAATTTGCTTCGTTATTTTTTTTTTTAACTAGTTTTTAGCCAATCAATTCTTCGTCCTTGAAACTAAGTGTCGTGATAAAAGGCAACGAGAATAGACGAACGAAGATCTAACCAAATATAATTTGCAATTTGTAAAAGATTTTCCCATTGATTACGTCTTCATTTCTAGTTTGTGAAAATCCTTCTTCGTTCTCCGCTTTTAGTGTGTGAAAACGAGTTAACGTGCAAGAAACGTTGTTTTCAAATCACAAAGTAAAAACAAATGCAGCGATTTCGTTATTTTTTATTGTTACTATTTTTATCCATTTTCTTCTGTGATTAGTTGGTGGCCTGTAAATTGTCCAGTTTGAAAAACATTAATTTTCAATTACGCAAAAGAGCTTTGGATTTAGTTACCTCCCTTTCACTCCTGGTCATAAAAACAGAAATTGTAAAAGTCCCGACAAATGACATGAAATATCCCTTTACGCTAATTAAAACTGAACAGGAATGTTAACAATAAAAACATGACGCCAGTAATAAAATAAAAACAACAAAAAATCTACATATTTTACTGCAACCAGATGCGCAATAATTACAAGCAGGAAGAATTTACTATACGAAGAAACATTGAGCACCATATTTCTGCAGTAATTTCTAAAAGAAACATGTAAAATTTACAATATTACAGAAAATAAATATATAAATATATTACCGCAAACCTTGTTATAACTGATCAAAATAACTTCATCAAATCTAAAACATCGATGACCAGTATATTTCAATGACCAGTACAAGATTGTTTCTTATCCCAACACAGTTACCTATATTGAAGACACTACCACCTGCTAAGTTAGACGCCTTACATGTCATATATTAAATCAAAGTTCCATAAAAGAAATCTGATTAACCCATACTTTACGAGGACGCTTATTGAAAATTCTGATTGAAAAAGCAAGAATCACAATATGAAAACATCTCGTTATTTGAGAGGCACTACATATAAAACATTTCTCTTTGGTTTTTCTCCATTTATTTCGGACACTGCGATAAAAAAAATACTTGGATAGAATTCGAGTTGACGACATTCTATTTAATAAAACCCGCCTAGCATATCATTTCGTTGTTAAATACAATAAATTTAATACTGGGTGCCAGTTGTTTTATGTAGAGTGTTTCTCTCGCAGCAATATATTTTTGGTTATAGAATTTATGAAGGATGGTCTTTATTCATAAGAAATCTCACTCTGGTTTCGTATAGTTTGTGGCTGACTAAATGAAGTTTTGTAGCACTTTGATCACATAAGTGACACATGACGAATATATATATATATATATATATATATATATATATATATATATATATATATATATATCCGATTGTATGTAAAACGGAGAAAGAATATTAACAACGTCCAAAACATTAATTTAAAACAGTGCTCGATATATAGTATATAGAGCTTTGAATATTAAATGTAAATTATATTTTAGAACATACACATAATTTTTTATAAATATCCGTTACAAAGGTACATTTGTTTCGACATTGAAAGTTGAATGTCTCTTCAGACGGGTTCCATCTGAAGAGACATTCAACTTTCAACGTCGAAACAAATGTACCTTTGTAACGGATATTTATAAAAAATTATGTGTATGTTCTAATATATATATATATATATATATATATATATATATATATATACTAGTTTTTATATAATAGAGAGGATGTATATATATTCTTCATTAGACGATGACATAATTATGGCAAAAAAGATCAAATAATAAGATACTGTTAAAGAGCAAACACGCGGCAAGAGCTTTCATAACTGGCAGCAAAGTTTTATAGCTGGTAGTAAAGAAAATGAAATAAGCAGACACTGTCTGGCTAATATTTCTCTCTCCATGACAGGTGGTATATATATATATATATTTATATATATATATATATATATATATATATATATATAAGTCTTATATATCTAAGTCAATAAAGAACGAAGAAAGTATTAACAACGTTTAAAGCATTAATTTAAAACAGTGCTCAATATAGAAATAGAGCTATGAATATTTAATATAAGTTATAGTTTAGAGCATTTTTTTAATCTTCTTTTAAAAAAATAAAGTTTAGTACCATCTTTAACAACTACCTGATGAGACATTGTTTTTTCGATGTCGAAACAAAATGCATACTTTTGTAGTAAATTATAACTTGTACATGTTCTAAACTATAACATATAATATATATATATATATATATATATATATGTGTGTGTGTGTGTGTGTGTGTGTGTGTGTGTGTGTGTGTGTGTGTGTAATTAAACACACAACTGTCTTTATTACAATGGAGAGGATTATATCATAACATTGTCTAAACACTATCAATGGTTTCATACGTATTTTTCCATGCAATCTCCAGATAGTCGGAATGTTTAATACAAGAAATGTACATTTAAGCCCCAAGGACAGAATTGGGGGAAGGAAAGAGTTGGTCTACCCTTGTCATAACGTTAACTCACCTGGCCTCAATTACTGACCCATCCTCTGGAGTATTGCCACTTTCACCAGAATACCGCATTTACACAAGCAGTTCATACGCAAGTACCATGGTACGAAATTTTCTCTATGAAATCCTACCTAATCCCATATGTACAGCCGCTGTTGTGCGGGAAGTAATCTTCAGGTAAGTCGGTAATTTTATCCGGTGAAACGGACATTTTAGACCTCCTCAGCTAGCTCAAGATCTTACACTGAGGAGAGGTGGCGTATTCATAACATTCAAACACTAAATAAACCTGTGGCTAAAGATAAAAAAAAAACGGAATATCGTCATTATTTCAAGGAACAAAATAAAAAAACAGCAAAAAGAATAACAATAATTTCTACTCGTGCAAATAGATATATTAAATTTTCCGCTCTTTCCCTCACCCTCTCCCTCTCTCTCTTTCTCTCTCTCTCTCTCTCTCTCTCTATATATATATATATATATATATATATATATATATATTCACGTGTGTGTGTGTTTGTATTTAGGTAGCATATCTTCCTTCAAGCATGCTTGATTAAATAATTTAAACATATATCTATTTGCTTTTATTTTATTCCACGAATGTTTCCTGGTGTGCTAATTAAAAAAGTCAACAAATGCAACGTAGGTATTTTTATTAGTTTATTTTCTCAAGTACTTCCAATCTCGTCTAAGATCATCTTCAGGGGATTGATTTTCTATATATAATTAATGATGTTTAGGTCCTGGGCATGACGGTGACCTTCATCCGGCAGCAAGGTCTCTGATTGGGAGGTTGTGAGGAGCATGGAAGCACCCCTTAACTGCTGTTGTTTTCAGGACAACCCTGACCCGGAGTGGTAGCGCCTGTTAGGGTCCCAGGTATGGACAAACAGTTAACCTACAAACTAGGGTCAAAACACTATGAAACTATAAAATAACACTTTTAAAAATATATATATATAAAAGTAGACTTTTATAGAAAAATATACATTTTAAAGGAAAAATATTACCAATAATACATTTTTGAAGAAAAAAATTATTACTATAACCTGTTTTTGAAGGAAAAAATTATTCTGTGCGGAACATTTTTGAATCAGTCAGTTAAGTGCCATACGTGAAACACGCTTGGGCGATCATGTATCTAAAGAGACATGACTTACTGGGCAGAAGATTATCCCGCAGTAGGTTGCCATTGCTTTCTGCGGTAGACTGGTTGCCAGTCAAGGCTATAGAACCCAATCTGTCCTGTTATTTAACCCATAACTGGAAGGAAGAGACGGATTAATACCTTTCCCAAGGGTATTTGCGCGTAAGTGAATGCAATGAATTCAACTGGAATTCGAACTTGGCTCCCCGATTTCTGGTTCCGAGCCGATATGCACTGCACCACAATGTTTTCAGTTTCCTAAAATAAAAAGAAGTAAAAACAAAAAAATTTTCATTAAAATCTTATTAAATCAACCTTCTCACTATAACTAAACATTAAAAAAAAAGATCCCTTAAAACCCGATCTTTTTTACATTAAATAACCCGCAGAGGTTGATATGCCGTTAAACAAAACTCAAATCAAATCAATGATGTTAAACATTATGAAACGTTGTCACTTATAAAAGGTTTGTTGTTTAACCGTTACGAGTTTTGAGCATTTACATAAAAACGCGACGGCGATTTCAAAAGTATATGGTGCAATTGCTGTAACGTATTTTTATTTTTTCTAATTCCTATACAAATTACAATTTGTTTTAAACTAATGTGTTTTTTTCAAAAATTATAATTTAGATATTTCAAAGACTTATTGCTATAGGCATTTTAGAACGCTATTACTATACTTATAATTAATTTTGTTTAGTGTCGGTTTTAATTTTTAATAATGATGCGTTCAGCAATTTGAATGATTTTTTTATTCTTTTCGTGGTAGAATATTTGTTTATTGTCAATTAATATTTCCTTAAATTGTGAATGTGAATAGGAATGTCCATTTACATGTTGTAGAATCGATGATGAATCGGACATATGTAATGCAACCCTTCTTGATAACATTGATGTCATGTGACCAACATATATATTTCCTTTTTTGTCAGAGACACAATCACCCAAGGAATATTTAAATTAATATACAATGGTGGTCTTTTATAAAATCGCTAGTTGGAGGAGAGGAGTTATTGCGGATGATTAAGTTGGTTATATTAATTTTAGTATAAGATATGATTTGTTTTATTTTTTAACTGGGATCTATGGGAGATATATTAATATCTATGAATGTTTACAGATTATTTTCAAGTTCTTTATAGCTAAAATGCGTTTGATTACGATATAAAAGTTTGATATGTTTTGGGTTATTTGAAGAATTCTTATGTTCTTTTTTTATTTATGTCAATATTTTTAAGAGCTCGTCTAATTTGCTCATCAACGATGTAATTAGGAAATTCGTTATTAATAATATTAGAAAGATATTTCTACATATAATTAAAAATATTATATAATATTTTCATTATATGTATAAATATCTTTCTTGAAGGAGTTAAGTTTTGTACGGTTTATTAAGTGTTATATAATCGTTATTTTGTAGCAGATGGGATATTCTTATAATTGAGAGACCAAAAGTTTATACCAGTTGGATTTTATATGGGAAGGTAGTAAATGTATTATTATTGTTGTTGTTTAGCAACATGTCAAGAAGATTCCCAATTTATTCTAAGTTCTAAATAGTTCTTATTTAAATTCAAAACAATTTCTTGACTTGACTTTTTCAAGTTACTATTGAGAGAAGAAAACATCCGAAAAGCCAAATATTTCATACCTGGATTTAAACCGTTCATACCTGGGTTAAAATCGTTAATACCCGGATTCAAATATTTAATTCCTTGATCCATCGCTTTCATACCTCGATTCAAATCTTGCACAATTGGATCCAAATCTTTCATAACTGGATTTCAAATCTTTCATACGTGCATCAAAATCTTTCATAGCTGGATTCAAATTTTGCATATGTGTAGACAAATTTTGCATACCTGGATTCAAGTCTTTCATACATTGATCCAAATCTTGCATACATGGTTTCAAATCTTTCATATCTTAATCTAAATCTTTCATACTTGGATTCAAGTTTTTCATAATATGATTCAGATATTTTCTACCCGGGTTCAAATTTTTTATACCTGGGTTCAAATCTTTCATAAATTTATTCAAATCTTTTATGCTTGATTGAAATTTTGCATACCTGGATTCGAATATTTCATTACTAGGTCTAAATCTTTCATTCCTGGATTCAAATTTGTGATATCTGGATTAAAATCTTTCATAGCTTTCATTTGCTTACGATCATATCACGTTGAATACACCGGTTTTCGTTCGATCACAGAAGTTAAGCAACGTTGAGCCTGGTCAGTACTTAGATGAGTGACCGCTTGGGAATACCACGTGCTGTAAGCTGACGGATGTGCGTTTGTGGTGCAGTGGACATCGGCTCGGAAAGAGAAGTCGGTGAGCCGATTTCGAATTCCAGTTGAATGCCATGCACTAGTACCCTTGGGAAAGGTATTAATCCGTCCCTTCTCTCCAGTTATGGGTTAAATAGCAGGGAAGGACTTGGGACACTGCCCTTAAACAAATCCCAATGAGTCTTCCTCCATCGGGGAGAAAGCTGGCTCAACCCGACTAAGGTGAATGCGACTTGGACAAATCTTTTATAACCAGATCCAAATCTTTCATACCTGGATTCATAATTTTAAATTAATAGATGAAAAATATAAATATTCTTTATTCACATTCTTCTCTCTTTTCCTAAATTGAGTATTTCATGCAGTAAGGTTCTTCTTTCTTCTTTCTTCTTAGATGATCTTCAAAACAGTAAATTTATAACAAATCATTACTATACCAAGGAAAATGAAAGAAAACTGACAACGTTTTCTTTATAAATAAAAGTAACTTTCTATAGTGAATTTTCGAGTTAATATTGAGAGAATATTTTTACATTTATGTGCCTTGTTCTTTCAGGACGTAGGCGATCATTGCCTTCCACCTCTCCCTATCCCTGGAGGCTCCTAGAATTTTTTCTCCTGTTACACCACAAAACCCTCGTTCCGTCGTCCACCAGCTCAGGCTCTTCAAATATGTTATCACCTGCTTTCCCCTGTTTTTTTCCCTCTATCTGGCCTGTTAGTTTCAGGTCCTCCAAGACCTCCTTGCTCATTGCATATCTTAGGAACTTCAGTTGTCTGCTCCTATTCTTTCCAGCACCTCAACATTGCTCACATGCTCGGTCCATGATATCTGCAGCATCCTTCTGTAAAACCACATTTCAACTGCTTCAAGTTTTTTTCTTCATCTTTGTTGATATTGCCCAACTTGCACTGCCATATTGAAGAACTGACATCACATAGCAATCTAGTACTTTTTTCTTTGTTTCTAGTGAAGGTTTCATGTGTCTTTATACGTTACTTAGCTTCTGGAAAGCATCCCTCGCCATCCCAAAATCACCTTTGGATCTCTGTATCGCAATTTCCGTCTTCTGTTAGAACACTACCCAGGTATTTAAAGTTTTGTACCTGCTTGATTTTAATATACCCCACTTGTATTTGGCATTTTGGGCTGCACTTTTGGCTGATGACCATGCATTCTGTTTTCTTGCAGTTTATTTGTAGTTCTTTTTTTGTCACTCTCTTCAGCTATCTTCTGTAGAAAGTCTTGTAGTTTCCTTTCCGTGTCTGCAATCAGCACTGTATCGTTTGCATATCTTATGTTGTTCAAATTGTGGCCTCCGATGACAAATCCTGGCATAACATCTAGGGTCCGCAAATACAAAGACAGAATGGGGCGCAAGATAAGAATGTGTCTTTTCACGAAATCTATTCAACTTGTACAGCAAGACTATTTTAAGACCTTGGAAAGTTGAGTTACTAAACAGAAATAACTGAAATTGAGATATCCAGAAAAGCATGGCACTGGGAACTAGAACGATCTACCACAGTAGACGAAATAAAGGATTCGTTAGGGAAATCCAACGTATATTATCCGAAGAAGACCAGTGCATTCAACGGTCGAAATATCGTAAATATGAGAATAAAGTGGGGTTAATTAAGTTACAATCAATAATGAAAATCGCTAGATAATAAAATAGTTCCATTTCATATGATATACTCAGATCGTCTAATCAGTCGATCTGATATGAGAAACTGTCATAAAAAAATGAAACCATTACATTACAACACGATTACATTTGATGTGCTAAGTGTCATGGCGGCATTACCCATCCAACAGAATGAACTCTTCCAAGCATTCCATATACCTCCCCTCACAAGAGGTGAGAGTGAGTAGCTAGGGAGTAGAGAGTAGCTAGTAGATAACTTGAGGATAACGCCCTGAACATAGCCGAAAGTCGTCTACGAACACTGCAACCGTAACGACCATTACGAGTCCCGATTCGAGTGTCGAATTTTAGTATTACCCACTAATCGTATTATCGTTCTACTAACAATGTTCCAAGTGCTGTATTTTACCGTGTTCAATACATATTCGTTATTTCCTATGTTGGTTGTTCTGTGATTTTTTTTTCTTTTTTTGCTGGACCTTTTATCAGACCCAGGACATTAAGAAAAAAATTATCTCACAAAATGTGTATAATTATCCAGGATAGTAAAATACTGGTTAGAAGACCCAGTGTTTGGGAATTCAAATGGATTTTCTTTGTTTCAGTTTTTCATATAAGATCAAAGAGACTAAAGTCAAATAGAAGCTGCTGCAATAATTTTAAACATTAGTATACCTCCCGAATAAAAAGATAGAAAGGGGCGTAAGACAAGGATATGTATTTTCACCGGATCTATTGAACTTGTACAGCGAGAATATTTTGAGGACCCCATATGAGAGAATACACTGAGAATATATTAAACAAACAATTAAAAAAACTTGTCTAAACGAATACTTGATGCCTCAGTAAATTTACACACACATTTCAGAGATATGGATCAAGCGAGCCTCTCTGAAAGCAATATACTGCGCATCCTCGGCCTTACTCTATCTTCCGACCTCAAGTGAAATCATAACATAGAGTCAATAGCTAAACCCACCGCTAAGAAAGGTTGGGTCACCGTGTCGAGGCAGGAAGTTTTTTCCACTTGAATCCATCTAGTACATATACAAATCAACTATCCAGCCGTGCATAGAAGACAGTAGTCATATCTAGTCAAGCGCCCTTGCTGCCCGTCTCAGTGTTCTCGTCAGGCTCCAAAGAATCTGTGATGTGGTCGGTCCAGACCTGGCAGCTCGACTCCAACCAATTTCTTACCGGCGGGATGTGGTGTCCCTCTGTCTCTTCTATAAATAATTTTATGGCTTCTGGTCCGACGAACTTAGGTCACTGGTGCCTCCTCTACAAGAATTTACTCGTGCAACCAAACTGGCAACAAGATCCCACTCTTTATAGTTAAATCAAACAAATGCAACCGACAATTCAACTCCATCAGCTTCCTTTCTCGCACTTCCCGCCTGTGGAACTCCCTTTCATATACTTGCTTTTCTGACAGCTACATCTACTAAGAATTTAAATGCATTATCATTTTCCGTCTCTTATCCACTTGATCCCAGTTCTTTCTACATAACACCGTATATCTTGTTTTTTTCCTTTCTCTCTACCTTCGCAACTGTCTTGATTCCTGTGTTCCTATCTTTCTCTTGCCCTTTCTCTGACACCCACTGTAACTCGTTCGTCTTTCTCTTTACTTTCCTCCTGCCTAAAACTTTTACTCTTTTATGTAGCCCCTTGCGCATCAGTGGCAGTACCGCCTTGCTTGGGGTGAAACGATTAAAAAAAAGATATTGTAACTATTTACACAATTCACACGGTTCATATTTATATTCATGTACCCTCTGGCTTTCTTCAGTTGGTATAAGTTAGAATTTCGAACCTAATCCTTCATTTAGAGCACAGCAGTAGACTGGGGTAGATTGTTCTAGTTCCACGTGCTATGCCTTTTCTGGATTTATCAGTTTTATTTATTTTCCTTCAGTAACTAATGTTTTGTACACCTGTGATCATATATTAAAATCACAACTCTTTTGATCAAGATTTCTTCAATCAACTAACTGGGCCATCCTAAATAAAGGTTTCATTTCGAAATTCATATGTATATTACCTGAAGAAGGCCAGAGCGTACAACAGCCAAAACGTCGTGTCTATTACAATAACGATTAGGACACGAGTCTGAACCATGTAAATAATGTAAATATTTACGTGTGGGTATTATAGAATTAAAGGCTCAATTATCTTGGTTACGACTTTGAGTTTCGCAGAATCACACCCACTTTTTAAGAGACTAATTCTAAATATTGATTTTAAAATACCGTAGAGCACTCTGGCCCCACTAATTATCGCCCTATCAGCCTCCTACCGATATTTGGCAAAGTGTTCGAAGCGATCATCAATGCCGAGGGGGTACAACATCTCACAGCCCACAGACTCTTCTCTGACAAACAGTATGATTTCCGCTTCACCAGGTCTACTGCTGATATGCTCACAACCATCACCGAGTATATAAACCAGGCTCTCGACAAGAACGGCAAAGCCCGAACTGTTGCCTTAGACATCTCCAAAGTGTTTGACAGAGTCTGGCATCCTGGCCTTCTATGCAAGCTGCTGGGCTACGGTATAACTTGAGAATTGTTTGACCTAATCCAGTCATTCCTTTCAAACCGCACAATGAAGGTAGTATTGAACGGACATGACTCCCAATACTATCACGCGAATGCGGCTGTCCCTCGAGGCTCTATTTTAGGTCCCACGCTTTTCTTTATCTACATTAACGATCTTCCCGATGTAATAAATTCAAAGTAGGCATGTACGCTGAAGACACAATGGTTTACTCTCGCCTCGATCAAAAAATCTGCTGAGGCTGACAAAGCAAACCTCACTGCCTAGCATGGAAAAGACCTCCAAACCGTGGTGGACTGGGGTAAGAAATGATCGTGAAATTTAATGCTTCCAAAACGAAGTTGTTATCTATTAACCACCACGAAGTTGCAATCTATTAACCACCACTGATCTATGACTATGGATCAGACTAGTCTTCCTGAGAGTAAAACACTGCGCCTCCTCGGGTTTACTGTCACAACAGATCTCAAGTGGAATCTGTAACTTAATCAATCCCGACTTGGTACCTCGGATACATTCTCTTTCTCACCGGCGCAGTGTGGCTTCCCTGTAACTCTTCTACAAATATTTTCACTGCTTCTACTCAAATGAATTTAGCTCACTGGAACTCCTATATTTGAATTTACTCGAGCTAAATATGAGCAACTAGGTCCCACCCTTTTACTGTGAAACAAATAAATTGTAAACACAAATTATACTCTAGCTGCTTTTTTCTCGCACTTACTGCCTGTGGAAATCCCTTCCGTTTACTTGCTTTCCCGACAGCTACAATCTTCAAGAATGTAAATGTAAAGTCAGTAGTCATCTTCTATATCACTTGCATCCTCTCTCTCATTTTCTTTCTCCGTCCACTCCACTCTCATCAGTATTCTCATCCTTCTCTTACCCTCTTCCTGACAACCCCTGTAACCTGTCACTCTTTCTCATAACTTTCCTTCTATATAACCCCCTGCTCAACAGTGGCAGTAAAATGCCTTGCTTGGGGCGACACAGTTATGAAAAAAAAAAATACAAATATAGCTTTTATAAATGCCCGGAGTTATCGGTTTTTGTCTTTGATTTTGTTTTTTGTTTTTTTTATTTTTGAAAAATTAATTTTTAACATCTAGCTGTGTATTTGCTTGCTTTTATTGCTCTATTTCAATTTTATATTTGTTATTTATGTAGAATTTATAACATAAATATGTTATAATATCACTACAAAATAGCTATTTTGTCTCGACACTAGTTGTGTCTTATCAAGTGATGAGGTTTATTTCAAGTTGGAGAGTTTTAAAAGGTTCAAGCCCTTACTCAGAGTGGACCAATCAAAATAAACCAGTTTCTGATTTGAAGAATATAAGAACAGACACTAAAATAATTTATTGGGGAATTAACATTAATATTTTATTAAAAAAAGAGATCGGCATTATAAATCGATTATTAGATTCATTGTACTTTTTATTACGAATTTTAAATTCTAATTTTAGCAAAAAGATTCGATTTTGATTATAAAATTATTTAGATATTAATATATTACATATTTCTGCGTAAGTAAATGCAAGGAATTCGAATTCCAGTTGAATTCCTTGCATTCACTTGCGCACAAATACCCTTGGGAAAGGTATTAATTCGTCACTTCCCTCCAGTTATGTGTTAAATAACAAGACAGATTGGGTTCTATAGCCTTGACTGGCAACCAGTCTACCGCAGAAAGCAATTGCAACCTACTGCGGGATAATCTTCTGCTCAGTCAGTCATGTCTTTTTCGAGACATGATCGCCCAAAAAGACATCTAACTATGGACAAATAGACGAGTATATACAACACACTGGCACACATATACATTTACAGACGTATATACGCAAACACATATACAAATATAAATTTTAAAATTGTTTTTTTATCTGTTCTTGAATTTTACTACGTTTGTAAGAACAAAGTCAGGAAAATAGGACAAGAATGATTGCGTTCCGCAAATCTTCGAATTAAAAAGAGAAAACCGAATGTATGGTCATCTGTAAAAAGGGCAGCCCAATATGCCAAATACAGGTCGGGGATACTAGAATTAAGTAGGTACAACAATTTAAATATCTAGGGAGTGTTAAAACAGAAGAATGAAAGTGTGACACTGAGATCCGAAGGCGAATTGGCATGGCGAAAGAAGCATTCCAGAAGTTGAGTAAAGTATTAAGAAACAGGACAATTTCGCTAAAAACAAAGAGGAGAATACTGGATTGCTATGTGATATCGGTTCTTCAATATGGCAGTGAATGCTGGACAATATAATCAAAGATGAAGGAAAAACTTGAAGCAACTGAAATTTAGTTCTACAGAAGGATGCTCCAAATATCATGGATCGAGCATGTGATTAAAGATGAGTTCTTAGAAATGATGGAAACAAAAAGGAAATTAATACTGAGCATCAGGAAGCGACAGCTGAAGTTCCTGGGACACGCAATGAGAAAGAAGGGCTTAGAGAATCTGATACTAACAAGCCAGATAAAGAGAAAAATGGCAGGGGAAAGCAATGGATAACATATTTGAAGAACCTAATCAATTGGATGATGGAACGAGGGTGGCATGGTGTAATAGGAGAAGGCGTACTAAGAGCCACCAGGGATAAGGAGACGTGGAAAGCCATGATCGCCTACGTCCTTATGGGACAGGGCACATTAAAGAAGAAGAAAAAATCAGACGTTGTTCGCCCATTCGCGCATGTGCGCATGTGTGAGCTGTACGTTTTAACGCACTTGTAGAAATAATGAACGAACAGGTCGACTAATAGTGTTTGTCGTGTGATTTCTATGACAGCCTCACAGTAGAGCTCAAACGAAATAGAAGCCATGAAAGAAAGACGTTACAAGTGCGGCTGCTAGAGGCACTACTGTTTATTATCTCACTCACTGGTGTCAGGCATCTGCAGACGTTTAATCAATCTTAAAACGCCCGTTTTGATCAAGTTCATGCATCAAAGGAGGCGGTTTTAGACTCTTGTTTTCATCACATGATCAACTTCTCTAAGCTACTGAGCGTCATTCTTCCTATCATTTTAGGCTGGTTTTAGTCTCAAGACGAAAGGAAAACAAAGACAACTTCTTTCTTCGATAGTAAGAAGTAGTAAAATACGACAAAAGTTCTTTTCTCATAGACTTCCGAAAATATGTTCTTGAATCTCTCAGATTTTGCCGCTGTAGACACCACAATATACACCTGCTATTGAAGATAAATATATGCTGAGATAGATAGATAGATAGATAGATAGATAGATAGATAGATAGATAGATAGATATGAACAAATTGAAAGGGATAGATAGATAGATAGATAGATAGATAGATAGATAGATAGATAGATAGATAGAAATGCAAAAAAGTAAAATAGATAAATTGATAGATAAATAAATAAAATTGTAATAAAAATGAAATAGATAGATATATAGATAGATAGATAGATAGATAGATAGATAGATAGATAGATAGATAGATAGATAGATATGAACGGATTAGGATAGATAGATAGATAGATAGATAGATAGATAGATAGATAGATAGATACTAATGCAAAAAAGTAAAGTAGATAGATAGATAAATAGATAGATAAATAAATAAAATTGTAATAAAAATGAAATAGATAGATAGATAGATAGATAGATAGATAGATAGATAGATAGATAGATTATAATGTAATCAATAAAAATAAGATAGATAGCATTGTGGCGAAAGGAAGAAAGACACGAAAAACAAAATGTTGGGTTCAAACAGTGTATTAGAATAACCAGAACATATATATAAATACGAGTGTTACTAGTCATTAAATAGAAGTGCAAGTCTGAAGGGTATAGTTTTGCTGCGTCGCGGCTGTCTAGACTGCCTCACAGCTGCGTTCCGGAAGACACGCAGGTTAGTATTATATCGTCGGAGGAAAAATATATTCAACTGTATAGGGCACCAAATCAGATAGATAGATAGATAGATAGATAGATAGATAGATAGATAGATAGATAGATAGATAGATATGAACGGATTAGATAGATAGATAGATAGATAGATAGATAGATAGATAGATAGATAGATATGAACAAATTGAAATAGATAGATAGATAGATAGATAGATAGATAGATAGATAGATAGATAGATATGATATGATATATGTGCAATGGATATCGGTAGAGCCGAATTCGAATTCCAGTTGAATTTGTTGCATTTAATTACAATGTAAATCCCTCTCTTCTCCCTCCAGCTGTGGGTTAAATAGCAACACATTGGATTTTACAGCCTTGGTTGGCAATCAGTCTACCGCAGAATATCTTGGCAACCTACTGTGGTAAAACCTTCCGTCCGTTTCGAAACATGATCACAGAAACATATATTTACGTACGGCTCTGACTACTTTAACTTCTAAATTACATCATTTTATTTTTGGAATAGCTGTTAGTTCTCTTCTAACAGTTTCTTTACTCAGTCAGTCAGTTAAGTGCCATACATGATACACGCTTGAGCGATCATGTCTCTTTCGAGACATGACTGACTGGACAGAGGATTATCCAACAGTAGGTTGCCATTGCTTTCTTTACTCAAGCTTCTGAAATGTTTCCTTGCCACCTGAAATCTTCAGATGTTTAAATGCAATATCAAACGCCATCTTCTGTTTTCCTGGAACCTGTTATTTTTTTTCCTTTCTCCTCACTTAAGTCTTATTCCCCGTAATTCATTGCATCTTAGTAGTATTATTGCCTTGCTTGGGGTAAAATGATTAAAATATATACACGTGAATCCCATTTCGTCTCAATAATGTATATTTTGATGAAATATAATTTTTTGTTTTCATCCATGACACTGTTTTTTGCTTTTAAATGTTTAGCGTTTAGAAATCACCGAACCGTCAATAAATTATCTTTTCAATTCGTAATGAAATGCTTTTGAACCGCATCTTTGTTTGTAACAGGGGTTGTTATAATTTCTTCTACTCTAAGAGCTCGGGAACCCACTTTAGTTTGAAACTCTGGGCCGTCAACAGCATAAACGATCCACAGGTTTCCTCTCAAATTTATGCTATTTCCTTGAAAATGACTGACAGTATAAACATAGTTTTGGCTAATTCTTTTACAATATTTCGCCAAAAACTTTTTTGACAAGAGGAAAAACGCAGCAAATTGTATAAATGTGAATGATGATTTCTGCAGATCGGAACGTTTGAATCAGCAGATAAAGAGACCCTACGCATGATGGACATTGTACAGTAAGGAGACTCTGGAAATTATAACAGTCAATTGCAATTTCATTAATGGATATTTTTTTTTTATTGTTTCACCCCCAAGCAGCGTGGTACCGCTACTGATGCACAAAGGGCTATATAAAAATTAAAAATTTAGGCAGGAGGAAAATGAAGAGAAAGATGAGCCAGTTACAGGGAGTGTCAGAGGATTCGTTTGTTTGTTTCGAGGTTTAACGACATATCAATCCTTATCGGAACATTTTAAGGTCATAACCAATGATTTTTGGTAAGGTTATTTAAAAAAAAAAGTTTTGTTGGTAATATATTTTTCATTCAAAAATAATTTGTTGGTAATATATTTTTCATTCAAAAAAGTTTTATTGGTAAATACCTTCATAGCATTTTGACCCTGGATTGGGGGCCAACTATTTACCCATAGCTGGGACCCTAGCAGGTGCTACCACTCCGGGTCAGGGTGGACCTGGGAACAGCAGCAATTAAGAGGTGGTTCCATGCTCTTCACAACCTCCCAATCAGAGGCCTTGCTGCCGGATGCAGTTTACAGTCATACCCAGGACCAGAATGTCTGAGGAAGGGCAAGAGAAAGATAGGAACACAGGAATAAAGACAGTTGCGAAGGTGGAGAGAAAGGAAAAGAACAAGATATACCGTGTGATGTAGATAGAACTGGAGTCAAGTGGATAAAAGACGAGAAATGACATTGCATTTAAATTTTTTGAAGTTGTAGCTGTCAGGAAAGCAAGTATATGAAAGGGAGTTCCACGGGCTGGAAGTGCGAGAAAGGAAGCTGATGGAGTTGAATTGTCGGTTGCATTTGTTTGATTTAGCTATAAAATGGTGGGACCTTGTTACCAGTTTGGTTGCACGAGTAAATTCTTGTAGAGGAGGCACCAGTGACATAAGTTCGTCGGAGTAGAAGCCATAAAAATTATTTGTAGAAAAGACAGAGGGTCGCCACATCTCGCCGGTAAGAAAGTGGTTGGAGTCGAGCTGTCAGGTTCAAGATACGGTTCAAAAGCATTTCATCAGATAATTTATTGACGGTTCGGTGGTTTCTAAACGCTAAACATTTACAAGCAATGCGGTACCGCTACTGATGCGCTGGGGGCTACATAAGCGAGTTAAAGTTTAGGAAAGAGGAGAGTAAAGAGAAAAACGAACCACTTACAGGGGTTGTCAGAGAAAGGGTAAGAGAAGGATAGGAACACGGATGTGAAGACAGTTGCGAAGGTAGAGAGAAAGGAAAAGAACAAGATACACGGGGTGATGTAGAAAAGACTGGAGTCAAGTGGATAAGAGATTGGAATTGACATTGCATTTAAAATCCTGGAGGCTGTAGCCGTCAAAAAGGCAAGTATACGGAAGGGAGTTCCACAGGTAGGAAGTGCGAGAAAAGAAGCTGATGGAGTAGAATTTTCGCCTGCATTTGGTTGATGTAACTGTAAAATGGTGGGACTTTGTTGCCAGTTTGATTGCACGAGTAAATTCTTGTGAAGAGGGAACCAGTGGCTTGCATCGGCCATAGAGGAAGATCTTAAAATCAAGTGTATAAGTCATTTCCGGGCAAGTTGGGGTCCACCATTAACTAATTCACAATTCTTCTACTCTGATTTTCTTTCACCTCCAAGCAGCTCTCGCTTAGCCAAACTGCCATATTGAACCGATGACAGGAGCAGATTTTAGTGAACCTTGAAGCTTCTTATTCTGAACTTGCACGCTGACAGCAAATTTAGTTATAAATGTCATCATCATTAAGGATTTGATCAGTAAAGTAAAAATTAAATTCTTGGATACGAGTTAACCGAGTTTACGTTTGCTTTTTGTTTAACGGCATATCAACACCTCTGTGGGTTATTTAATGCCAAAACGATGGGGTTTGAAGGTATTTTTTTTAAAGTTCAGTCATAGTGAAAAGGTTGATTTTGTCAGATTTTAATGAAAATTTGTTTTTATTGTGTTTTTATTTTAGAAAACTGAAAATTTCTTCTAGTTTTGTATTCAAAAATATTTTGCTGAGAATAATTTTCAAAAATGTATGGTTGGTAATATTTTTCCTTTGAAAATATATTTTTCTATAGAAGTCTATTTTTATGTATATATTTCTATAAAAGTGTATTTTTATACTTTCATAGTGTTTTGACCCCAGTTTGGGGGGTTAACTATTTGCCCATAGCTGGGACCTTAACAGGTGCTACCACTTCGAGTCAGAGTGGACCTGGGAACAACAGCAATTAAGAGGTGGTTCCATGCTCCGCACAAACTCTCAATCAGAGGCCTTGCTGCCGGATGCAGTTTACCGTCATGCCCAGGACCGGTTAAAGCCGAAGTCTTAATAATAAAAATTGTGTTTTCCAGCTGGGGTAGAAATTGCGTCCTACTTTGTAGGAAAAAACCACTGTCTGATACAGCGTGCTCGACACTTTTAGCACTTTGATCTCCAAGTCTACGGTCATTTGATATATCTCTTCTTTTTCATCATCTTTCTTTCGTATGCATACACACATTATCATCATTCTAATTGTAATTCTTTTCTACCTTTAGAGAAACTATAGCTTTGTATAGGACTAGATTGACAGTTCGGTCTCATCATTATACATTTGAAACAGATGGAACCTTAATTTCTCTCTGAGAGTTTCTTTTTTCCTACCTTTCGCTTAGGTAACTCTCTTCCTGAATTCCAATAAACGTTGATTTTCTATGTAAATATATTCTTAATCGTTTTGTTTATTGTTCTTTCTCCTTAATATTTTCTCAAATTATTTAACACTCAGTAAGTTATTGTGCTTTAGTGGCTTTATTGCCTTACTTCGGCTAAAATGACTTAAAAATAGAACTACATCACAAATAATATATGTTTTTATTAGTTAATGAAATTATCAAAATTTACGAAATATATTCTTTGATATAAAATATGGTACCCAAAGTTTTGATCTTATATTAAACTAAGCTAAATGTTACGTGTTTTAATGCATTTTGTTTACGTAAGATGATTATTAAATGGTAATCACAAACCCGGTGCGATAATGCCACAAACTAGGTATGTTTATTGACAATACTTTGATATCTTTGCTCAAACAGCCACTGAAGTTCGAACTAATGATAGCCAAACTAGCAAAAGAAAGCCGCTTCCGCGTTGGACCCCTCCGGAAGTGTTCGGTCGAAAAGAATCCAGAATTTTGAAACTTGGAAAGGACTCAAACGACCCTTTCGACGTACACACCGAAAATGAAACTGAAGATCCTCAAATCGAATTCCAGCCAAGAAGCAAAATAGATTGAGTGAGGTTCCTTCTTTTAGATGCCAACGCGAGACGAGAATAGAAAACCAAAAATACAATAAAGAATGTCAAAGCTTAATGATTAAGATACTGGATCGAGAAAAAAAGAGGTCTTTAAATCAATTTCTGTACAAAAAATATCTTATTTTTGACTCTGAATAACTTACTTGTAGCTTGAGGAGGAATATCAATCTATCAATATTGCACTCTATTAACTTCTACATTGCTATAGGAAAGACTTGAGAGAGCCTTTCATCTTTTTGTCGACAAAAAATATTAAATTTATCTTCTTAGAGTAAGTTATAGCAATACTATCGAGCTAGGCTGTATGAAGTCTATTGGTTACATTTCATAAATAAATACAAGAGTTTAAATGTAAAGTCAATAGACACCTCCTAACACACTAACTCGCATCCATTCTCTGGAACACTCTTCCCATCTTCATCTTCCATACCCGTCTATCACCTTCCTTCTGACATTTTCTATATCTAACCCTCTTTTTCATCACCTTCCTCTATGTAACCCCCTGCGCAATAGTGGCAGTGGAATGCCTTGCTTGGGGTGAAATGATTAAAACAAAAAAAATACAATACCTTGTATTTGGTGAAATGTATATATTATTATTATTATTATTACTACTACTACTAATAATAATAATAATAATAATAATAATAATAATAATAATAATAATAATAACTAGCGGAACCAGTGGAATTTCCAAGGAAGGATAATTATGATTTCCTGGAAAAATTTTACTTTGTCATACTACAAATGTCAGTAACGTCTTCAAAAATACTAGTATTGGATAATAAAATAACGATAACACAGAGTGTAATTTTATTAAAATATCAATAAATGTAATGTACATAGAAGCTACTTCACTGTAATCTTATATTAAGCGGCGTATAAGCAGACCATAACCCAAATACTGTACGCTATTTTGTGAGAGATTTTGAAAGAGAAAATGTTTTTTTTTATTACTGAAAAATCATGGATCCTGTGTCCATTGCAAACAGAAAAGACCAACTGAGTAATGACCAAGAATGTAGAGGCCAGAATTTTCGTTATTGGCCGCGGGATACAACAACAAACCTACCTATTTTTACTATATTGTACAGTACACACACACACAATTACTGCTACAACTACCAGCTTAAGTTGTTACTGCTACAGTAATACTATAGGCTCACTCCTCCTACTCTCTCACTCTTTACTACCCTTCCGTTTGGCAAAGGTGAGAGAAAAGCTGAGGAGAGTAGCGTTTAAAAAGATAGAGGGGAAGGAAAAGCTTGTGTAGAGAGTAAGTGTGTTATCTTTCTTCAGTGACGTAACGGACGGAGGAACTAAGTAACTAAGTAACTAACTAACTAAGGAAGGAACAAGCAGAATTATTATATGATAATAATAATGTTCCTAAAAACTGAAGAGTTTATGGTTACTGAATAGGACAGATGCTTGCTAACTATAAATTATTCAGCAAACATATTAAAGAATTGTGCTAACCCGAACGGCACATGATGCGATAAATATCCAGAAACGCAGAACATCAGATTTCACAGACTTACCATGGATTTGTTATATAATTCGCATGACAGGGAGGGCCAATATCTGCACTGGAAAATCTGAAACTTTCATGAGAATGAAAACTGCAAGGAATTGAAAGTATTACCACCCACACTCGTCGGTTACAGATATAGAACTTGTAAACTTTTATGGGAATTTATTATACAACCAGACAGAACAATCAAAGCTAATCGCGCAGGCAACGTGGCCGATGACCACAAGAACAGAATGTGCTTTGACTTGGCAGTTCCTGCAGACTGTAATATCCCTGTGAAAATATTTTTAAAAATATCAAAATACAAAAACCTTGAAGTGAAAATCTAACGGTCTGGCATATCAAAACATCAATGATTTCATTTACGATTTGGGTGCTAGGTTTGATTGAAAAAAGTTTTGATATACGCAATTTAGGGACCCCTGGCTGACGATGCCTTACAGAAGCGCAAAGCTTTTCTCACAAATACAGCTCATTTCTTACTGAAGGCTTTAAAATGTATTTGCTCTTAAGACGCTTAAGTTTTTGTTTTTAACAAAATAATAAAGCTATTTCTGACATTAGGACCTTGGTTGTGACTCGGAAGGAAATGCGTGTACTACAGAAATTAAGAATAATAACAAGAACTATCAAATACAAGGATCTTGAAGTGGGAATCTCAAAAGTTTTACAGATAAGAATACCAGTAATCCCATTTGTAGTTGGTGCCCTCTGGTGGATTAAAAGGTTTCGGATAGACTCACCAAAGGAATCTCTGTAGCCCATACCTCACAAGTACAGCGCATATCTAACGAAGGGCTTTATCTATATAAAATTGTCATGGGTTACCTTTTTCTTTCTTTTTATTTTATTTTAATGAAAGTTTCATGGTGACATTTTTGACTTTAGGTGTCAGGTTGGGACCCGGTTTATTTTCTTTGGTTTGTTATGTTTTACGGTATATCAACCTCAGTGAAGTATTTAATGCCGACAAGATATTTACAATAAATTCGTATAAATAGAATATGTATCCTATGTAAGAAATCAGTTTGTAGATCAGGATTTATTGACGTATTTTTATAGAGAGTTTTTTTTTTTTAACGTGAGTCTGGTTTCATTCGTGTATTTATTTCAGATATGCAATTTGTAAAGACATTGGTTTTATTGACATTCTTATTGAGTTTATAGTTTAATAAATAAAATTAGATCATCTGCTTTTGTTTTCTCTAAAACTCATATGTATTGTTTCTAAACTTACTTACAAATAGAACTTTGTCTGTGTGTGTATGTGTGTGTGTCTGTGTGTGTGTCTGTGCGTGTCGGTTACCTATAGACTCCGAAACGGCTGAACCGATTTTCTTGAAAATTTACACAGTTGTACTATCAGCGTCTGCGAGTGTTCTTAGCTAGGTTTTGTGTCGAGGTACCCCCGATAAATATCGAAAATCGATAATCGAAAAAATCGGGTTAAAGAAGGAGTGGTCCGATTTTAATCAAATTTGATACACTCACAGACAAAGACATAAGAAACGAGATTCAGAAGTTTCAAGGTTGCAGTTCTTACAATAGTGTAGAACAGCGATAATATATATATATATATATATATATATATATATATATATATATATATATATATAAAAGGCAAGATGTTTGTGTGTGTGTGTGTCGGTTTATCTACCTGTATGTCTGTATTTTTTTCAGCCCTTTTTGCTTTGGGTTTGGCTCTAAGTAGGTATACTTGTAGTTCTTAGTTTCAGCCATGATACCATTTAATCAGAGGACTTATTTAGCCTTCAAAATTCAGTATACGGCGAAAAAAACTTATTTGATATCGATACCAGGAAATCAACATTTGACTTACATCCATTCATTTTTCTTTCAGTCTACGATGTTGCTTTAACTGGAAACAACTATTGCTCTATAGTCTTTTGTGCCAACGTTCAAAGAGTCTGAGCTCCAGGACCATGAATTAGTTTTAAAGCTTTCATTACACCCGAGCAACGCCGGGCTATACTGCTAGTATGTTATAAGAATCTGTTTTGAAAGAACGTGTGCACACACTCGGTTAATGTAAGTTTAATAGTGTATGCCGTTTCAAATGTTTGTCATACTGGTTGAACATCTTTGTTTAGTAAGCACGAGTGCGTTATTCTCGTATGGCCAATGCGTAAGCGATTCAATATTTCTCCCTCCTTTCGAGATTTTCCAAAAACCAACTTCGACTCTCATAGTTTGTGTAATATATTATCTTGAACGACAAAGATATGATTGACAAATATATCTGACCGTGGTTGGTGTCGGCGCAACAATAAAGGCAGAAAACACAGGCGACAACTGGCTTGTAAGGCGATAGCCGGCAAAGCTATGATTGACAAATATATCCGGTTGTGAATGGTGTCGGCAGGGTTCAACAACAACGGCAAGACACATGCGGAAACTAGCTTGAAAGGTGATAGCCGGAGAAGATGACTGATATATATATCTGGTGGTGAATGGTGTCGGCGCGACAACAAATGCAGATAGGCGGCAACTAGCTTGTAAGTCGATAGCCGGCAAAGATATGATTGACAAATATATCCGCTCATGGATGGTGTCGGCAGGCTGCTGTTTCTTGCATGTTTGAGAGTGTAGCCCCTAAATCTTCAGCTATGGATTTCATTCTGAGTACATAGGGTCGTAATATATTATTTTTTCCTTAGAATAGATCAAAGTAATTATGTGAAAAGAGGCTGCTCTTAGCTGTCTTAGGTATGATTTTATTTTGACATAGTACTGTTGTGCCAGTTTAGTAAGCCTTAAATGTGGAGTTGTTTCATTAGTTAAGCCCTATAATTTCTGCGTGTAGTAACCCAAATTGAATCGGGAGACAATACTGAAATTCAGTACTTCGTTCGAAACTTGATTACGCTAGTTTCATATATATGGTTTCCAGAATATCATACCTAAAATACTCAACATAATCTATAATCAATGCTTCAAACTTAGCTTTTTTCTAAAAGTATTCTCAGTGGAGAGCTTATGCATTTTTTAATATCTTAGGAGAATGAATGTTAATTTTTGTCAAAGATGATGAGGTGCTTAAATTGCAGGTGCTTAAATTAGAGGTTGTGGGCTGTTTGCTGAATTCTTTCAGAGCTGATCTAGCTTTATGTTTTCTTGACAGTTATCACTGGGCCACAGTCTATTGCGTATTTTTCGAATGCATTATTTTGCTAGAGATGAGAATATATTTGAAATGTTTTAAGTGCTCGATCCTTTTTTCTTTTAACTAGTTTTTTCAGAACACTGGATTTTAAATTCGTCCTAATTCACTCAGTCTATTTTTCAAAAGAGAGGACTTAATCGTTATGTTCTGAGTTTTGTAAGTGATCGCTACTGCAAGTGTATGACAGTACCTTTTAAGAGAAATCCATGTAAATTGATAGATCACATACGGATAGGTCAATTGCAACGTAGCTGCCAGGAAATGGATTTATGTAAGCCTGCGTTTTAGTGTTTTAAATGCATACATCGTTGTTATGACTTCTAGTTTCTAAGGTCCTTCCTGTTTGGTTTGTGTTCTTACAACCCCATATAGCACTGCGACAGTTAATTTCCCTGATATTATAAAATATTACAATTTCATGAATTTTAGCTTCATTTACTGGCTCATTCGGTGGAATATATATACTGAGCAGATGTTTATTGGCATGTGTATGTTCTCTTTAGAAAGGGCAGCCCAAAATGCCAAATACAGGTTGGGGACACTAAAATCAAGCAGGTACAGAAATTTATATAACTGGGAAGGGTTATAACAGAAGACGGAAAGTGCGACACAGAGATCCGAAGGCGAATTGGCATGCTGAAGGAAGCATTCCAGAAGTTGAGTAAAGTATTAAAAAACAGGACAATGGATTGCTATGCGATGTCAGTTCTTCAATATGGCAGTGAATGCTGGACAATATCATCGAAGCATGTGAGCAATGATGAAGTTTTGGAAATTATGGAAACGTAAAGGAAATTAATACTGATCATCAGGAAGAGACAGCTGCAGTTCTTGGGACTTGCAATGAGGAAAGAGGGCTTGGAGAACCTGATACTAACAGGCCAGATAGAGAGAAAAGGAGACTGGGAAAAGCAGCGGATAGCATATTTAAAGGACCTAATCAGTTGGAAGTTGGAACGAGTGTTGCATGGTGTAACAGGAGAGGGCGTGCTTAGAGCCATCAGTGATAGGTATACGGGGAAAGCCATGATCGCCCACGTCCAGAAAAGACAGGGCACATAGAAGAAGAATATACATGCCAACTGTTTAAAAAAAATTATAATGTGCGTATAAAATGTGGGGATCAATTCTGTATTATAATCAATATATAAACCGATCCCTCATTTCGTGGTCATGCTTGTTTCAATACATTTTTATTCTAGATTTATGGGCTTGAGCTAGAGGATGGCAGAGCGGAGTTTGGATGGTGTAACAGGAGAAAACATACTAAGAGCCACTGGGGATAGAGAGACGTGGAAAGCCAAGATCGCCTACGTTCTGAAAGGACAGGGCACACAGAAGAAGAAGAAGAAGAAGAAGAAGAAGAAGAAGAAGAAGGTCTCTTTAACTGCAATCGCTTGTAACGTTGTTGCTAAATTTATTTTACTTTAAGGTTCATCATTTCTAACTAGTAGGGCTGTACCACCTGACCCTCGAATCCCAGTGTCCTATTTGTATTTGTATTGATGTTATTATTTTATATTAATTATGTCATTTTGCTTAAGGAATGATTCTTGAACGCAAACAACTGCCGGTGACGGGTTTGTTATTTTAGTAGTTCATTTATGGTTGCTTTTATTACGCGGCAGTTCCACTGGATTATTTGAGAAATGATTGCTAAATGCTTTCGTGTTTTAGCTTAGTATGTGGTTGTGGTTTAATTTTCCGGGGTTTTGAGTTTGAAATCTATGGCCGTTTGTGGGTTCTTGCTTTCCACCTCCATTTCTTCCAGATTGGGTAAGTAGATGGTATTTGTGGGCACTTCGGCGTGGTGTAATGGTTAGCAAGCTCGTATAGTTAGAATCATTATAACTGGGTAGTAAGTTCGATCCTCACTGGGTGCCCCCTACTTTCGGCAGTGTGTCACGTCTAAGCTACGCTTAGAAAATCACCTTCTTCCAGGATTGGGCGCAGGGCTAACAACCCTGCCCTATAAAAAACGGTTTGTTACAGAAACAGGAAAAACGCTGCCTACACACCATTGGGTGTAACGGAAAAGTTTGGTATTTGTGAATTTCTAGTTTTTGTTTGGCTGTGTGTTTTGAGGGATATAAGTTATTAAGTTTATCTTTAATGGTGTTTGCTGGACGGATAGAAAATCGCTGTGACCTTTGCTTTGTAGGAATTGTTTTTGAAGAAGATCTTATATTTTTAGAATGAAAGGTTTGTGTTTGAGCTATAGATTTTGCGTTTGTTTTTTCTTTATTTTTGCTGTTTGAATTATTTTATTAGATTTCTTTTGCGGTTCAGTTTGTACAGTTTACTTGGAGTAAACGTCTATTAGGCAGTTTTGAAATTTGGGCCACTCATTTGGTCCTAACTGTATGAGCTCCTCAATGACGGCCCTGTACCAGTCAGGTAAATTGGTATTTGTTGTGGTCATTTTTGCATTATTTTTGCATAGGAAAGATCTTTCTAGTATTTGCCTTACTTTTATAAATAAGAAATTCCGTCTATGTTTTACCTCGCCTATCTCCATTTTCCATTTTCAGAAGCCATGTGATTGTAAGCATGAGGTGTGGTTTTTCCTGGCACTTACCACAATTTCATAGTGGCATTCTTCTTCCGTATTGTCTGAGTATATGTTATGTCGTGAGTAAGAATAACTCAACAACAGGAATAGGTTAATTGTCGTATTCCGTGAAAATAGTATTTACAAAGGTTATTAGTATCCAATACAAGAATAAAGGTTAATCGTCTCAACCGTCGTAAGACGTAGTATGAGCAATGGGTACTTCCGGGTCGTCACCGGAAGTCTACTACTGACTTGTCGATACGGCTGCTCGGCACACTCCCTACCTACGTAGATGCCACCATTACTTTACATAGTAATGGAATAGTCCATTATAGCCGAATAGGCGCGGGCGTCCCAACAGTATATTTAGCCACATTTTTCACATGTTAGGCGACTTCTGCATATATGCCTATGATGTACAAATTTTTAGAACTTGAAGTACTTTGGTGGAGTAGGGATATATTGTTCCACTCCCAGAAGATTATACCGCAGTAGGTTGCAATTGCTTTCTGCAGTAGACTGGTTGTCAGCCAATGCTATAGAACCCAGTCTATCTTATTATTTAACCCATAACTGGAAGGAAAAGAGACGGATTCATACCTTTCTCAAGGGTATTTGTGCGAAAGTGAATGCAAAGAATTAAACTAGAATTCGAACTCGGCTCCCCGAGACGTCTAAACCAATCTCTGCATATTGTTTCTGAAAGATCATAGACGCCGTAAGCCTCAACAAGAATTCTCTGTCCTTCAGTTGTGGATTTTTTTTAAAATAAAGTAGTGCAGTAAAATTCTCCGGAAATACATTTTTTTTCTCACAATGACATTAGTGGATATTATTTTTTAAAAAAGCGTCACCTCAAATAGGAGGTGCGCTGTGGTGCAGTGGATATCGGCGCGGAACGAGAAACCGGGGAGCCAAGTTCGAATTCCAGTTGAATTCCTTGCATTCACTTACGCGCAAATACCCTTGGGAAAGGTATTAATCCGTCTCTTCCTTCCAGTTATGGGTTAAATAGCAGGACAGATTGGGTTCTACAGTCTTGGTCGGCAACCAGTCTACCGCTGAAAGCAATGACAACCTACTGCGGGATAATCTTCTGCCCAATCAGTCATGTCTCTTTCGAGACATGATCGCCCAAGCGTGTATCACGTATGACATTTAACTGACTGACTCCTCAAATAAGAGATCTTCCACAATAGTAAAAATGTTTTTTTTAAATTTCAAATACGCACTATCCTCGACATGTTTATATGATTTTCTGTTATTAATTTACGTGACGCGATTTTTAAATGATAAGGCCAAATAAAATTCAACGATGAGAATAGCGTCACATTCCCACATTTTTTCAAGTTTTTTGTAAATCTTAATTTCATAATTTAATTATCCCAATAGGAATCCTTTCTCATTTGTTTATTTCATTCCAACTTTCAACAGATTAAATGAAAATTGATCCTTCGTCCTTCGTGTTTCTTAAAACCTAATTTCATACTATTCACAAAATCAATTTTACCCGGCCTAATATGTATTTTAAGCTTTATCGACTTTTTAAAAAATTTATGGGATTTTGTTTTAGCAGTCTTGGGCGGCAATCTATTGTTCTATTTCTCCAATTCTCGTTGCAAGTGTTAACTTTAGCGTCTATTTATTTTTTATGAAAGATAGATAGATAGATAGATAGATAGATAGATAGATAGATAGATAGATATGAACAGTCAGAGATAGATAGATAGATAGATAGATAGATAGATAGATAGATAGATATGAACCGTCAGCGATAGATAGATAGATAGATAGATAGATAGATAGATAGATAGATAGATAGATAGATATGAACAGAGTGAGATAGATAGATAGATAGATAGATAGATAGATAGATAGAAATAATGACAATTTTAGATAGATAGATAGATAGATAGATAGATAGATATGAACAGAGTGAGATAGATAGATAGATAGATAGATAGATAGATAGAAATAATGACAATTTTATTTTAGATAGATAGATAGATAGATAGATAGATAGATAGATAGATAGATAGATAGATATGATAGATATGAACAGAGTGAGATAGATAGATAGATAGATAGATAGATAGATAGATAGATAGATATGAACAGAGTGAGATAGATAGATAGATAGATAGATAGATAGATAGATAGATAGATAGATAGATAGATAGACAGTTTTAGATAGATAGATAGATAGATAGATAGATAGATATGATAGATAGTAGATAGATAGATAGATAGATAGATAGATAGATAGATAGATAGAAATAATGACAATTTTAGATAGATAGATAGATAGGTAGATAGATAGATAGATAGATAGATAGATAGATATGAACAGAGATAGATAGATAGATAGATAGATAGATAGATAGATAGATAGATAGATAGATAGATAGATAGATAGATAGTATTTAGTATTATCCATGGTATAAAGCAGTCGCTCGTATTTTGTAATGTATTTTCATTAGTACTTATAAAGTATTGTATAGAAACTGGTCTTTTACAAAACGTATCTTTTTTTGCTGTTGCAAAATTATTATTCTTGATTACCTTACGTAAGCTATTGACTCCACCTGGTAAATACATTATTAGATTTTTTTTTTTGCAGAGATATTCTTTATTCTCGCGAAAGAATTTGCAAATGCACAAAAATACAGACGTCAGGCTGACTGAAATGATTGTGTTCTTCCAATGAGCTGAATGTCATTTTGTTTTGGATGGCAATGAGACTTCTTTTGTCTGTTTTGGTCGAATGACGTCTTATAATGTTGTTCACCTTTTTTTAATCTGGATTCTGACATTGTGTTCGTTGGAGCAGTTCGTGATTTGATGCGAATTGTTCATTGTCAAATCGAAGTTCAATCGATGTATCAGTTTCAGCGTGATCAACAATCGAATTGTCGCTGAACGGCACTGTAAAATTAAAACAAGAAATACCGGTGCATATCAAATGACATCTTTTGAATACCGCCTCATTCTTTTATGCTGTATATAAAAAAAGAAAATAAAGGTGGGTGGTAAATTAAACGATACCTTTAGGTCACACATTGAGCATGCGCCATGTGAGTTTAATAATCAGTCCGAAGACAATCAACAGGAAGAAATCCTCAGCAACCAAAATAATGAAAATGGATCGAATATTGTTGCTATTGCTAAGCACAATGAAACATCATGAATTTACAAAGAGGAAAGAAGAAAGAATATATTCATTGGTAAATATTTCAAAGAAAAGTGAATTGAAAGAAAAGAAAGAATATTCCGTTCGGAATTGTTTCAAAATGTCACAACACATTACTGCTAAGCAAGGAGCGTTCGACATGGTATAATGGTTAGTAAGCTATTCGCATTAAACCAATTATGATTACAGTGAGTTCGATCCCTTCTGAAAGCGCGATGCTTTTATTTTGTGCCACATTTTTTTTAAAAATCGGTATCACCTAGAAAAGACAGCAAAGACAGCAAGACACAAGGTGTTACAGGGAGTGGAAGATTTAGGAACAGAAGCATTAATAATGACTGCGAAGAGGAAAGAGTAATAAGAAAGACAGTAGATAGTGATTGATATTGCATTTGAATTTTTGTTTTAGTCTGTATCACCCGATGCAAGGCCATAAAGCCACTAAAGTGCAAGGGGTAACTGGGTTTGGAAGAATTAGGAACAGAAACATTAATAATGAGCAGAAAGAGAAAAGAGTAATCAGAAGAACAGTAGATAGTGATTGATATTGCATTTAAATTTTTGTTTTAGTCTGTATCACCCCATGCAAGGCCATAAAGCCACTAAAGTGCAAGGGGTAACTGGGTGTGGAAGAATTAGGAACAGACACATTAATAATGAGCAGAAAGAGAAAAAAAAGTAATCAGGAGGACAGTAGATAGTAATTGACATTGCATTTAAATTTTTGTTTTAGTCTGTATCACCCGATGCAAGGCCATAAAGCCACTAAAGTGCAAGGGGTAACTGGGTGTGGAAGAATTAGGAACAGACACATTAATAATGAGCAGAAAGAGAAAAGAGTAATCAGAAGAACAGTAGATAGTGATTGATATTGCATTTAAATTTTTGTTTTAATCTGTATCACGCCATGCAAGGCCATAAAGCCACTAAAGTGCAAGGGGTAACTGGGTTTGGAAGAATTAGGAACAGAAACATTAATAATGAGCAGAAAGAGAAAAGAGTAATCAGAAGAACAGTAGATAGTGATTGATATTGCATTTAAATTTTTGTTTTAGTCTGTATCACCCCATGCAAGGCCATAAAGCCACTAAAGTGCAAGGGGTAACTGGGTGTGGAAGAATTAGGAACAGACACATTAATAATGAGCAGAAAGAGAAAAAAAAGTAATCAGGAGGACAGTAGATAGTAATTGACATTGCATTTAAATTTTTGTTTTAGTCTGTATCACCCGATGCAAGGCCATAAAGCCACTAAAGTGCAAGGGGTAACTGGGTTTGGAAGAATTAGGAACAGAAACATTAATAATGAGCAGAAAGAGAAAAGAGTAATCAGAAGAACAGTAGATAGTGATTGATATTGCATTTAAATTTTTGTTTTAGTCTGTATCACCCCATGCAAGGCCATAAAGCCACTAAAGTGCAAGGGGTAACTGGGTGTGGAAGAATTAGGAACAGACACATTAATAATGAGCAGAAAGAGAAAAAAAAGTAATCAGGAGGACAGTAGATAGTAATTGACATTGCATTTAAATTTTTGTTTTAGTCTGTATCACCCGATGCAAGGCCATAAAGCCACTAAAGTGCAAGGGGTAACTGGGTGTGGAAGAATTAGGAACAGACACATTAATAATGAGCAGAAAGAGAAAAAAAAGTAATCAGGAGGACAGTAGATAGTAATTGACATTGCATTTAAATTTTTGTTTTAGTCTGTATCACCCGATGCAAGGCCATAAAGCCACTAAAGTGCAAGGGGTTACTGGGTGTGGAAGAATTAGGAACAGACACATTAATAATGAGCAGAAAGAGAAAAAAAAGTAATCAGGAGGACAGTAGATAGTAATTGACATTGCATTTATTCTAGATTAAAGTTGATTAGAAAGCCGTAAACCAGAAGTGGAGATTTCCACAAGAGAGAAGTGCGAGTGAAGAAACTGTTAGCATAGAACTTGCGGCTATATCTAGTCAGTTCAACTGTAAATTGATGAGATCCCGATGTCAGTTTAGTCTTCTTCTTTTTTTCTATGTGTCGGGTCCCTTCAGGAGGCAGGCAATCATAGCCCTCTACATTTCCCTATTCCTAGTGGCTCTTAGCATGCTTTCTCCTGTTACCCAACCCAAACCTTCCTCTGCCATCCACTTGCTCAAGCTAATCAAGTATATTACGCGCCGTCTTTCCTTGTCTCTCTTTCTTCTATCTGACTTGTGAGTATCAGATTCTCCAAGCCCTCTCTCCTCATTACATGTCCCAGGAACTTCAACTATCTTTTCCTGATGTTAAGTATTAGTTTCTATTTCGTTTCTATCCTCTCCAAAACCTCATCTTTGCTCACATGTTCGGTTCATTGCATCCTCAGCATCATTCTGTAGAAACACATTTCAGTTATTTCAAGTCTCTCTTTCATCTTTGAAGAGATTGTCTAGTATTTACTGCCATATTAAAGAAAAGATGCCACATAACAACCCAGTACTGCGCTTAAATTTAGAAAGTCTAGGTACCCTAGCGAAGAGCCAATCCGAACAATTGCCATAAAAATATTTTTCGAAATGACACAGAGAAGCAACTTTACGGAGGTGAGAAACTGACCTCCAGATCAGGACTATTAATATTTCTGATTTTTCTTTCGATCTTATCCAGAAGCTTAAGATAAATAGCAGGGGCACTGGACCATATGTGGCAGCAATGTTGATTTATGTAAGATAGATTCTGGAGAGAACAATTGTCTCTTACGACACAGTGAAAGCACTTTTTTAGTAGCTGTCCTAGCAATGGATATTAATGTAGTCGTTTCACTTCAACATAGCCGAGAACGTTAGCATTAGAAGGTGCAACGAATCAGGTTGTCATAAACAATTGGCTATGGTGATTTTCTATGGCTGATACTAACCTTCAGAAAACGTATCATCTCAGATAAGGATTGTTCTTGTCATGTGTTTTTAATTAGTCTTTGTGTGTATTCGTCCTGAAATTTAAACTTTCTTCTTTCTTTATTTATTATGTCTTTTTAAAACACACCAGAGCAAGGCTCTTTACAATTATCTGACTTTGGTTGTCCTAAACTACTTCTGACTCTTGTGAACATTTTTGTCTTCACCATGCCATAACCTTGCAAGCTGCATTCACCCTAGTCGGGCTGAGCCGTCTTCCTTTTCGATGGATGAACATTCATTAGGATTTGTTTGAGAGGAGAGTCCCAAGTTCTGCGCTGTTATTTAACCCATAACTGGAGGAAAGGGACGGATTAATACCTTTCCCAAGAGTACCAGCGCGCAAGTGAATGCAAGGTATTCAACTGGAATCCTAACTCGGCTCACCGATTTCTCTTTCCGAGCCGATATCCACTGCACCACAACGCACATCCGTCACTAAATGCTTACAGCACCTGGTATTCCCAAGCGGTCACCCATCTAAGTACTTACATGTCTTAACGTTGCTTAACTTCGGTGATCGAGAGAGAACCGGTGTATTCAACATGATATGACCGTAAAAACATCCACTTTCAACAAAAGTAAATTAAAATCATTGCCATTTAAATTAATCATTGTCTCACTTCTTTCCTGTCTTCGGATTTGGGAGGATTTGAGGAGCCACGTTAATTAAAAAAAAACAAAAAAAAACATAATACTTTGAGGAGTAAAGACATTGAAAATGCAATAATAACATTCTTCTTAGTCTTTTATGTGCCATGTCCTTTCAGGACGCAGGCGATCATGGCTTTCCACATCTCTCTATCCCTGTAGGATCTTAGTACGCTTTCTCCTGTTAAATCATGCAACCATCGTTCCGTCATCCACCTGATCAGGTCCTTCAAATATGTTATCCGCTACTTTCCCCTGTCTCTTTTTCCTTCTAGCTGGCCTGTTAGTATCAGGTTCTCCAAGCCCTCCTTCCTCATTGCATGTCCTATGAACTTTATTTGCCTATTCATGAGGCTCAGTATTAATTTCGTTTTCACCTCCATCCTTTCCAAGACCTTGTCATTGCTTACATGCTCAGTCTATGATATCCGCAGCATCCTTCTGTAGAACCACATTTTAGCTGCTTCAAGTTTTTCTTTCATCTTCGAAGATATTGTCCAACATTCACTGCCATATTGAAGAACCGACATCACATAGCAATCCAGTACTCTTCCTAGTTTCTAGCGAAATTGTCCTGTTTCTTAATACTTTACTCAATTTCTGGAATACTTCTTTCGCTATGCCATTTCGCCTTTGGATCTCTGTGTCGCACATTCCGTCTTCTGTTATAACACTTTCTAGGTATTTAAGTTTCTGTACCTGCTTGATTTTAGAGTCCCTCACCCGTAATTGGCATATTGGGCTACCCTTTTTGCTGATGACCATGCATTCGATTTTCTTGCAGTTTATTTGTAGTCCTTTCTTGTCACTCTCTTCAGCTACTTACCTTCTGTAGGAGGTCTTGTAGTTTTCTTTCTATGCCTGCTATCAGCACTTTATAATCTGCGTACCTTATATTGTTTAAATTGTGGTGTCCGATGACAAATCCTGGCATAACTTCTAGGGTTCTCAGAATAGTCTCGCTGTATAAGTTGAATAGATCCGGTGAAAAGACGCATCCTTGTCTTACGTCCCTTTCAATCTTAGTATAATTGCTCAATTCGTTACCTGTACGTATGCAGGCAGTTTGCTGCCAGTAGAGATTCTTGATTACTTTTAGGTCTTTCCCAAATACTCTGTCTTTATAAAACACCTCAGAGCAAGGCTCTTTACAATTATTTGACTTTTGCTATCCACACTTGTGAAACATCTTTGTCTTCACCATGCCATCCCCTTGCAACAAAAGTAAATTAATCATTGTCTCACTTCTTACCTATCTTCGGATTCGGGAGATTTTGAGGAGCCACTCTAATTAAAATCTAAAAAAACATAATTCTTTAAGGAGTAAATGCATTGAAAATGCAATAATAGCATTACTGTCAATAATAAAGACACGAATAAAACATTACATTGCATCGCCATATTTTCTATGAATCCATTCTTAAAGGATTTAACTTATAACTATGTAAAACCAATACAACAAGCCTTAAAAAATTTAAACAAAAACAGAATGTTACGACACCCCGCTGCGATGAAGACATCAGGTCAACAATTTTGTACAGTCTTTAAGTTTTCTATTTTGAATGTAGTCTTGTGATTGAACCACCTGGTCTTAAAGGTGTCTTTGGTTGATCCCAAAAGTACATGACATAAATGGCCAAAATAAAATAAAACAAAGTAAAATAAAATATAGGCCGCGTAATATCTCATTTACAAAAGTAATATATATATATATATATATATATATATATATATATATATATATATATATATATCGTATTGTATGTAGAACGGAGAAAGAATATTTACAACGTCCAAAACATTAATTTAAAACAGTGCTCGATATATAGTATATAGAGCTTTGAATATTAAATGTAAATTATATTTTAGAACACGTACATAATTTTTTATAAATATCCGTTACAAAGGTACATTTGTGTCGACATTGAAAGTTGAATGTCTCTTCAGACGGGTTCCATCTGAAGAGACATTCAATTTTCAATGTCGAAACAAATGTACCTTTGTAACGTATATATATATATATATATATATATATATATATATATATATATATATTCACTTTGATTTCACTATATATATATCCCAGTGTGGAATACGGGGAAAAAATATTCTAAATTGAGTGGAATAAATAAAATAAAAATATACATTTCCCTGGTTTCCTCTGTCATGTGCATGTGTAGTTGTAGATATCAAATATATTCTAATGAAGCCCTGAAAGGCGAAACGTGACATAAGTGAAATTTCCTACTTTGTCATACAATTTCCCCAATACTGCTCTTGATATATAAATCAAAATCTCATCTAGCACACACACACACACACACACACACACACACTTATATATATATATATATATATATATATATATATATATATATACATATCCGTAGACGTTTGATTTTGGTGAAAAAAAAATTCTTTTTACAAGAATCCTTAATTAGACGTTTGATTTTAGGTGATATATCATACTTCATTTTGTCTTTTTTCTTTTCTTTTTTTTTCAAAAAAGTAAGCTATATTATGAATATGCAATTAAATATTATTGCAGATGTGTTCAGTTTTTTGAATGCTACAAATTAAGATTTAGGTACTGTATACTTATACAGGTCAGAATCGATCATAAATTAGTATCGATTGAGCGACGCAAACAATAAATGTAAAATCGAATGCAAAATCACTTTGACTATCGACAAAATAATTATTTTTCCCCCTCTGTTGATCGCGTAACAAGCTTCCTCAGATCTCCAGACATCTTACTCTTCCTGCTTATTTCATTAATGTCGGGTGAATAGTTTTTAACGTCTCTCATTTGGATCGGTTGTGCGGTTCGAATACTAACAAAAATATGGGTACAGCTGTCATAATCTTCAACAGTTTTACCATTGTTTGGTAAAAGCATTGTTCCTTCTGCTTCTCTTTCTACATTTATACAACTGTGATATAATTTAAACAATTTTTTTACAGTTCTTTCTGATATTTTAAATCTTATTCGCAAAACTCCTCTAGGTTCTCTGTTAATAATCGGTAATCTTGGTACTGCCATAGTCTAGATCAGATCTTTACATTATTAACTGTCTGAAAGACTGAATTTACTGACAAAATAACTATAACCTTGAGAGAAATGGGATTCACCGGTCTACATTGGCCAAGAGACCCTATGCATGAGCAAATACCTTTGGCGACATGGTAAGACAATTTTTGTGTTTATTTTTACCTAAAATTAAAGCCAAAATACAATGTTTAAAACGACTCATGATTAAACATAATACACATTCATTGTTTGTTATATTTAACAATATATATATATATATATATATAAAGGGTGAGTCTAGATGGAATAAAGTTCCATGTCTAAGAACAATATTCTTAAAAAAGTGTTTAATACGAAAAATAAAAAAATAATATTTATTTAAAATTTTTCACATAAGTATGTTATAATATCACTAAAAAAGTAGCTATTTTGTACTAATTGCGAGATGAAGAGTTTTAAAAGGTTCAAGACTAGCCAAACTCCCTCAAGAGAGGAGACATTGTTACGTAGTCTGTGATGACCAATCAAAATACAAGTAATTTCACATTTGAAGAACATGACAACCGACACTAAAAACAATTTATTGGTGCATTAATGTTGTTTGGACTAAATAGAGATAAGTATTATTAACTGACTATTTAATTCGCACTTACCTCCCATTAACAGGGAACAGGCTTGCCTCCCAGAGAGTAAAACACTACGCCTCCTTGGCCTCAAACTCTCAGCGGACCTCAAATGGAATGATCCTCTGCTATGAAAGTTGGTTCTCTGTGCAGGGCCCGGAAGTTTTTTCAGTCTGGATCTATCCTGCACATATATAAATCTAACATCCGCCCGTGTATTGAATACTGCTGCCACATCTGGTCGGGTGCCCCTGCTATTCTCCTCGGGGTTCTTGACAAAATACAGGGGAGAATCTGTAATGTGATCGATACCGACTTTGCAGATAGGCTGCAGTCACTCTCTGACCGTTGTGACATGGCTTCCCTGTGCCTCTTCTATAAATACTTTCACGGCTTCTGCTCTGATGAACTTAGATCACTGGTGCCACTTAGGTACGAATTTGCACGAGATACTAGATTAGCAACTAGGTCCCTTTTACAGTGAAACCGATAAAATGTAACCGCAATTTCTACTCCAACAGCTTCTTTTTTCGCACTTCCCGCTTGTGGAATTCCCTTCCACATGATTGCTTCCCCGACAGCTACAATCTCCAGGAGTTTAAATGTATGGTCAATAGACTCCTCCTAATACACTAACTTTTATCCATTTTCTCAAACACTCTTCCCATCTGCCCAACCCTCAGCCTCGGTATCCTCACCCGTCTATCACCCTCCTTCTGACATTTCTTATATCTAACCACTCGTTCTCTTCACCTTCCCCTAACCCCTTGCGCAATAGTGGCAGTGGAATGGCTTGCTTGGGGTGAAATGATATTAAAAAAATTACACTTTAAAATTAAAATAAAAATAGAAAATTATTTTAATAAATTATTACTAATTAATAAATTTTAAACAAATATTATATATACACTACTGACCATAAGTTCGAGACCACCCAAATTTTTTTCGCAAAGTTTATAAAATTTCATTTTTAGCAGAATCAAATTCACCGAAGTTGTCTTTTTTGTTATTCTTATACAGATGTCAAGTAAAAAAAGTATTCTTTTCACCTTTAAAGTAAACATTTACTCAGTTTGCTACTTGACTCCTCTTATTGTGATCAAGTTTTTGCCGAAAATTCAGATTTATTCGAATATTATAATTACGTTATAATTTATTTTTGTAAACCATATTACTACGGTATAAATGGCAAGGAAGAAACAGATTATCATTGAAAAAAGAGCTCATGGTAAAATTCTTTCAAAACAAGGATTTTCTGAATGTGTTATCGCTAAAAAAATTAAGCCGATAAAAAAAAATGGCGTGCATTATTGCCTTCAACGACTTCGTGAAACTGAGTTAAATATTGACAGAAAAAGATCTGGTAGGCCCAGAGTAACATCTACTGTAGAGGATAGGCAAGAAACATAGAAGAAAAATAGCCCCAGAATTAACAACTGAAATGAATTCTAATCGGCAACATCCAGTATCTCTTACTATTGTTAAGGAACGACTTCTTTATGCTAGGCTTAAAGGCTGTGTAGCAGTTAAGAAACCACTATTAAACAATGAGAATAAGGGATGATATTGATCGTACAGTTCGAAATAAACTTACTAAAAATGAACAAATGTTGTTTAAATGATTACAGGATGCTTGGAAATTACTTTCGCCCACTTATTTTCATAAGTTATTAGACAAAATGCCAAATATTTGCTCGGCAGTAATAAAGGCTCGTGGTGGTTTCTTTGATGAAAAGAAAATATGAATTAACTTTAATTTAATTTGAAATTACTCTGTTAATTTTGGTTTAATTATTGTACAATTGTGAGCAACAATGAAATATATCTATATTTATTCTTCTAAGACATAAAATTTGTTATTTCTTTCTATTAGACAATAAATCTAAGTGATCCCAAACTTACGGGCAGTAGTATATATATATATATATATATATATATATATATATATATATATATAACATAGTGATGATCCACGTATACTGTCTTAATAATATGTATAGGAAAAACTACTAAGAAGTTGTAAGTTTAAAAATGTATTTTTTGACAGTATTTATTTATTTCTATTATTATATTTGATATTTAACGCTTCTAATTTAAATTTTAAAATCATTTGTTTCTGATGAAAGGCCGAGGACGGTCTGAAATATCAAATATAATAACAGAAATAAATAAATACTGTCAAAAAAACACATTTTTAAACTTACAACATTTTAGTAGTTTTTCCTATACATATATATATATATATATATATAAAATGGACCTATATATATATATATATATATATAAAATGAACCCTCCGTCGGATTCGACGCATGAGGATTTGACACATAATTGTTTCAGTTATGAAACCAAGTTAAACCGCCAGAAGACCCACAGAAGTGATTTGATTCAAGTGGTGAATGTTTGTGCAGAACAATCCAAACTTTTCGGAACTATTAATACACTCAATCGGTGCATATAATCGGTCCAAAGCCTTTCTATTATCCCACAACAGGTTGCCACTACCTGCTGCGGTAGGCTGGTTGCCAAGTTAAGGCTATAGAACCTAATGTGTCCTGTTACTTAACCCATAACGGGAGGAAGGGACAGATTAATACCTTTCCCAACGGTATTAGCGCGTAAGTGAATGCAGGGTATTCAACTGGAATTCGAACTCGGCTCCCCGATTTCTCGTTCCGAGCTGATATTCTCTGCACTTCAACGCATATATATATATTAAGGAAATATATGACAGAGGGGGGAAAGGTTTTGTGTGTCGTTTTTCAGCCTGTAGTACTACCGTGATGTGTACGTTTTTTTTTCCGACTACACAAGTGTTTGAAAAGCATTTTCCTTATATTTTCATTTGCTCTTCTGTTGTCCGGCACTATTATCAACCTGTCAACTCTATACAATCCGTGGATATCTATGTGGACTATTCCGTTGATCTTAATCATAATATACAGGCCTATTAGTTTGGAAGCCTAATAATAAAAATGCTTTTTAGACACTTCAAGAACCACGATTTGGAAATGGAGATCGAAATAAACAAAAAAGGTTGTTCAGTAGATGTAGAATTTAATCTGTAAACCTGCAGTGTTTTCCGATGTATGAAACCCTATACAAATTTAAGGAATGTAAAACTGAATCTAATCGACCTGCTGACATAACCAAACATATCCCTAAAGGAATAAAATACAGGTTATCTAAAAATTCTTCTCACAAAACAATTTTTCATGAGAGAAAAAAAACATTACGAAAAAGCTTTAAATGAAAATAATCATTAAAATGAGAACATAAACCTCAAAAGCAAAGAATAATTCGAGAAAACAAAACATTATTTGGTTTGGACCACCATTTAATTTAAAAGTAAAGTTCAAAATAAAGATAATAATTTTTGAATTAACAAACACTTCCCTAAAATCGGAATTTCATAAGATATTCAGCAGAATGACAGTTAAATTAAGTAACAGCTGCATTTGCAATTTAGAAAATTACATAAAGAAGCAAAACGCTAAAAAATTTTAAAATTACCTGCAGCATAATATCGTAAATGAAAAATGTAGCTACAAAGACTAAAACAAATTCCCACCTGACGGAGTTTGTAAAACAGAATTAGTTATTTACTAAGGAGACATACAAAATAGAGATCGACAGAGAAAAATATATGAGGGTGTTCTGAAGAAAAGTTTAAAAAACATTGGTATAATCACAAGTCTACATTTAAGCTGGATTGCCATACAAATTTTACGAAAAAAGCCAATCACGTATTGAAAGCAAGGATGCGTAATAGACTGAATTCCGAATTAAAATATTTAAAAGCTGTACATTTTATATATATATATATATATATATATATATATATATATATATATATGGTTAGGTCTTGAAGGCTGTCACAATGCGTTTCGTAAAATAAAGGAAGGTAAAGAAGTTTTTGGGTATTACCTATTTATTATACATTAATATTTCGAGATAAAAATCTCATCTTCAGAATTGCAGAGGAGCGTGTGTCTGTCCGAATGAGTCCGTGCTTTTCAAGGAATGGTCATTTCTGGCTGGTGCTGCTGTCATTAATTTTACTGTGTGTTTGTGTGTGTGAGCGTGTTAGAGCATGTGTGTGTGTGTGTGTGTGTGTGTGTGTGTGTGTGTGTGTGTGTGTGTGTGTGTGTGTGTGGCATATGTGTGATTTACAGTTGGGACGTTTTTCTGGTCAGATGATAACATTAAAAACTTAACTATATATTGATACATAATATTGATACATAATTTATTTTATAATCCAATCTAAGCTTTCATAAGCCATTTTCAAAGATTTCAAATTACATTATAGTATAACAATTCACGGACAATAATGACAACAATGACAGTCTGTTTTTGTTGACATGGAAGATTTCCAAGTAACGACAAACTCATGCATACAAGACGCTGGAAGAGAATATCACACCACAGGTCATGACGTCACACATGACCACGCGAGAAAACAAAACATATTAAGTATAGGAAGCCACTGGAATAAACCAATGCCTTTATAGGTATTTAAGGATATTTATTGAGATTTCATAGTTTATTTTGTTCAGGTGAGGTTTCAACGGTTTTATGTATATAGCTTCAAGAATTTTTAGTTTTTGTTTATTGTTTTCATGTTTAAGCATAGCTGTGTTTTCAGTAAGGGTTTTTCGGAATTGTGTATGTGGCCAGGCATGTTGTTTTAAATGCCTAAAAATTATAGAATTATTGTTTAAATGTAGTGTCAAGCCTCGTGAAAACAAGTTTGTGGTGTGATCAACATCAAAATTATTTAATCCGTTGGAGATACAATCTCTAAAGGGCACTTGAATATGTTAGTCTTTTGCAAATCGCTAACCGGGGTAGAAGGTTCATTGCGAATAATTGAAGTGAATATACTAGATTTAGAGTAGTATATGATTAACTTAATTTTTTCGCTAGAATCTGTTGTAGTATTTACTAATTTTTAAATATATTTTCATCTTGTTTATAAGTTGTATGCATTGGATTACGATAAACAAAAGTAATATGTTTGAGATTAGTTGAAGTACTATTTTGTTTTATTTGTTTCGTATTAAGACTTCTAAGAAAGCATCGTAATTGTTCATCAATTATTTAGTTTGGAATGTTATTATTAATACGTGTTTGTTTTATATTCTTTAGTTCACTGTAAAAAATCTGTTTTGTGGATGAATTAGTTTTGCACGATGTATTAGATTTTTTAATTGCTATTTTGTAGTAATATGGACATTCACTCTTGTAGTTAAGTGGACATGAATTTATGCTGGCGTGTTTTTTTTTATGCCGAAATAGTAAATTTGTTATTATTTGTGTTTATCAATATGTCAAGGAAGGGAATTTTGTTATTGGTATTGAGTTTATACGTGAATTTAAAGACAGAATTATCTTGGAAACGTTTTTAAAGTTAAAGTATTTTTACTAACATGAGAATATCATCAACATATTTTAGGTACATGAATGATTTTTTAAGCTTAGATTTGATTACAAAATAAATGATGCTTCAATATTGTGATTCTCTTTCATCATTTAATGATAATGCTATTAAGCTTATCAGATAATATGAGAAAATTTACATAAAATACATAGAGAAATCTTGTGTATACTATTTAATGAAACATGCATCAATAACAAAATTCTGCATATATATATATATATATATATATATATATATATATATATATATATATATATATATATATATATATATATATATAGAATAAGTAAAGAGAATAAGTAAAGAACAAGTAAGAAAAAGTGTCTCTAATCTTACATGTTTCACTTTAATAAGCTTCTTCAAAGATTCATTAAAGACGAATGATTTAAAAATCTAAGAGAAAATATGTTGATTGAGATATGGTTTCATTGGTCAGATACGTGTCACGTGTGATAAAGCAATGGATGAATATTAAATGTAGAACAAAATTGGTGTCTCTTTAATTTAACAGACATAATTTTTCTATTGTTGTTTTTTTTCATCTTCTCGAATTTCGATCCATATATATATATATATATATATATATATATATATATATATATATATATATTACCGGTCATAATTATTAGGCCACACCAGTTTTTTAAAAGAAATGATGTATTTCATCCTATTTTTAATATTTATTGCCAAATGAAAATAGAATTGTTCTTTTGCTATTATTACTTTGCAAAATTTTAGAAGGTAAGGAAGCAAAGATGAACTCATCCGAATCACCCTAAATTTTCTTCATTCTTTCATTGATGAAACTGCAAAAGAGATAATTATTAAATATTTATAAATTCATTTGATGCACATGTTATTGTGCAGTATTAACAAAAGGACCATTCTATTTTCATTTACAATTATTCACTTGGCAATAAATACTAAAAAAAGTATAAAATACATAATTTTTTTAAACACTGGAGTTGCCTAATACTTATGGCCTGTAGTGCATATATATATATATATATATATATATATATATATTTTAATCGTGTCACCAGAAGCAAGAACATTCCACTGCCACTATAGCGCAGGGGGTTACATAAGTCGTGATAGACGACTTAGGATGTACATAGGGAGAGAGTTGGAGAGAGTGGGTGTGAGTTAGTGTATTAGGAGGTGTCTATTGACCTTACATTTAAACTCCTGGAGGTTGTAGCCGTCGGGGAAGCAAGCATGTGGAAGGGAATTCCACAGGCGGGAAGTGCGAGAAAAGAAGCTGTTGGAGTAGAAATTGCGGTTACATTTCATCGGTTTCACTGTAAAAGGGTGGGACCTAGTTGCCAATCTAGTATCTCGTGCAAATGCACATCTAAGGGGCACCAGTGATTTAAGTTCGTCAGAGCAGAAGCCATGAAAGTATTTATAGAAGAGGCACAGGGAAACCACGTCAAGCCGGTGAGAGAGATACTGCAGGCGGTCAGCCAAGTCGGTATCAATCACATTACAGATTCTTCGCTGTATTTTGTCAAGAACCCCGAGGAGAATAGAAGGGGCACCCGACCAGATATGACAGCAGTACTCAATACACGGGCGGATGGTGAATTTATATAATTGCAGGATAGATTCAGGCGGAAAAAATTTCCGGGCCCTGCACAGAGAGCCGACTTTCATAGCTGCGGGTTTAGCAATGGATTCGACGTTGTCATTCCACTTGAGGCGTAGTGATTTACTCTCTGGGAAGCAAGCCTGTTCCATGCTAATGGGAGGGAGGTGTGGTTTTCTGTGGTGGTTAATTGACAGCAGTTTCGTTTTGGAAGAATTGAATTTTACGAGCTATTTCTTACCCCAATCCACCATGGACTGGAGGTCCTTCTCAAGCTCGGCAGAGAGGTTTGCCTTGTCACCAACACCAGATTTTTGATCGAGGCGAGAGTGTACTGTGGTATCATCGGCGTACATGCCTACTTGTGATCATATGGTATCGGGGAGATCATTGATATAGATTAGAAAGAGCGTAGGACCTAGGATAGAGCCTTGGGGTACACCCACGTTTGTAGGGTAGTTCTGGGAGGCATGTCCGTTTAATACCACCTTCAGTGTTCGGTTAGAGAGGAATGACCGGATTAAGTCCAACAAAAGTCCAGTTATGCCATAGCTTCGCATTTTCCGTAGAAGGCCGGCATGCCATACTCTGTCGAATGCTTTAGAGATATCCAAGGCGACGGTTCAGGCTTCACCATTCTTGTCGAGAGCCTGGTAAATATACTCGGTGATGGTCGTTAGCATATCAGCAGTAGATCTGGTGAAGCGGAAGCCATACTGTTTGTCCGAGAGGAGCCCGTGGGCTGTGAGATGCTAAACGACCTCGGCATTGATAATGGCTTCGAACACTTTGCCGAAGATCGGAAGAAGGCTGATGGGGCGATAATTTGCGGGGTCCGATGGTTCACCAGTGTTCTTGAATATTGGAACCACAGAAGAAGACTTCCAACAGGCAGGAAAGCAGGAGGAAGATAGACAGAGGTTGTAGAACTTAGAAAGGATAGAGGAGAGTTCAGGGTCACAATTCTTCAAAACCATGATTGGGATTCCATCCCCACCACTCGCTTTGTGTGGGTCCAGTTTTGAGATTATGCTAGATATATATATATATATTAGATTAAATAAATTGAAAACAATATGTTTGCTTATTTTTTAAAAAATCCCTTCATATTCACGGATAATCTTTCGCGTATTACAGTCAAAAGATGTCAGAAATGACCTGTAATGTTGACAGATGTTATTTTCATTCATTTTTTAAGGTACCTAAGTACTTTCAACCTTATTCCAAGATCATCTTCAGGGTGTGAGTTATGGTAACAAATATAACTGGAAAACTGTGTTGCTAAAAATTACTGTACATTTTTTTCCTGCTTCAAATATAACGGTTGACAAATTGCTTGCGTTCAGATGACCTAAATACACAAATATATATATATATATATATATATTGAACATTTTTAATACAACTGTGTACTAGTCTAATTTAATGTTAACATGAACTTTTTAGTAATTACTAACTTTTATAAAATTGAGCATTTTTATCAACTGTGTATTTATAACGTTTTCAATACCTGATAAATGCTTTTTCCTGTTCGCACGAGAACAATTGAAAATCCGCGTAGGAAACAACAATAAAAGAATTTAAATTACCATATTAGCTAAAAAAACATCAATATACCTAACAGGCATAAATACATGCTAAACATATTACATAAAACTGAACAGAATGAGATGGAAAGCATTACTCTTCTTACAAAAATATGCAGAAAACAAGGAAAACTTGGAAAATCCTAAGTTTAAATTTAAAACCAAGAGTTATCCAACTGCTGTTGAGAGATAGTTAAATTTGAAAAAAATATGATTTGTCTAATAGATAAAATCAAATTTAATAGAATTAGTAACAATTTACAAAGACTATTATTTGCATTTCCCTTTTTTCATCCCCCACCATCTTTTTTTACCTGTTAAGGTTATTTTTTGTCTGTCTGTCTGTCTGTCTGTCTGTCTGTCTGTCTGTCTTCTGTCTGTCTGTTTCACGGCATGTTAGCCAACCGGTAGGATAAAAAATTAAACTTACAAATGGCGGATGAACTCTTCAAGAGGAAACGGCCAGCTAAATAAATAAAGACTAAGGATGATTTTTCCAATAACCACTCTTATCGACTTATCAAGCCAACAAAAACTATATTAGCTAAAATAAGCTGGAAAACCCTAAAAAATATTTGAAATTTATTAAGGATTGCTTACTTTGTAGCGGATAAGAAATTAATCAAAATCAACCATCTTCTTCACTTTTACAAAAGATCACAATGACTTGTGAAATCCTGCTTTTCCCAAATAGAAAAAGAACTGACCATGTGCTTAAAGAAAAAATCAAAACCAGAATTCGCAAGTAGGAGTTAAATTGATTTTCGACCAATGGGAGCGACTTGCAAGACTTGAAAACTTCGCGAGTCAGTGCCAAAATCTAATGAAAATAAAAGGGTCCCGATCAGCGTCAGTGACTCAGTCAGGGATGGAGGCAGCGAAGACGACTAGCTAAAATGTAACGAGAGAAGCTTCAAGCTGACCCGGATATTTGTCCTCTTTTCCTTCCCTTCTGCTGGTTCCTTTTATTTCTACTTCTCTATCAAAAGACATTCCTATATATATATATATATTCTCTTTTGGTATGTACGCATCGCACATTCAGTAATGGATTAGTGTACTCTGGCTATTAGACGGGCATAATAACAATATACACGCTAAAAAGTCTGCCTTCTTCTACCGAACGCCCATAACCCAGAGGTAGAATCACCGACTTACGCCAATTCGGTCGGGTTTCAATCCTGGGTTAAAAGCAATCAGAGTCTAACCGTACTGATGAGCTGTGATAGAGCGAAACAGATCTGTCTGCGGATGACTATATATATATATATATATATATATATATATATATATACATGACCTAACATATATATAATATTATGCTCTCATTACGATTGAGCTCTCTGGAGGAGAAAATTTTAAAAACTTTTTCCACTTCTGCTATATGCGTGTTTCTTCAGAAATGAATTGAGTTCTTTCGGTGACTGGCATGTATATACACTGCTTATATACAACACGTGAAAATTTCCATTGTCTGATTCCATACGTCGATGGCTTAGGAGTAGCGACTCCGACTGACACCAAATCGGTCGAGTTTCGATCCCGGCCAGAAGCAATTGTAGAGCATTTATTATTATTATTATTTTAGCATACTGCAACTCAGTATCAATTAAGTTTCGGTGTCCAATACATCAACATCGGGCAGTGAAATGTGGTCCATTTCCTGGGTCATATATATATGGATAAGGCCACTTAACCGCATTAAACTTTAAAAAATTAAAATTAAATATCACCATATAAAAAATTGTAATGGGGTAAGATATTGTTATATTTTAACTGAATTTTGGGTGTAGACTAATGAATATTGGGCAAAGTGTTGCAATTTTTACCTGACAGAAAAATAATAATGAAACTAAACTGTAGCTAATGTATTATTTTTAGATGTGACGACAATAAAAATAAAGAAAAACATTAAAAAATAAAATATCAGTCTTAAAGAGTTTTTTTTAACATTAAAAAAACAATTTAAAGAAATAGACTTAAGACCACAGACTTTAGATATGAATAGTAGTGAAAATAAGCGGGCACAGTTAATAAAGTTTAGATTTAAGATATGTATAATTAACTAAAAATGGTATGATTATAGATCATAGTAAATAGTAAAAATATTAAGATCATTTCAGATATATCTAAAATTGTGAATTATCTTATGATGGGTGTAAGTTGTAATTTCATGATGTTGATTTAATAAATTAGTTTTGAGAATTTGGATTCTTTAGTGTAAGCAAAACAAAACAAGCTTTTGCTAATATCTTCCATTTTACTTTAGTTTTATTTGCAGCTTTCATTTTACGGGAGTTTTTTTTTTTGCATCATTCAATTTCCAATACTATATAGAGAATGGCGTTAAGTTGCTATATACTTTATTATTAAAAGATAGTTTATGCTGTTAAAATCTACTCTTAAAAATGTTCTTAGTACTCCCAAAATAACGTTTGATTTGGATTTTCTGTATGAGATAGCAGCTTGGTATACTTTAGAATTTGTAAGGCATCTATTTTGCAGAGGACATTCGTTTGGGTTACCACAATCGCAAGTATTTTTAAGTTTAAATTTGATATCTTAAGTTCCCTTATCAATATATATATGACCCGGCAAATAAACCACATTTCACTGTCAGATGATAGCGTATTGAACACCGAAACTTAATAGCTTTTGAGTTGCAGTATCCTATTATTATTATAATATATATATATATATATATATATATATATATATATATATATATATATATGCAAACTTATCATTATACTCCGTTTCGAAAAACCCTCCGCGTATATACGCGGAAGGAAAAATGGTTGCAAAAAAAGAAAGAGGTAAGCACATGAACATCATCTAAAGCGATTTGGACCGAGCCAGTACGTAGCTCAAAGAAAAAACCCGAGACGAGTAATCGATAACAAAACAAGCGCTCAGTACGTAAGCAGAGCAGAATAAGTAAATTAAGCCTAGTGAGCCAACAAACCCACCAATGTTTCACCTAAACAGATCTTCCTGAAAATCCGTTCAGGTAAAACCTTGGTGGGTTTGTTGGCTCACAAGGTTAACTTACTTATATATATATATATATATATATATATATATATATATATATATATATATATGAATCAGCCGCCAAACGTTTTGAAATGAAAAAACATAAAAAAGACATAAAAATGGGAGGGCAAAGGAAACAGACGGAAGACAAAACACAAAAAGACAGATACCTACTTAGGTAGTAACCTAAAGCACCCAATACCTTCAACAAATATACAAAGTCATTTGAGTTTTTAAACATGGATCGCCAAAAAATAAACATAGTCGACCTCATTTTTACATAATAATCATTCGAGTGAGAAGAAGAAAAAGCTTTGACAGTATTCTTCGAAGGCATTATTTCTAGTATATGTGACTTAACAAAAGTGGTGATGAATATTCGTGTGAACTTAGGCGAGGAAACTAAAAAAATATAAATACGAATCTTACATGTTGTAATAGGATATTCAGTGAATATTTACCACTTCACCTAAGAGAAGTCATATTCACAGCAATACAGAAAATTAACCAGGTGAAGTTATTAAAAAAATAATATACGAAATATTCAGCGGAATCCAGGAAAATTGAAGAACTAAAGTCTATTATGATTCAAGTGTTGGCGCAACAAAAGCAACAACAAGAACAACAATTGCAGTAACAAAAGAACAACATGAACAGCCATTACAATTATATTACAATTATTATTTAATAAAACTACGGAAGAAAAAACATCAGATTTATTCACTCTAGATGCTGTTGCTAATTCAATTAGCAAATCTTTATACAATGAAAATGAAGGAACAACTTTTCCAGCTTATTATAGAATATACGAAGGGATCTTCAAAAGGGATTGTTTGTATTGGAATGAAAAGAAGATTTGTTTTTTATTGCCCCCACTACTGAACATGAAAAGAATGTAAACTTCATCCTGCCAAAAACGTGAGAAAGATTTGTAATAGTATTGAAAACTTTCGATGATAAGAGCTCATTATTTAATAACCGTTAGCAATATCTTAACTTAGTAAAGTGTAACGATGAAGATTTCGTCACTTATGCAAGAGTCCTGAATCAAGAGTGCAAGAAGTTCAAATTAACTCCGAATTTACTTAAATGTCTAGTATTTGTACCAGGGTTAACTTCTAATAAGGATGCCAAATAAGATCCAGGATACTTGCTAAATTAGAAATGGATCCGAAATTAACTCTCCAGAAAATAACGGAAACGTATCAACGTATTGTAAATTTCAAAACACGATACTGTAAGAATTGAGGAAAGACACATTTCACAAGTACATAACATCCGACCATCTAAGAAAAAGACTAGAGACGTTTTTCAACTTTCAACAAAATATTTAAAAAAGACGATAAATTCTCCTTAGTACTTAACACTTGCCACAATTTTGGAGGTGCGCATTTTAAAAGTAATTGTTTTTTTAAGAACAAAACCCACTATAAACGTTCGAGAGTGACACACAAAAGTACTTATTTCAAATACAAAAAAATGGAGGAAAAATAAAACGTATATGAACATGGTAAATACATGATGTAAACTAAAAGAAAAATAAGAATACTTTGAACGTATCTTTAACTGAGTTAGAAACATCTCAAAAGAGGAAAGACGTTTTTGTGAATAGTAATAATGTAAAAATAAAACTACAACGAGATACAGGATCTGATATCGCCATCAGACATGGAGAAAAAAAGAGTAAACCCAATTTATAAACTTTTAAAGAAGCTGCTCGTGAAGTTTCGGAAAAGAAATTGAACTTTATGGGCGAATTCACTTGTAACATTTCTTTTGTTAATAAAACTAAAAAGCGGTAGTGTTCGAATTAAAGAATACAGCTAATTTTTTTAAAACAGATTGGATTGCATTTTATGATCTTTGAGACATAAAAATTTACTCTTTTAGCAACAAATTTAATACTGTTATCTCTAGAGTTAATACGGCAACTGAAAATTTAAATAATGAATTAAAAAGGAGTATTCTAGGATTTTTCTCAGAAAATCTATGGACATGCACAAAAACAAAAGTTACATTTGAAGTAAAATATAATGTAACAGCGATATTTAAGCCGAAAAGAAGTGTAACTGTTGCTGATTCAGAACCAATTATTAAGAAATTAGGGAGACGAGAAAACTTAGGTGTGATATCAAAAATAGACTATTCCGAATGAAAATTACCTGCTGCTTAGTAAAGAAAAACACAAAACAACAAAACAAAAACCAAAAAAAAAACAGAAATAATAACATCCGGGTATGCGCCAATTTTCCAAATTGTTTAAATGAAAACTACTGTCATCAAGTCTTTTTCTAAAATGGACCAGTCAGAAGATTGCCTACAAGTATTAGTAGACGAAGAGTGTTCAAAACTATTAACAGCTTATACTCATAGAGGATTATACAAATTTAACTGGGTTCCATCAAGGTACCACCGAGCATATTCTAACAGATTATGGATAAAATGCTTGTCGTTTTGGATTGTGAACACATATATTTACATGATGTACTTATTAAAAGTGACACGAAAAATCAACATACGGATTATGTAAAAAATGTATCTGATAAAATTAAAGAGTACTGTTTTAAGATCAGTGAAGAAAATGCGATTTACTAATGTGCAGAATTAAATATCGAGAACAAATTATCGATGCAAAAAAATAATGGAATTGTTCAGATAAATGACAAGTACATTCTAAGAGATTAAGAATGTCATAACGCCAGACTCTTCACTAGCTCATTTTGACCCTAAAGTAAGAATTGAGCTTGCATCTGATGCAATTGATACGGGTATTGGGGTGGTGATAGTACACAAATTCGAGTACGGAAATATTAAACTAATAGCTCATGCTTCAAGATCATTAATAGCAGCTAAAATGATCTACAGCCAGATAAAAAAAGGTAGTATTGGCAATCATATTTTCTATGAAAAAGTTTCATAAATTCATACATGGTAGAAAATTCATACTGCAGACAGATAATCGGCCATTATTGTCCATATATTGATAAAAAAAGGTGTTTCTTCGAATACACTGCAGCGCTGGGAAACTATCCTATTAAAAGATAATTTTAAAATGTACTTTCTACCATCCAAAAAATTGTCATGCGGACGGACTATCTAGACTGATACCAAAATTCTGCTAACAACATTGAAAGAAATAAGAATAAAGTAAAAAAAAAACAAAACTTTATAATGAGAATAAAAAAGCAATAAAGATTCAAAGAAAAATGACTAGATATAATGCATTTTCATAATGCAATAATCTACTTATGTACGCAGAAATAACTGTGATGCCAGCATCGGTGCAAAAACGTATGCTAAAAGAATTTTGCAGAGGGCATCCAGGAATTTCTAGGATGAAATCCTGAATGAGGTATTATACATATTGGCGAAAAAATGAATCAGGATATTAAACATTTAATAAAATCATGCGAAGGTTGTCCTCTGGCAGCAAAATCCCCGCCTATGGTCTAAAATACATATAGACTTTGCAGGACCGTTAAAAGAAGCATACTATCTTGTAGTAGTCAATAGTTACACTATCGACAACTAGACAGACTCCTGGCTAGAAATATTAAAATGTAGAAGACCGATGACCGCGGTAACGATAATTTTTTACAGAGATTTATGCAAGGTTCAGTGTATCTGACTATATTGTTTCAGATAACGGGACACAAATCACGGCTAGTGAGTTTAATGTTTTCTGTAAATCATTAGCAATAGAACACATTACAACGTATTAACCAAGCTGAAACGGACAAGCCGAACGCTTTGTCGATACGTTTAAAAGGGCACTAAAAGGTCGGAGGGAGAGGTGTCGGATAACGTCAGCCTACAACAATTTCTGAGTGCTTTCAGAATAACACCAAAACCGAACACAGTGTATGGAATATCGCCAGCAGAGTTGATGTTCGCGAGGAAAATTAGTTCCGTTTTTAGTAACTTATTACCAGAATTTAAGGCGAGAGCATCAGGAAATAACAATGTAGTTAAATACTTCAATCCTGGAGATAAGGTGTTTCTTAAAATATATAATCGTTGAAATGAATTATGGGAAAATGGTGCTATAAAAACAGACCAGCAAAATGACATGCATGGTATAGGAACAAATATGGAAACATAAACGACACCTTAATCAGTTAAAACGAAGATTCACTGATTTAAAAAAAATATCTGAAAAAAATGTACCTATAGATATATTGTCTGACACGTTGGACGTACCCACGCCATCAGAAATTGTTGAACCTAAGTTTTACGGTAGGAAAAAGAGAACAGCAACATAATTTTGGTAAATTTTCGTTGTAAGTCCCGACGCTTTTCACCTTCAAATTTATCCAAAATAGCATTATCTCTGTGCAAATGTATATGCTGAACTCAAATCAACTGTTAGTTATTGAAGAAACTTAACTTTTTTTATGTAAATGTCCATAAAAAACGAACTATATCTTGCACTTTTTCTCTCCTGTAACTCTCACGAAGTTATGTAATTAACTGCAGAATGACATACTGCGCATGTGAACGAATTTTGACAGATTTTTTGTCGATTTTTTTTCATTTACTGATACTTCCGGCGATGTAATTCCGGTAATGAAAGTAATGCGCTATTTTATTTCTACGCTTATTACTTTCATGACAGGAAGTACATCGCCGGAAGTTTCAGTAAAGGAAGAAAATCAACAGAAAATTGCTGCCTACGTAGATCGTCATTCTGCGGTTAATTATATGACTTCTTGAGAGTTACGGGAGAGAAAAAGAGGAGGTGTGATATATGAATAATATATCTCTAGCGACGCTTAAGTTTGAACACAGATCACCAGAGAACAAACGTAGTCGACTTTGTTTTGATGTAATTAGAAGAATCATCTGCTGGGATCACGTGGCGTTGTAAAAATAATGTATATGTGGGTAAATTATAAACATTCGAGTCAGCAGAAGAAAACTTTCTGATAGTATTCTTTGAATGCGTTAATTCTAGTATATCTGACTTTCCAAATTAGCGTGTTAACAAACTATATATATATATATATATATATATATATATATATATATATATATAATCATATCACCCCAAGCAAGGCGGTAACGCCACTGATGTGCCGGGGGCTACGTAAGAGTGAAAAGATTAGAAGAGCGAAAACCGGAAACCACATCCTAAACAGGGAACAAGGGATGAGCCTCTTCACCTGTTCAATAGATGTGGGTGGAGTGTGAACCGGGCGATAGTTTAGTCTATCTACTCCAATTGGAAAAGAAAAAAAAAGAGTAAAAAGATTGGAAAAGAGAAAACCGGAAACCACATCCTAAGCAGGGAACAAGGGATGACCCTCTTCACCTGTTCAATAGACGTCGGTGGAGTGTGAACCGGGTGATAGTTTAGACTATCTACTCCAATATATATACATATAGAGAGAGAGAGACAGTACTGTGCAGAAGTATTAGGACAGGGATGATTTTCCTAAAATCTCACTGAAATTCAAATACAGGGTGAAAAGCCAAGTAAATTGCTAATAGATCTTGCCTATTTAAAAAGAGGTGTAAAACAAATGTATTAAAAAGAAGTTATATTTAATTTTTACTATTTTCTATTAAACAAGTTATTTTGAAACTACTTATTATTCTATTATCCTTGGATATGACTGACATTTTTCTTATTCCGCTCTCTTGAATTGAGCTGTAAATAGTGTCTACATAGTTTAAAGGTTCCTTTTTAAACTTCATTTTCATAATAGTTAGCTGTCTGATCTCGAGCAGTTCATGCAAGTGCTCATTATTTTTTAATTTGGCCAATAATTTATTTTTTAAGCAGCTCACAATACCAAAGGAGCAATATAAAGGCTTTTATTTATCAAGAAGACAATGAGCCTAAACATACTTCAAACCTTTGTAAGAATTACTTAACTAAAAAAGAAGAGGAAGGAAGGTTTCGGAATTTGAATTGGCCCCCACAAAACCTTGATCTCAATCCTATTGAATATATATGGGATATTTTGGATAAAAAAATTGATAAATCTAATGTTACTTTGCAAGAAAACTTTTGGGAACAACTACAGGCTGCTTGAAAGGTGATACCATTAGATAGATTGAAGAAGCTTGTGATGTCAATGCCTGACAGAATGAAGGCTATGTAATATTTTACTAAATATTAAATTTATGCCATAACAAGTATTTTTATTGTTAAAGCATTTGTTGAGTAAAGCAAATAAAATTGCTTTAGTTGTTATATATCACTGTACGACGACAAACAAAGAGAACACGCATATATAAAAATATAAGATTATATTTCTATTCCTGACGACGAGCCTGTGTGGAACAGAGAATGGAAGAGTGAGAGCGCGCATAGAATGAGTCGACGGGAGTGTAAGTCTTGCCTGTGGTGTCTCTCTGCTTCCACTGGCCGTTCTCTGCTGGCGAATCTGTGTGTCGATTTCTTTTTATAGTCTTCTAGAACCGGGACTTTTCCTTCCGGTTTTGTCTCGCCTACGCAACGCCCACGTAATTCCAAGAGACACCTGTTTTGTTTATTTCCGTAGTCATTTCCGCCGCTGTCGGAAATAAGGTCAAACGAGCCCGACTCATAACCCTGCGACATCCGCTCCAGACGCCGACAGGATGTATTTCTCAAACACCTGTCTTGTCGTTCGTGGACCCCTTCATCGACGGGAAATATCATCGATTGCATCAACCTTCTTCGGGTGGGGGCTAGATTGCTATATTACACTCCTCGCCCTCCCATTTTCCAAAATGTTCGCATAAGAACATTTTAAGCGCAACACCCCCACACAACCCCATGCCACACAAGCCCGACAATTTTACAAAACATGTGGACGCCGAAACAAACAAACAAAAAAAATATAGGGGAGCCTACATCGGCAACCCAACAATGTTCGTGTCCATTGTGGAATTTTCATAATGTTCTCCCAGCACGATGTTTCATTGTTCTTTTTTTTCTTCTTCCTTTTCCCTTCTCCTTTTCTCCCTTTTTTTTTCTTTTTCTCTTTTTTTTTCTTCTTCTTACTTTTAAGTTTCTGTAACTTTCAATGTTCGTTTCCTTTCTCGACTCTGTCCATACGCGTAGACGCCTCGATGCACGACCATATGATCATAGGCGGTAACCGCGCCCCAGTTTCTAAACTGACATCGAGTAAATGACCTTTGACCAACACCATGCGTGTTTCCGCTCGAGTTTATTGTTACACATGTAACTTCATTTAATTTAATTTAATTTCAAACATACTATGTTTGAACACAGAAAAATGGCCATTATCTGCAGTACATATCATTCATAGTCTGACCGAGAAATGTTCAATAGAAAACGAAGAAAATTACCCTGATTTCCAACGTTAATCCGCATGCAATTTACTTGTGGAGGATTAGAGGTTTCATCTATCTTAATTTAGTCTAAAAAAATGGACCCGTGACTCGTAATTCCTTAGTTTGTACAATGTTTTCTTTTCCTTTAACTACTTCCTCTGGATTCGAATCCAAGCATATCTGATTTGTTGACATCTCTCTGTTTAACGCAGAGACATTTGAGTGTTGAACACCCGTTGACCCCGGAGTACTATTCACAACGGATAACTCAATTTCCTTTCCCGAAGCACTGTTGCTTCTTTCACACTTAAAAATCCGCTTCCTAGCTATTATTCCAAGGATTATTATTACGCCGACTATGCCAGCACTGACTCCTATCGTCAACTTCTTCGGGAGTTGTTCATATCCTTCAGATCTTTCCATATCTATCTGTTCCAAGGTATTTACTAGTTTGCGGATAGGAATCTCCTCCATATCGCGCAATTCTACCGGCATGGTGTCCACTGAAAAATTGGGAAATTTCTGCGTAATTGGGGACCAAACCACTGAACTAGAGACGTTTATGGGTGTGAGCTGTAGCTTCCCTACGTTTCAAAATCTTGAGTCACCGTTAACCTGTGCAGCCAACACCATATGATCATTGTAAGCAGTACACCCCTCCTTTATCTGTATACTGGCCAGCGGGGCTTGGGCGACAAGCTTGCTCCGAGACCCGCCACCACAAAGAACTGCAAAGTGCAAATCCCTGGTAGCAGCGACCATCCAAGATTCCCGGTCCACCCTGATTGCGATTGGAAGTCGAGTATTCGTTTTAACTGTGACCCGACAGTTCCTCTCTATTCCTGCTTGATTATGCCGAAAAAGCGACATCTCGCAAGATTCTCTTGAATTGGTAGCATAAACGGGACCGGATACCTCGCACAATCCGTCGGTACTTGCCGAGCACCGTGTCGCTTCAGCCTGGCCCAAGAGAATATAACGTGTTCCAGCCCTATTTACCGCGATCATTTTTGACTCCATTTCAAACCTGGCCGACAACTTGGATCCGAACGCTGAACCTGATCGTGTGGGCAACGGAAGAGGAAAATTCAAAATGTTATATACTACATAGGAGTGTTCTCTATCCACCAATGGGACGTCCACCACAACGACAATCGATTTTGAGTCAAAAAGTGTCCTACAACTTAATGTTTTATAATAATACCAGATGTCCTTATCTGGATCGCTTGCTAATTTGAAATTATCTGGGAGCGTCTGAGCTATTTTATGCATCAATCCCCTTAAGTCGTGCGGAGTGATTATGCTAGGAGACAAATGACCAATCGACAATAAGTTGAGCTGCAGTTCCAAATAGCTTAAAGCCATACGGACGTCTAAGAAATATTTCCCTAATTTATCGACTACAATCTTGTACAATCAGTATCTATGGGTAAGGATCTCTAATCTGGATATTCGTTTATCCAACCCCTGTGTTGCGTTTGCCATGGAACCTACAATACCTTTAAGGCTAGAAATAATTTCATTTATTTTGTGTCTATTATTAGATACCTCATGTCTCGTAACATTTACTACGGAAATGCTATCCTCTGTCATATGTAATATCCTTTCCTGTGTATTTGCTAACTTACCCAATGCTCTTTTGATCACATGTAGATCATCTTCCGATGTTACTCCAAAAAGGTAACTAAGAGCATTCCCTACAAAGGGCAACACGGACCGCTTAGTTCTGCGAGTCACAGACCTATAATCTTTGTATTTTAATAACAGCCTTTCACGTTCTATTGCAATTTGCTTAAATTCATCATTTACATGATTCATCAATGTTTCGAATGTTACGTCCCCAAGGAATTCCTGTGGGAAATTTTCCTTTGCGCCCGACTGGACATTTTGTATGCATCCCTTCAATGATTGGAACGCAGCGTCGTATGGTGTCAGATTGATCGAAAATGTCACCAGCCACCTTGCACGTGACAGTGAGATCTCGTTCTGTTCAATAAATACGACGTTCTGGTAATTTTCAATCGCTACGTCCAATCCAGGAAAAAGCAGCAGGACCAAAAGAACAAGGTTTGCCATCTGAAACGAGAGACAAAGCTGTTAGTCTGTACTGACACCAGAGACGAATAATTTACTTTATGCTTTAGATAGCATTAATAATTTTCCACGTTTGTATCTTCCGCATGTGTTGCTATAAGGAAGGTGACCTAACTATTTCACTTAAACTATCGTTAATCCTCCCACTGCTTTCTTTCCCAATCCTATAGCATATCAGCCAATAAGTCTACAAGACTTTTCAGTTGTCCTTTCTTTTTGTTCTGATCAACTGTGGAATCTGCAGGTCTATTCGTGCTTTATGCCCCAACAGACGTTTGCCTCATTTGGACATCTTCGCTGCTAGGTGATTCCCTAGAAAAACCCTGATCTACATGAGTAGATCCAGACGTTTCACACTTTGAGCAATCATTCTCGAACGTGGATGAAACATTATTTATACCACCGATTCTATCATCATTATCAATAGTTGACACGTTTTTATTCGCTATTTTACGTCGCGTCATGATGCGACGCTCCATTAATGGAACATCAGACTCATCGTCTGATTCCACACGTTGGTGTCGATATTTGTGCACTGGAAAGTCGGTCTGTTCCGCTCCGGATTCGTCATCCGAATCACTGGATTCTACTGGAGCAGCCAATACAATCTTTCGTAACGGCCTATCGGAAGTAGGGATTTTCCATTCATCAATGGACGCTGCCCGAAGATGCTCAGCATGCGTTTTAATGACCGATCCGGTTAACTGATCTCTAATTCTATAAGAGACCGGGTCAGTCTTTTCAACGATCACATAATATGGCCGCCAGCGCTCATCTAACTTCCCTTTCTTTTGGTGATTCTTATAGTACACCAAATCACCAACCTCAAAAGTTGTATTTTTTACCACGCGACTTATCTATCGCGGCTCTCCTCGCTTTTCTTATATTATTCCTAACTAATGTGAAGCTACGATGCATTTCCTGTAGTGCAATTTGGTGATGCTTATCACCATAATATATGCGACTAGGCCTCAGTATATTGTCCAAGGGCAAAATAACATCCCTGTTATAGAGCAAGTAATACGGTGAAAACTTAGTGGTTTCGCACACATGAAACCGGATAGCCGCCAACATTTGGTTAATGTAAACATCCCACGACTGTTCGTTGTTGCCGATTTTTTTTGCTAGAACATCATGCATTGTTCTGTGAAACCTCTCAACCTTACCGTTGTTCTGGGGGTGATAAAAAGAAGTTGTCACATGGTGTACATTTAGGTCTTCTAATGTCTTTTTCATTACCCTGTTGACATTTTCTGGCCCATTATCAGTTAAAAGCTGAAGTGGTGTCCCAAATCTGGGGAAAATTTCGTCAACTAAGAGATGCACCACTGTTTCTGCCTTCTTGTTAGGAACCGCAAATGCCTCCGGCCAACCACTGTACATATCTATGAATGTAACTATGTATTGGTTATCTGAATGGGTCTTTGGGTAGGGTCCTGAGACATCTAAAGCAACCTTTGCGAAAGGAAAAGGAGGGAAGTCACATTCCTGTATGTGGGGTTGCCGCTTCTTTAGGTTTCTTGTCTGACACGAGATACATTTACCTACGAAATCATTTATTTCTCTAAGTAAACAGAGAGATGTCAACAAATCAGATATGCTTGGATTCGAATCCAGAGGAAGTAGTTAAAGGAAAAGAAAACATTGTACAAACTAAGGAATTACGAGTCACGGGTCCATTTTTTTAGACTAAATTAAGATAGATGAAACCTCTAATCCTCCACAAGTAAATTGCATGCGGATTAACGTTGGAATCAGGGTAATTTTCTTCGTTTTCTATTGAACATTTCTCGGTCAGACTATGAATGATATGTACTGCAGATAATGGCCATTTTTCTGTGTTCAAACATAGTATGTTTGAAATTAAATTAAATTAAATGAAGTTACATGTGTAACAATAAACTCGAGCGGAAACACGCATGGTGTTGGTCAAAGATCATTTACTCGATGTCAGTTTAGAAACTGGGGCGCGGTTACCGCCTATGATCATATGGTCGTGCATCGAGGCGTCTACGCGTATGGACAGAGTCGAGAAAGGAAACGAACATTGAAAGTTACAGAAACTTAAAAGTAAGAAGAAGAAAAAAAAAGAGAAAAAGAAAAAAAAAGGGAGAAAAGGAGAAGGGAAAAGGAAGAAGAAAAAAAAAGAACAATGAAACATCGAGCTGGGAGAACATTATGAAAATTCCACAATGGACACGAACATTGTTGGGTTGCCGATGTAGGCTCCCCTATATTTTTTTTTGTTTGTTTCGGCGTGCACATGTTTTGTACAATTGTCGGGCTTGTGTGGCATGGGGGGGGTGTTGCGCTTAAAATGTTCTTATGTGAACATTTTGGAAAATGGGAGGGCGAGGAGTGTAATATAGCAATCTAGCCCCCACCCGAAGAAGGTTGTTGCAATCGATGAAGGGGTCAGCGAACGACAAGACAGGTGTTTGAGAAATACATCCTGTCGGCGTCTGGAGCGGATGTCGCAGGGTTATGAGTCGGGCTCGTTTGACCTTATTTCCGACAGCAGCGGAAATGACTACGGAAGTAAACAAAACAGGTGTCTCTTGGAATTACGTGGGCGTTGCGTAGGCGAGACAAAACCGGAAGGAAAAGTCCCGGTTCTAGAAGACTATAAAAAGAAATCGACACACAGATTCGCCAGCAGAGAACGGCCAGTGGAAGCAGAGAGACACCACAGGCAAGACTTACACTCCCGTCGACTCATTCTATGCGCGCTCTCACTCTTCCATTCTCTGTTCCACACAGGCTCGTCGTCAGGAATAGAAATATACTCTTATATTTTTATATATGCGTGTTCTCGTTGTTTGTCTTAAAAACAGTAAGTCACTATGCACCAAATTGTGTATGTTATATATCACTGTACGACGACAAACAACGAGAACACGCATATATAAAAATATATGACCCATTCGTCGACGGGAAATATCATCGATTGCATCAACCTTCTTCGGGTGGGGGCTAGATTGCCATATTACATAGTTAAATTGTTTATTTTCTGTCAATATGCCTCATAAAAGATAAAATAGTTCTTGTCCTAATACTTTTGCACAGTACTGTATATATATATATATATATATATATATGACGAGCCGCATTATGTGATGAAATATGTATTACCCATTGTATTAAATATAAATTCTTTTCGAAATTATATTACTCTGTTAAATTAAATAAATTAATTTAAGGTTGAGTTCTTTTGAGTTGGTCTGTATCTGAATTTACCTGGATAATATACCAAGTGTGCTACGTTATATATATATATATATTGTTAATGCATTTTCCCTGCTTTTTGTTTTGTATTAAAATTTTCTTATCAAAATACCACGATGGTAAGACATTCATTTAGCTTAATTTGAAATGAATCCAAAGTAAATCCTCAAACAATCCATCAGTTGTTCAGTCTATCCTTACGTTTTACGTGTCGACAATATATCTTCTAATCTATATCATAATTCAAAACCATGAGAGAGAGAGAGAGAGAGAGAGAGAGATGGAGAATGAGAGGCAGTGAGTGTGTGTGTGTGTGTGTGTGTGTGTGTGTGTGTGTGTGTGTGTGTGTGTGTGAATATATATGACAAATGGAAAGTTCTTTCCTTCACAATTAATCGTTTAGTATTAATGGTTTCATAATGGCGATAACGGCGATGATGATAGACTTCACCATCGTTTCTAACGGATCCTCTTTTCTAAACAGGCATTAACGTTGCAGCTGGCAAACCAGATTTGCCGATAGCATCGAGGCAAAAATGACAGTCAAGCCAGACGATGTCATATCCGGCTGATGACTGGTCATGGACCGCATCGCAACACGCGAGCCGCCATCGCAGCCTCTTTTTCTCCATCCCGCATCCCTTGAAGTCTGCAAGATTATTGTGGTGTCATCGCAGGCCTCAGGATATCCTTGCATAATCTGTGATGACACCCCTGAGATCTGCGGCCATGACTGAATTCTCTGTTGCTATTTCAGACTGACTACGTGATTTGGCTAACGGTCCTGAACTTCTCATTAGAAATATCTCAATGCTTGTTTTTTTACGAGGTTGTTGTAGCTGGTCTCTAACAGTGCATTAAGAGTCTATTGAAATTTCTTTTCTCTCCAGATTTTTTCTTGATTGTGTGTAGAACATTTTATATTATTATCTTTAATATTATTTTCATCATAATTCGATTTCTGCTATGGTCACACTACCTACCAAGTCTGCGGAAAGACTTAAGACAGACCGTGATGTGTTGTTATGGATACATTTCACTTTTTTATATCTCCCATAATATAACTAGCATTATAGGTCCTGGGTATGACCTTAAACTGCATCCGGCAGCAAGGCCTCTGATTGGGAGGTTGTGAGGAGCATAGAACCACCTCTTAATTGCTGTTGTTCCCAGGTCCACCCTGACCTGGAGTGGTAGCACCTGTTAGGGTCGCAGCTATGGGTAAATAGTTAATCCCCCAAACTGGGATTAAAATGCTATGAAAGTATTTACCAACAAAACATTTTTGAATGAAAAATGTTACCATCAAAACATTTTTTGAATGGAAACTGTTACCAACAAAACCTTTTTTGAATGAAAAATGTTACCAACAAAACCTTTTTTGAATGAAAAATGTTACCAACAAAACCTTTTTTGAATGAAAAACGTTACCAACAAAACCTTTTTTGAATGAAAAATGTTACCAACAAAACCTTTTTTGAATGAAAAATGTTACCAACAAAACCTTTTTTGAATGAAAAATAACTGCGAGTTAAAATAAAAATATGCTTCCAAACAATTTCCTCCCCACAAAATTATAAACAAACAAAAACAATAAAACAAATAAAATTAATAAAACAAATCAAAACGATTTTCAGCATTAAATGACCTAATGAACGTTGATATTTTTTTTTAATCATTTCACCCCGAGCAAGGCGGAAACGCCACTGATGTGCAGGGAGCTACATAAATGTAAAAAGATTAATTAGAGAAGAGTGAGGAGTACAAACTAGTTAGAAAGGAGCAAAAGAAAGCTGAGAAAGCAGGTGCGATGACAGATACATAGGTGGAGAGAAAGGGAAGGTTATACGGGGGTGGGGAGAGAGCTAGAGTCCAGTGGTTAGTAGATGAGTATTGGCTTTTTATATGCTGGTTAAACGAATCAACCGACCAACCAACCAACTAGCATTACATGAAAAAAGTTATTCTTAGTGTGGGGGATGTAGTTATCAAGACAATTTTTGTTTATCCCTTAAGCTAGGATTTCTAGGGATTCTTTCAATGTTTTGTTTTGTACAGAATTTTATCATTCCTGACGCATCCATTATGACGAGTACTATTCTGGCTTTCAATTTCCACATGGCTTGTATTTCAATTTCCAGGTCTTTATACTTAGATTGTTTTTCAAATTGCTTGGTTGCTATGTTACAATTCGCTGGACAAGAGATACCAATTAGCAGGCAAGTTTTTTTTTTCTTTTGGGGTTATGACAATAATATCCGGCCTTTTTACTCTAATTTTCCTGTCTGTGTAACCAGTGCCGTGCTGAGCAGCATCTCGGTCCCCTCGCAGAATATGCCTTGCGGCCCCTCTACCCGCAGAATGCAACTTGCGCCCCCCGAACATACTGAACCCACAATACATGGTACTTTAAACAAAATAACATACTCTCGAAACGCAAATGTTCCTTGATCACGAAAAAAAACGGAAGAAATATACATGTTCTTGTATGTATGTTGAAACAGATATCTATAATCTATTTCTTTCTCAAGTTCATTTTTTTATCTTTATTACAAATTATTTGAAGCCTCTTCAGAAACGGAAGGCTTCTATCAAAGATTATATATATATAAAGAGAGAAAGCGAGACGGGTTGATAGATGTCTATTTCAACATACAAATATGATAATAAATTTCCAGTTAATCCTAATAATTATTTTGTTATTTTATTTTTCATTACAATAAATCTGTGGAGCCAAGGAGCCTTGTAGCTTCCCGGGGAACTTGCGCCCCCCCCCCCCGCAATTGCAGGGTCTGCGGGAGCCCTAAGCACGGTTCTGTGTGTAATCTCATAAAATGGTGACATCTCCGATTTCTGTAACCGGTGCTGAGTGACGTTTCTACCAGTACTTGTTTACATATTTTCTAAAGTGTTTGCACATTTTCCAGTGTAAATATTGCCCCACTCTATTGTGATGAAAATTATAATATTTATCGCTATTATTAATATCATTATTATTACGATAGACTGTAAAAGTAGCATCCCAACAAACTGAAGCTGTGTTAGAAATCTAAGCAGTTCAATATATCCACGATCACACACAATCTGATATGTATATACCAAGAATATGCAGAACAGCCAAATTTTAGCAATATACTGACAACATATAACCTTGCAAGTGGAGATTAGTTAGAAATATATTCTTTTTATTCTTATTTTTCTTCTTATTAAATAATAATAATAATAATAATAATAATAATAATAATAATAAAAATTGATGGTGACGTGTATCTGGATTAAAGTCTGAGACTGAAAGCTTTATTCTTGCAGCGCAAGACCAAAGTCTTTTCACTAAGAACTTTCAGGCAAATATACATAATAATGTGAATTCAAAATGCAGATTCTCTGATAAATGCCAAGAATAGACCATCTAATCTCAGGATGTTCTGTACTTGCCCCAAATGAAGAAAAAAAAATCGTCACGAAAGAGTGGGGCAATATTTACACTGGATAATGTGCAACGTGGATGTGCGTTGTAGTGCAGTGGATATCGACTCGGAACGAGAAATCGTGGAGCCGAGTTCGAATTCCAGTTAAATTCCTTTCATTCACTTACGCACAAATACCCTTGGGAAAGGTTTTATTCCGTCTTTCTCCTCCAGTTATCGACAGTTAGGACAGATTGGGTTCTATAGCCTTGGTCGGCAACTAGTCTACCGTAGAAAGCAATTGCAACCTACTGCGGGATAATGTTCTGCCCAGTCAGTCATGTCTCTTTCGAAATATGATCACCCAAAGCGTGTATCACGTATGGCCTTTAACCGAATGTGCAACTACTATGGAAAATATGTTAACAAACACTGGTATGAACATCACCCAGCACCGGTCACAGAAACAGAAAATGTCACCATTCTATGGGATTACACCATCTACACAAACAGGAAAATTAAACCAAATAGGCCGGACATTAGTGTTAAAAACCAAAAACAAAAATCTTGTTTATTAATTGATATGGCTTGTCCAGCGGATTGTAAGATAGCAACCAAGGAATTCGAAAAACTGTCAAAATATAAAGACCTGGAAATTGAAATAGAAAAATATGTGGAAATTGAAAATAAGAATCGTGCCAGTGATAGTAGGTGCACTTGGAATGATAAAAATGGAACAAAAAACCAATGAAAGAATCCCTGGAAAATCCAGCTTAAGAGATATACAAGAAATTGTCTTATTAAGTACAGCCCACATAAGAAGAACCTTGTCTATGTAACGCTAGGAATTTTAGGGGAGATAGAAAAAACATGAAATGGAGCCATAACAAAACACCACGACCTGCCTTAGGTCTTCCCGCAGACTTGGTAGGAAGTGCGACCATCGCAGAAATAGAAATATGATGAAAAATTACGTAATAATAATAATAATAATAATAATAATAATAATAATAATAATGATTAAATAAATAGAAGTATTACAAAATTTAGCTAGTAATTCATTTATTAAATCTAATAGTCCAACTAGTTATAGCTGAGAATTAAAGTAGTAGTCTATTTATTCAATCTAATTGCCGTAGAATAAATAATAAAACACCGGTGACACAACTAGTTTTCTTCTTTTTCTTTTATGCGTCATGTCTCTTCAATAGGTAGGCGATCATGGCCTTCCACATTTCCCTATCCCTGGTGTCTCTTAGCACGTTTTCATCTGTTACCCCACCCAAACCCTGCTCTTCCGTTCACCTACTCAAGCCCATCATATATGTTGCACGTTGCTTTCCTCTATCTCTCTATCCTTCAATCTGACCTGTAAGTACCAGATTCTCTAAACCCTCTTCCTCATTACATGTTCCAGGATCTTTAGCTGTCTTTTCATGGTGTTAAGTATTAGTTTCATTTTCGTTTCCATCCTCTCTAAAACTTCATCGTTGCTTATATGTTCTGTCCACGGTATTCTCAGCATCTTTCTGTAGAGTCACATTTAAGTAACTTCAAGTATCTCCTTTATTTTTTATGAGATTGTCCAGCATTAACTGCAATATTGAAGAACAAACATCACATATCAATCCAGTTAACTATTGTTTATTCTAGTAAAATTTTCATGTCTCTCAATACTCTACTCAGCTTCTAGAATGCAAAATTGTAATGAACTCCAAGTAGGCTTAAAAATTACGTTGGAATCAGTCTAGAGTATTCCTAACAGACGTCACGGCCAGTAGCCTAAGCAAGACAAAATATTATAACCACTAAAAAACGAGTTATAACAGTAACAGCTACGATCAAAACTCATACTGAGTAGATATTTATTCTACCCACCCACCCCCGGTACAAGGGCGAGTTTTGATACAATGTCGGATTTTAAGGTGCGTGCGTTCGTTTAATTTTTTTCTACTTGTGTGCAGAAAAAATATGGACATTCTTCAAAAATAAGAAAATATTTACTTCTGGGGTAAAAAAATCATCAACAACAACAACAACAACAACAACAACAATATCAGCAGTTGTTGGAATTTCAGAGACGACAACAAAAGTTAATTGAAATAATTCTGAAGGAAACGGAAAATTATCCCAGTCTGTTTATTCTTAACGCTGTCGCAAATAACATATCAGAATATCCATACTATCCAGATAATAGAATTACTTTGCTTATTTTCAAAGATACACGCATATTTTCAGAAAAGAATGCAGCGACTGGGAAGACAAGAAAAAAACAAAACTTTTGCTGAGAAAGGTATCACCAGTTGAATATGAAATATACAAATTTTTTACTACCCATAAAGAAAGAAACAATAAATAAAGAGTTTAATAAATAAAAATATTTACTGTTTCTCTAAACAGTAAATATTTTTCTGCATAAAAATGCACTTTATTCAGTATATGTTGGAAATGTATGAATCTAACGAAAACAAAAAACGAAAATTTTCTCACTTGTGCTGGAATTGTTAGCATAACATGTGAAAGATTCAGGTTAAACATACTGACCCCGGTCATGTCTAAAGGGTTACTTTTCATTCAAGGGTTAACAGCGGAAAAGAGCTTAGAAATATGGTCGAGAATTCTAAGGGCACTCAAACAGAATAATGCTTACAGAACAGAAAATATCGGACGAATGTCAGGGAATCTGAAAACGCGATGTCGGTAAAATTAAGGAAAAATAATGTGCATACACATAAGCGAAAAATGAGGAAAAAGAAAAATTAATCTTTGTTTCAGATGTACAAGGTTACATCTCAGGGACAAATGTCCCTTTAAGAATTCGAAATGTTAAAATTGTGGTAAAATAGATTATACAAAGTCACACTTTAAAACTAAAGCGAGGAAAAGTTCTCACAGTTCTTACACAAAGTTGCGACGAAAAAATGATCACAGATAAACAAAGAAAATTTGTGCATATGAAAAATAATAATGTGGTTGTTAAAAACTACTCGACACTGGTAGTGATATCGCAATAATCAATGGAGTCACATAAAAAGAAACCGGAAAACCTATCTGAAGAATGCTTTCGATAGTCGCGGGTATTGTATTAAGTGAGAAATTATTTTTTTATGTGCAAAATGACTTGTAACGTCTCATTCCGTATCAAGAGTGTAAAATCTAAGGCTTATGTATTAAAGTATAAAAAAAGATTCGATGGCAGTATTTAAACCGAAACGAAGTCTACCATTCACACATTGGATCACGTCAACGAAAAATTAGTCAGACTTTTAAAAATGTGTGTAAATAAAAAGATTAATAATTCAAAATGGGCAGCACCAGCATCAGCAGTGTATCTAAAGAAAAAATAATAATTATTGTGTTGGTTTTTGGACAGGATTAAACAAACGTCTAGAACCCCATAATTACCAATCAGGAAGTCTAGAGGAAATTTTTTTGAAGCTGGATCTTTCTGAAGCATATTTACAAATTCAGGTTGAAGATGAATGTTAAGACTTAACAACTATAAGAGTATAAATATGCTCAAGGAACTGAATATGTTTAACTAACTTCCTTTTGGTATAAAGGTGACCCCAGCTATATTTCAGCAAGCTATAGATACCATACTTGCAGATTGTGATTTTACAGTAACTTATCTGGACGACGTATAATTAAAAGTATATCTAAGGAACCGAATTTTTCGACAGGGTTAAACAAGTGTTTGGAACTCCATAAGTAACCACTAGAAAGTCCAGAGCAACATTTTGTAAAGGTAAAGGGTCGAAAAAAATTCCAAGCTGGATCTTTTAGAAGAGTATTTACAAATACAGGTCGAAAAAGAATGTTCGGAGTTAATATACACAAAGTATTGTATGAATTCAACCAACTTCTTTTTATATATATATAAAAAAACATCCGGCTAGGATGTGGTGCAGTGGATAACGGCTCGGAACGATCCCGAATTTCACTAAAATTCGTTCCATTTACTTATGCGCAAATACGCTTGAGAAAAAAGCGATAAACCGGAAGACCTCGGCAGATCAATTTTTATAGGACTACCAAATAAACCAGATTAAAGGAATATGAATTCCACCGAACAATCAATTTAATGAGCCACATAACAAAACTCATTATCCGGATTCTGATTAACAGAGCCTGTAGCAAAATCTGCCCGAAGATAGGACAAGAAAAGTGTGAGTTTGTCAAAAATAATGAAACAAAGAACGCGATATTCATGCTCAGAATGTTATCAGACACAGTAATTTTTTTAAAGTTTATATTTAGCTCTTTTTCTCACTTTTCCTTGTTGACTTCCTTAGGGAAGTCCTGTATTTCCCTTTCCGTGTCTGCTATCAGAACTGTAATATGTTCGTAGCTTATATTGTTCAGATTGTGGCCACGAATGACGAAACCTGGTAGGACTTCTAGCTCTCTCAGAATTGTTTCGCTATGCAAGTTGAATAGATCCGGTGAAAGGACACATCCCTGTTTTACACCCTTTCTTATATATGGGCTGAATTAATTTTCCGTCTGTATGCAGGCGGTTTGCTACCAGTATAAGTTCCTGCTGGTTCTAAAGTATTTTCGGAATATGATAAGGTTGTCATGCATCTCTAACAAGTCATTGTGGCGTACTTTGTCCAGAGCATTTGCGTCGTGTATAAACACAGGTACACGTCCTTCATAATTATTTAATCTAACTGTCCATCTAAATCAATTTAAGAATTAAGGCTGTAGTTCATTTATTCAGTCTAACTGTCCATCTAAATCAATATAACAATTAAGATTGCAGTCCATTTAATAAATCTAAATGTCCATCTAAATCAATCTAGCAATTAAGGTTGCAGTCCAATTATTCAATCTAACTGTCCATCTAAATAAATGTAATAATTAAGGCTGAAGTATATTTAATAAATCTAAATGTCCATCTAAATCAATCTAACAATTAAGGCTGTAGTCCATATATTCAGTCTAACTGTCCATCTAAATTAATCTAACAATTAAGGCTGTAGTCCATATATTCAGTCTAACTGTCCATCTAAATTAATCTAACAATTAAGATTGTTGTCCATTAATTCAATCTAATAAGTTTGAAGGTTTTAATCTATTCATTCCCTTTCAATAGTTTATCAAATTATATCTTGAAATTAATTCATTAGTTTATTTTTCAATCTGAGAGTCTATCTAATTCTACCTTACATTTAAAATACTAGTCTATTTATTCAATGTAATTGCCCCCCTGCATCTGAGATTTAAGTTAGTATTCTGTTTATTCTGTCTAATTTTCCATCTAATTATATCTGAGAATTAATGTAGTAGTTGATTTTTTATACTGAATTTTAGAATATCGCAAAAATATTTAAGAAATTTAAATTCATTTTAATTAGGCAGTAAACTGTCAAATCATTTTATAATTTATTCATCAATTTCTTTTGATTTATCATTTTCCAGTAAAATTTTGTCGATCAGCATCGAACATTTGCAATCATAAGTAAGCTTTCTGTGTCTTTTTGAGATCATCGGTGTCAATGTTATCTGTTTCTAGTTCTTGATACATTGGTTTTACCTCAAATTGATGAGTGTTTTGTATAAACGTGTGATTGGTTGGTAATTTCGTATGGAGAAAGTATCATTAGTTTAGGGGATTAAACAAATAATGCCTTCAGTCAGCCATTTTCGAGTTTGCTCTAGATTCTTGAAAGTATTAGACAATATATCTGCCAATAGTTTTTTTCTATAGATGGAAAAACATTTAATCAGAAGTTTGATATCTTATCTTTCCAGGGGATTTCTTTTTTCTTTTCTTTCTTCCTTTTTTTTTTTTTTTTTTTGGTAGAAGGATAGGGGAGGATTTATTGTAAATGTCACCGTTGTTCAATTTGACGTCATTTTATTCTTTTGTGCCGTATTTTGATTCCTTCTGAACTACTCTTCGAAATATTTTCATTTCCCAATCTTTTTTTACCAGAATTCTTTCATTTTTACATTTAAATGGTGTTTAGGCTTCGTTGATGTCTCCATTTCCTTACAGACCTTTTGCTTGTTACTTTTCGAAGTGTTGTTTTGTTTATAAAATCTATTTCCTTCCTTATAACTCCTCCGTCTTTATATTTTTACTTGAATTCATTGTTTTAGGAGATTTATTTTACAGTTCATATATGATTTTCTTTTTTTTTCTATTTATCTTACCGTTTTAATAACACCTGATTTTCACTTTTATTCATTTTTCAGACGTCATCTAATATTCAGCGTTTTACCTGAAGAATTTCGATTTCCTTCTTTGTCTCTTTTTGGAAAAATAGCGAATTTATTTTCATTTCCTAAGTTAGATTTTTTTAATTCTAGATTTTCACATAAATGTTGTGATTACTTTAATCAGTTATAGTAATTCATTTAAAGCGATTAAATTCTGCTCCATATTTTTATACTAATTTCTTGATTGCTCAATCTGCTTTTCTAAAACTGTTTCTCATATTTTTATCATGGCTGATTTTCTCCACTTCTTATCTTTCTTTCATCTTATATTCGTGTATTTTTCCTGGTCACATATTAGCATTTTTATTTTCATTTCCATCGCGTTTCCTATATTTCCTTAAATTCTTTGTCTATTATTCTAATAATGTTTTTCGTATTTCTATCAAATATTATTTTTTCCTTATTTTTATCTTTCTTCCATACTCATTCGTTTTTATTTCTGCAAGTTCCATAATCATATTTTTTCTAATTCTCTCCATTTCTTTCATATTTGTATTGTTTTTCTCCCTTCTTAACAGGTTTTGTTGTTTCTGGGTTTATCATTTATCTGTTTCTACGTATATTGTTCATTACGTTTCTTTCATCAAAATTCACTATATCAACTAGCATTCTTTTATTTCCTGTAATTTTCATTTCTAATTCATTATGTATGTTATGAACAATCAAGAGTTACCTCCCCTTGTTTTGTCACTTTCGTGTTTCTACGTACATTGTTCATTACATTTCATTTTCATCAAAATTCACTATATCAACTTGAATCTTTCATTTGTATTTTCATTTCTAATTCATTATGTATTTTAGTTTTAATATTTACTTTGCAACGCTCAGCCTCAATCAATCATTTTTTTAATAAACCTTTTTTTTTTTGCAGTTGTTAACTTATTTGCATCTATATTTTCAATGTGGTTCCAATATTATCTTTTCCATATTTTCCTATTTTGAAGGTTTGCGTACAACGTAGAAATCTCCTTGCAGAACATCCCTACAATAGTCGCGAATATATTTTAGCTTGTTTTTGGGGTTGTTATCAACAATCAACAGTGATCTCCCTTTTTTTGCACTCTCCTCTTTGAGAGAGGCATTTCTATTTACTGAGACTATAAAAAGACACTATATGCGGACCTTGTATTCTCAGTTGAATAAAGCGTTCTTAAAGCCTACACTTACGCTTTTTGTCATCACAGGTTTGTCTGTTTTGTTTTTGTTATAATAGGCGTTGCTTGAGTTATCCCATCATTTGAAGTCATTTGTTGATTGTGACAAGGCTTAATAAATGTTTGGTTGGTTGCTTTGTTTTTATGGCATATCAACCTCGGCGGGTCATTTATTGCCAACTAAATTGTATTTATTTATTGCTGGTAATACCTTTTTCTTTCAAAAATTTATTGTTGTTTTTATATAGGTTTTGTGTCTAGTAATACATTTTTTTTCAAGTATCAAGATTCACTGGGATTTGTTTCTGAGGGCAGGGTCTCCAAGTCCTACCCTTGTTATTTAACCCATAACTGGAGGGAAGGGACGGATTAATACCTTTCCCAATGGTACCAGTGCTTAAGCGAATGCAGGATATTCAACTAGAATTCGAAATCGGCTCACCGATTTCTCTTTCCGAGACGATATCCACTGCACCACAACGCACATCCGTCACTAAAAGCTTACAGCACCTGGTATTCCTAAGCGGTCACCCATCTAAATACTGACCAGGCTCGACGTTGCTGAACTTCGATGATCGAGCGAGAACCGGTGTATTCAACGCGATATGGCCGTAAGCCTTAATAAGTGGGGGAACAGTAACAATAGCATATTTTCTGCCTGCAAACAGTTTTCACCCTTTCAGGTGCGAGATTGTAAACTGTATGATGTCCTAAACTGGCTGCGGATTTTGTTAATTTCATTAGTAATCACAATATTTCTAATCTATACTGGGAAGAGATTTTTTTTTCTTTTCGTGACACCCGATTATTTTATTTTTTATGGTATTTTTATTTTGTACTTTTAACGATTAAATTAAAAAATCTTAATTCATTGTTTATTTGTCAGAAACAGTTTTTTATGTTGTTGTTGAGCAAAAGTGTAGCATGCCTAAAAGGTCGCGCTGATATACAAATATACGAAGCCCAATGAACCCATATGATATGACGTAATGGCATACCAGGCACAGGCGTCAATGTAAATATATGCGATATAGTGAGAAGTTTTGTTAAAAGAAGTTTTGTTAAAAGCAGTATATAAGCTTGCTGATGCGACCCATTTAGATTGGATAACATGGTCCGCTGAAACGGTTTCCGATTAAGGCTGTTTCCAATTATCTGCATGTAACTTACAAGTCGCTTTGACTGCCTCATAATTTCAAAATCAACTCAATGATTGCCCGGCTACGATGCTAGCTCATTCCATTTCTAAAGATCCATAGTACACCAAATCTGAAGGCGCATTGGCATGGTCAGCCAAGGATGCATTCCAGAAGCTGAGTAGAGTGTTAGGAGATGAGAAAATTTCACTGAGAACAAAGAAGAGTGCACATGATTCTTATGCGATGTCTGATTTCCAATATAGAAGTGAATGCTGAACAATTTCATCAAAGATGAAGGAAAGATGAAGCAACCGAAATGTGGTACTACAGAAGGATGTTGAGAATATCATGGACGGGGCACACGAGCAATGACTAACTCTTGGAGAGGAATGACACAAAAAGAAAACTGATACTTAGCATCAGGAAAAGACAGCTGAGGCTTTTGGGACATATAAGGAGAAAGGATGGATTGGAGAATCTGATGCTCACTGGACGGATAGAGGGGAAGAGGGGCAGGGAAATGCAGCGCACGACATGCCCGATGAACTTGAACAGTGGATGGTGTAGCGGAGAGTGATTGGAATAACAGGAGAAGTGAAATTAAGAATAACAAGGGATAGAGAGAAGTTGAGGGCCATGTTTGCCTACTTCTGGAAGAGACAGGGCACATAGATAATGATGACACCAATCCGCTGGAGACCTGCACAACTGTTACGGCCTGGAAGCTAACTTGCGATGGTCCTGTTTAACATGGGTATAAAAACACTTCCATTCAGTTAATATCAAGCTATGAGAGCCAAGTCTAGCATCGTGTTGGAGCTTTTTTTGTTGTTATTATTATCATTATTAATATTATTCTTTAATGAAAACAACAATAAAGGCTTACACCCGCATCACTTTGAAACACCTGTTCTCGTACTATCGCCAAAGTTAAGCAACATTGAGCCTGGTCAGTGTCTAAACTGGAATAACAGATGCTGTAAGATTAGATGTGCAGGTGATGTAATGGATAATGGCAAGGGATTATTAATCGAATGACCATCTAAGGGTTAATTAGTAATATTTTATGACTAAACCAATATTCTATCAATTCGTACATTGCATAATATAATGGACATACCACTGAGTGATTAAACCATTGAAATTTCCACATGATCGATTTAAGGAAGATGAGAATCCTTGGTAACATCATGGAGATGATCACAACGCTCGGTACTACTCAGAAGTGCCTTAACAACATACCATGAATTGGAACAAGCATTGCGTGAGAAACTGGGTAAACATTACTCCCCAGAAGCCATCGAGTCAAAACTCCTCAAATAATGAAACAGATATACACCTTTGTGCAAATTAATTGAAACAACTGCTTTAGTCTCCTTTCTTTTATCATACGGTCAGTTTTAGACCCACTGGAGTGATAAGGTGTAATTGTTATTTTTATTTTTTTCCTTAGATTAGTTCGGTAATATGAATGTGCGGTAATATGAATCTTTTTTTTTCAGCACGGATGATGAAATTTGTTGTGTGCTTTGAAATATAAGGCATCATCCGTGATTGCATGATCTTTTTTAATACGCCCAAACACTATTTTTTTAACCGCATCCTAAACAGGAAACAAGGGATGAGCCTCTTCACCTGTTCAATAGACGTGGGTGGAGTGTGAACCGGGCGATAGTTTAGTCTATCTACTCCAATTGAAAAAATAAAAAGAGTGAAAAGCTTGGAAAAGAGAAAGCCGGAAACCGCATCCTAAACAGGAAACAAGGGATGAGCCTCTTCACCTGTTCAATAGACGTGGGTGGAGTGTGAACCAGGCGATAGTTTAGTCTATCTACTCCAATTGAAAAAATAAAAAGAGTGAAAAGCTTGGAAAAGAGAAAGCCGGAAACCGCATCCTAAACAGGAAACAAGGGATGAGCCTCTTCACCTATTCAATAGACGTGGGTGGAGTGTGAACCGGGCGTTAGTTTAGTCTATCTACTCCAATTGAAAAAATAAAGAAAAGAGTGAAAAGATTAGAAAAGAGAATGCCGTAAACTGCATCCTAAACAGGAAACAAGGGATGAGCCTCTTCACCTTTTCAATAGATGTGGGTGGAGTGTGAACCGGGCTATAGTCTATCTACTCCAATTGAAAAAAAAAACAAAGTGAGAAGATTTTCTCGACTGTCGATTAGTTGTCTTACGGCCATTGTCTACGATGGACGTTACTCCAAGGAAACCTACTAAAATTCTAACGCTGCACGAACACACTGGCAAGCATTACAGAGATATTGCGTATTTTGTTGGTGTCAGCTGTTCAAGAAAGAAAAATAGGTTTATGCTATAAATGAGTTACGGCTGTTCATCCAACAAAGGAAGAGTGATACACCTTTCAGAAGAGGATCGTCCGCGGTGGTTCCTGCCCGGCGACCAATTCTCACGTGCCACAAAACCTTCGATAATTCCGACTCTACTAGCTCTATCGAATGTGAACAGCTGGCGATGGAGGTGGATGGAATCTTCTAAAAATCCATTGTCACTGAAGATTGTGTCAGCAAGTGTCGAGGGTTGCATCGGTGCATGGACGTAACACGTAAAAGTCCTGGTCATTTATGGCAGCCTGGGTGGCCCCGAGTGTAACGAAAAAAAAGTAGCGTTTGGTCCTTAACTTGAAGAGTTTAATGTTATAGAGATTAGGGAAGTATTCAAGCAGGAGTCTGTTCAGCAAAGCTGCTGGAAGGAAGCACGAAAGAAGTCAAATATGTCTCAATATATTGTGTGCGTTTTGGTACAATAGATATCATCTAGGAAGGAGAAATTAGAGAGCCGAGCAAATACTCTTAGGAAAGGTATTAATCCATCTCTTCTCCCTCCAGCTATAGATTAAATATCAGGACAGATTAGGTTCTATATCCTGGGCTGGTAACCAGTTTGCCGCAGAAAGTAATATCAACCTAACGCGGGAAGACGTACCCGCTCAGTCATGTTTCTTTCAAGACATGATCACCCGAACGTCTATAACGTATGGCACTTAACTAACTGACTTATCATTTAAAGATTTTATTTAAATATTTTTCTCTTAAAATATATAATTTTCAAGTTTACGAGTTCGTAAATGTGCTTGCATTTTACATAAGATGTTATGGTTCGAAAATATCTAAAAAGCAATTATTGTTTTAACGCTAATATTTTATAGCTTTAAATTAAATGATGCATATATATATATATATATATATATATATATATATATATATATATATAATGAATACGAAGAGAGCCAATATTCTATATTATTTTATTACAGTATAAAATGACATCGGGTTATGGCTCCAAACATTTCCATTTTTCTAATTATATTGCCAGATAGATTGGAAATTCTCCTTCTGGTGTCCAAGGCGCGTGAAATTACTCATGGTATATTATTAGGGGGAACATTTCTAAGACTATGGGCGTTTTTTATTTGCTTGATATTTATGCAAACTCTCACTAATAGCAGTCAAAAGAGACATCCTAAGGAGATTATTGAACCATAAAATAATCAATTTATGAAGTGTTTTCTTGCATTTGAGGGCAATTCTGGACGCAGGTACATGTGGATACACTCAAATGAACACATAAGGACACACATATACGCACACAGGCATATATATATATATATATATATATATATATATATATATGATTAAAGACTTGATACCACAGAAAATAAACAGAATTTTGAAATGGGAAACATATTTCACAAAAAACCTGAGAATCTTTTCGGCCAACACTTTATCTGAGGGTGCTGTTGACAAAAGAATATGACACATGAATAAGATGTTGAATTTTGAAGACAAATTGCAAAAGAGGAGCACTGTTGAAAGCAGAATTTGAAAAAAAAAATGTAAAAAATATCCATGAATAAGATACAAAAAGGCTTTAACGAGTATAAAAAAGAAACGAAAACTTACAGAAGGCCCACTGTGCACTAAAATTAATGAATAAAGTCGTCCACAAAAAAACAAAAACAAAAAAAACAATGTGTAGCTTAAAGGAACAGACAAAAAAATCTGTTTAAATATACTGAAATAAATACATAAATTAACACGATGTGGAAGATACCGTTACATATGGATCAGAAGATGAAGGGATATGTCTTTTAACGAAATCGAAAATCGTACCGAATACGGTGATCGTCCGAGCTAAAAGAAAATACATAAATATAAGATATTGGAAGGGAGAATATGTAAATAACTAAAGAAAATGAGTGATATTAGTGAAATATTTCAGATTAACAAAAACTAAGGGGATTGGATAGATAAATGAAGAGATAGAAAACTGGAATAAAATACAAAATTAAAACGAATGATATTAATGAATTATGTCAGATTAAAACAAATATATAAATAAATAAAGTATGACTTAGTGATACGAATAGATAAATGAAAGAAAAAAAAGGATTTTACGTCGCATTTGGTGACATTACTATAGATTGTATAGATTGTTTCATTTCCTTGTCATGGTTTTTGGTCTATCGGACACTACCGTTATTTTGTCCCGTGCAGGTATTAAATATCTTGGCATATCCAGATCCACCTGGATGACTGCATCTGCATCTAGGAATATATTTAATTTAACAATACATGTTTAGAAAATGATGTGCTGCCGCGATACAATATATATATATATATATATATATAGTCATCCGCAGACAGATCTGTTTCGCTGTATCACAGCTCATCAATACGCTTAGACAGCCGATTGCTTTTTACCCAGGACTGAAACCCGACCGAAAATTACGAAAGTAAAACGAATGATGTTAATGAAATATTTTGAAATAAAAAATTATGAATTAGTGATACGAATAGACAAATGAATAGATGAAAAAAAAGGATTTTACGTCGCATTTGGTGACATTAATATAGATTGTATGGATTGTTTCATTTCCTTGACATGGTTTTTGGTCTATCGGACACTACCGTTAATTTTGTCCCGTTCAGGTATTATTATCTCGGCATATCCAGATCCACCTGGATCACCCCAGCGCTGCATCTAAGTTTGTTTGGGACGCATTCCTCTTTTATTCAAGGCCAAATTTAACGATTTTCTAGCGAAACCCCTCACACCAATTTCGATTGGGTAGCATAATGCTTGCCATCCTCGTCTTCTACAGTCATCCACCAGTTCTTGGTATTTGTTCATTTTGTGTTGGTGTGCAACTTCCAGGTGCTCTTCCCATGGGACTGTTAGTTCCCACAGAATAATCCGTTGAATTCGAAAACAGAACCATATCTGGTCGTAAGGAAGTACTTAGAATGTGTTCTGGTAATCTCAGTCGGCATCCTAGGTCTACCATGAGTTGCCAATCTGAAGCTGAAGTAAGTACACATCTAGTGTATCTTTTACCTGCTGGGTTTTTTTTTTTTTTTTGGCCCGCCTTTACAAACTGAACTGCATTTTTCTTTGGGTTAAATTTCGAACTCCGGATGGCTATGTTGAATATTTCGGTTAGTTTCTTTAAAACTTTATCGTGGCGCCAGCGATATCTCCCATCACTTAATACCTTGGGACAACCACTAAGTATATGTTGGAGTGATGCTCTCCCTGAATATAACTTGCAAGTGGGAGTTTCTTTTTTCCCCCAGATATGGAGGTTCACTGGGTAGTGTATCATATACGGCCTGGATCTGGAGTTTTGAGTGTGTAAATTCAATCCATAATATATCGGGCCAAGTAATCTTTCGTTTTGTTATGTTCTCCCATCTGGTCCATGCTCCTTACTGGCCTAATCCCACCACTTTTGTAATTCTATCCTCCTCCACAATATCTCTTACTTCATTTTGGGTAATTTTTTATACTCCTTCTTATTTGTCTTGTCCATAGGTTTCCGCTGAATGTAGCCTAGTCCTATTGTCCCTTTTGCAACAGTTCCTATAATTTTTTTTCATTTTTAGCCTCTCTTCAGCCAACCGTAATTCTCTCTCTGCATTCCATTTCTTGCCAGTACGTATTAATATCCCGGTGTCAGCAACTTTTTAGAATTTTGGTACATTATAGCTCCTCTTGTGAGAGAGACCTTAAATTCTTTGACTAACCCTCTGACGGGCAGTTGTATCGGGTTTGTCTTCCCGTATAGGGCTGTGCTGGATAGTGATCGTGGTAGCCCAAGCCATTTCAGAATAGAACTGCTAATCTTCCTTTCTAGGGACTCGACCGCCGATATTGGCAGGCTATAAATCGTTAATGGCCATAAAATCCTGGGTAAAATTGCGTGGTGGTATAGCCAAGTTTTAAAACGACCTGGGAGCCCAGACTTATCAACTTCTTTAATCCATATTGTTAAGTTGTTGATTGTCTCATTAATGGGGGTCGTATCTTTTAACATATGGTGGAATATTTTTCCTAAGCTTTTTACTGGTTTCTATGTCAGTGTGGGAATGTCTTGTTCTGCGATTCGGAAACGGATTTTATTGACCACTTTTCCTTTTTTTACGACGACTGATCTTGATTTTGCCGGTTTCAATTTCGTTTTGTCCCATGCAATAAGCTTCTCTAAGCCACGTGCTAACCATCTACATCCAGTGACAGAGGCCGGTTGTGACTGTTAAATTGTCCATATAAGCTTTTATTGGGGATTGCCTTATTCCAGTTTTAGTGAGGGGATCACGGCATTTCTTTTCAACAGATTTGACGATCATGTTTATTGCAAGGGTTAAAAGCGAAGCACATATTATGCAGCCTCTGATAATTCCATTTTCTAGTCTATGCCAGTCCGATCTCACTGGCCTCGATGAGATCCTTATTTGAAAATTTTCATAGTAATCCAGGATAAGCGTTGTAATTTTTTTGTTTTTTTCCTGGAACGTGATATTTTTCAAGAATAACCTCCACCAGTTTGTGTGGAATGGTCCCGTAAGCATTACCCATGACCAGCCACAAAATGGCCAGGTCACCTTTGTTTTCTTTTGACTCGCTTAGCAGTTGTGTCACAATGCCAGTGTGTTCGAGACAGCTTGGTATCCCAGCAATCCCGCCTTTTTGCACTGAAGTGTCAATATATTTGTTCTTTAACAATTAGTTCTCCAGCCGCCGGGACAATATTTTGAAAAATATGTTGCCTATATGTATATATATATATCAGAGGCAGAATCGCCGACTGACGCCAATTCGGTCGGGTTTCAGTCCTGGGTAAAAAGCAATCGGCTGTCTAACCGTATTGATGAGCTGTGATACAGCGAAACAGATCTGTCTGCGAATGACTATATATATATATATATATATATATATATATATATTCAATATATATATATATATATCAGTACACAAAAAATGCAAAATACTATGTTTAGAACGGCTCATGATTAAACATAATAGACATTCATTGTCTCTTATATTTAACGATATATGTTTAGATAATTATCTGCTGCCTCGATACACTATATATATATATATATATATATATATATAATGAAAATAAGTTCTATGATTTTATAAATCCATTGGTAATAGCTTATTGTTGTATGAATTTGGTCTGATGAGCGGTCTGTAGTATTTTATTATAAATTTATAATAAACACAATTTGCTGCAATACAAGAGCCGTTGTGTTTCGGTACTACCTTATTAGCACCTCGATAGATAGATAGATAGATAGATAGATAGATAGATAGATAGATAGATAGATAGATAGCTATGAGGTATGTAATATTCGTGTATGCGAGTTTGTTTAAGGCTTGAAGCAATCTTCATGCATACAACTGTTGCACAGAATTTGCAATGATTTTCTGTTACTTTACAGGTATTAAAGCAAGTTTTAAAATTGTTGACATCTATAGACACAAGCAGGTACTGATACCAAAAGTCTGGTAGCAAGCTAGCTAGCTAGCAAGATAGATAGATAATAAAAGAATCAGAGATAGATATTTGCATCTTCACAACATGGAAGAACTATGGTATTTTATTTAAATAATTTAATCTCGTTTGTTTTATCGTATATTTTATCGAGATAGAAATTCAACTATTAAATAAAAATATTATCTGTTTTTTATGTTGCTGTATAATAAAAAAAATAAAACTAGGTGACCATTCTCTAAGTGTGCAAATTTCATAATTTTGTCAGTGATTGTACGAAAAATATTTTCGCATGACAGAAAAAAAGTGAGATATACTCCTATAGCCATGACCACGGTAAACTACATCTGGCAGCAAGGCCTTGTGAAGAACATGGAACCACCTCTTAATTGCTGTTGTTCTCAGATCCACCCTGACCCGGAGTGGTAGCACCTGTTAGGGTCCTAGCTATGAGCAAATAGTTAACACCCAAACTGGGGTCAAAACGCTATGAAAATATAAAAGTAGACCTTTATAGAAAAATATACATTTTTGAAGGAAAAATATTACCAACAACACGTTTTTGAAGAAAACATTATAACCATAACACATTTTTGAAGGAAAAAATATTATTCTCAACAATACACTTTTGAATGCAAAATTAAAAGACATCTTCATTTTTCTAAAATAAAATAAAAAAATAATTAAAATCTGACTAAATCAACCTTCTCATTGTAACTGAAGATTAAAACCTTACCTTTTTATCATTAAATAGCCCACAGAGTTTGATATGCCGTTAAACAAAACTCAAATTCAAACATAGCCATGACCAACAATTTTTTACGTTAAGACCTTCTTCTGGATGTAATAAACCAACATACGAACTCTAAGGGTTTTATCGGAAGGCTACCGGATCATTTATATACGAAGGCGTCCGATGATTTTTATACGAAGGCTACTGAACATATTTATAGGAAGGCAACGGATCGTTTTTATACGAAGGCGTCCGATGATTTTTATACGAAGGCTACCGATCATTTGTATAGGAAGGCAACGGATCGCTTTTATACGAAGGCGTCCGATGATTTTTCTACCAAGGCTACCGATCATTTGTATAGGAAGGCAACGGATCGTTTTTATACGAAGGCGTCCGATGATTTTTACACATAGGTGTGCGATCATTTTTATCCATCAAACGTTTTTGATTACAAGAGATAAAACAACTGATACTTATCGGATTTCTTATTTGATGGTCGGATGATTTTTAGACAATAGCTCAAAGCTGTTAGTACTAAAATAATTCTATATAATTTGAGGTACACAAATTATCTGTGTCATAAATGATAGGATTTTCTTGGAGTCTCTTAGCCCACACTGTCTAATATATAATGTAGAAACAGTGCAATTTGATTATTCTGCATTGTGCATTGACTATCCTGTCAAACAGTAAATATCAGATCTCAAGAGATCAATGACGAGATTTGTGAGTTAGCCGGAAGTGAATGACTAAGTGACGAGAAACGAACTAAATAATTTATTGCGTCGTTGTTAAGAGTTTAATGAAAATGAATGAATGACATACTTAAATGAGGTACTATTTTAATAATTAAGACTGTCTTCTCATATAATCGATCAATGAGGAAAATTTAAAATTATGAACGACTGCAAGAAAGGAATCTATCCCAGTCTGCTACTCTCTTTCTATCATTTTCTCTTTCTCTATATATATATATATATGACAGTCAACTAATATCTATCTATCTATCTATCTATCTATCTATCTATCTATCTATGAGTGTACGTTGTAGTGCCTTGTGAGGTAATGGATATCGGCTGGGAACGCGAAATTGGCGGGCCGAGTCCGAATCCAAGTTGAATTCGTTGCATTCACTTACGCGCAAATACCCTTGGGAAAGTTATTAATCCGTCTCTTCTATGAATTAAATATCAGAACAGATTGGGTTCTATATCCTTGGTTGGAAACCAGCCTACCGCAGAAAGTAATGGCAACGTACTGCGTGAAAACCTTCTGCCCATTCAGTCATGTCTCTTTCGGGACATGATCGCACAAGCGTGTATCACTTATGGCACTTGACTGACTGATTTAGCTACTGATAAATTGCAAATAAGGGTTTCTTCGAACTCGAAGGACAATCACAAAAAATTGAATGTTTAAGTATCAATAATAGATTAAATATTTCTTTTTTTTTTTATTGATTGCATGACTTAGTGCTTATTGGTACGACTTGTTTCAGAAAATACCCACGTACGGAGAAGAATAAATGTCATATTTAAACTTTGTCCTTCATTTCACAATAGCACTCATTTTTCTCTCGAACCTTTACGGGAAAGACAGTTTTATGTTACATGCTAAAAGTATCAATTAAAAATGAAGACATGACAGCGTCTTCTTCTGTGTTATCCATTGTGGCTTAATAGCGATGACATCGCTTGTGAACTGCAAGGATAAATGAAACGATGTTTTCCTACGTTTAAAAATAAAAGTTTTACTTACTCATGCTTTTTGAATGTTACCCAGTGTTATAGTGCCCTCCTACGAGGAATGGACTCTTCCTCTTGTTATATGTGATTACCTTCGTGACTTCCAGAGAGCAGTTAAAGAGCAGCTAGTACGACAGTTAACGACAGCTACTAGTCAGGTAATACGCAGCGTAATAATACCTTCGGACTTACTTATTTCTAGTTACTTATTATTAACAATTCCTTGGAATATCTTGTTTTATGTTATACTGTTTTGAATCTACTTTCTTGCTTCCGTGTCTTAATTCCAGCACAAACCGGTCACTACAATTCTGCGGCGAAGTTTCGCCTTAGCTCCACAACAAATTAGCGATGAAGACCCACAATACGCAGTGTTGCTACACAAGTAGCAAAAATCTCTATGCTGTTTATGGAGATGGTGTCATAGCTGATATTAATAAATCGCAAGTTGTTCACTAAGTTCAGAAATGTTGTTATGATAGACCGAGAAACTTACGGTAATCTTACTGTCGTTGATTATACCCAGATCGAAACGCTGATTAAAAAGTTTAAGTAGAACGTCACTGGACATCACAAAGATCATGGTCATTGAATAATAAAAAGAAACTTTGATACGTGAACCGCTACCCACAGATCAAAACGCTGATTAAAAATGTTTAAGTCAAACGACACTCGACATCACAAAGATCACGGTCATTAAATAATAAAAATGCTTTGATACGTGAACCGCTACCCACAGATCAAAACGCTGATTAAAAATGTTTAAGTCAAACGACACTCGACATCACAAAGATCACGGTCATTAAATAATAAAAATGCTTTGATACGTGAACCGCTACCCACAGATCAAAACGCTGATTAAAAATGTTTAAGTCAAACGACACTCGACATCACAAAGATCACGGTCATTAAATAATAAAAATGCTTTGATACGTGAACCCCTACCCAAACGATCTAATGAAAAAGAATTCCTGCTCATTAAATTCCTCTGTGATTCTTTTTCCAAGCGCTACCAAAACCAAAGGGTTCACTTTACAAAAAAAAAAGACACCCAAAAAACGAAAAAACGACTATAGTTAATGAAAAGTTGATCGTTTAAAATACTTATGAAAGAAGAAAACTCTTGAGGAAAATTAGTCACCATTTAAAATTTCAAAGGAACATCCTAAGAACATGATAATATATATGACTAGCAGTATAGCCCGGCGTTGCTTGGGTGTAATTAAAGCTTTAAAACTAATCCATCGTCCTGGAGCTCAGACTCAGTCTAAAGAATATTTGAAATAATAAAATAATTGCGACAATTTACTAATCGCACCTAATGTTTATATATATATATATATACTAGCAGTATAGCCTGGCGTTGCTCGGGTGTAATGAAAGCTTTTAAAACTAATCCGTGGTCCTGGAGCTCAGACTCTTTAGACGTTGGCACGAAAGACTAAAAAGCGATAGTTGTTTCCAGTTAAAACGAAACTGTAGATTGAAAGAAAAATGAATGGATGTAAGTCAAATTTTGATTTCCTGGTATCGATATCAAATAAGTTTTTTTCGTCTTAAACTGAATTTTGAAGGCTAAATAAGTCCTCGGAGTAAATGGTATCATGGCTGAGACTAAGAACTACAATTATACCTACTTAGAGCCAAACCCGAAGCAAAAACAAAAACGGCTATATATATTATCGATTTTCTGCTCTATTGTAAAAACTGCAACCTTGAATCTTCTGAATATCGTTTCTTATGTCTTTATCTATGAGTGTATCAAATTTGATTAAAATCGGACCATCCCTTCTATATCCCGATTGTTTCGATTATTGATTTTCGATTTTCATTGGGGGTACCTCAACGCAAAATCTAGCTAAGAACAGTCGCAGACGCTTATAGTACAACTGTGTAAATTTTTAAGAAAATTGGTTCAGTCGTTTCGGAGTCTATAGGTAACGGACAGACACACACAGATACACACAGACACACAGACAAAGTTCTATTTATTATATAAGTTTAGATAGGATTGGAAGGACAAGATATATGTTTTAGGACAACCAAACCTTCAATTCAGAGAAGTCCTATTCGGATTCGAACCGATTAAAAGGAGCAACTGATGAAAAAGTACGCGGAATTGAGTAATTGCAAGGGTGGCAATATCTATCAAGACTTTTTAGACCCGGCTTAACTTAGATGTGATTGAAAGTATGGTGTTTTTAGTTAGAAACATCAAGTCCAATTAATTTCGATCCTTCTAATAGTTTTTTTTTTTTTGTTTAGCTGCATATCAACACCTCTATGGGTTATTTAATACGGAAATATAAATATGAACATTCAAACTTTCTAATCAATTCAAGAGAATAACATTGTTTAATGATTAAATTATAATTATTTGCTTACTTTTATTTTATCATATAATCTTACAAAGTCTAACGATGAGTGAAGACTTGTTTCTTCTTGCACGAAATGACATTTATCATAGCAATTAAAAAAAAATTGGCAAAGTATGCCATTTCTCTAGTTTTACTGTAAAAGTGTATTGTTGGTCATTTTACTATAAAATAGTGCTGTTGGTCATTTTACGATAAAAGTGTAGAGTTAGTCATCTATATCTATAAAAGTGACGAGAGTGGATCGTTTGTAAGTATTTGTTTGTTTGATAGATTCGACTTAGCGTCTGCATTTTGCGGTCTAGCTCGACGGGAGTTGCGCTGAGACGTAGATCAAAATTTTAGAATGCTAACGACACCTTGAAATTTTTCAGAAAGCCAAAATTAGTGGTAGAAAAATATATACTATCAACCCACAAAGTCAGGGATCAGTTTATGTATTGATTATAATATAAAATCGATTACCCATATTATACATATATGTTGCCCCTCCTCCTCCCACCCTAATCTAATACAGACATTCTACAGTGTTATCTATATCTATAAAAGTGAGGAGAGTGGACGTTGTGTATGTATTTACTTTGTAAATTCATCATTTCTTTTTATTCTTATTATTCCTTAAACTACCAGAGTGAAACAGGGCTAAACTGCTAGTATATATCTATAAAAGTAACGAGGGTGGACGTTGTGTAAATATTTGCTAAGTAAATTCATCATATGTTGTTTATGCTTATTATTCCTTAAACTACCCGAGTGAAGCCGAGCTAAACTGCTAGTATATATCTATAAAAGTGTATTGTTCATAATTTTTTAATATTTTGTTTCTGGTATTGTTATCTTAAAAATATATATTTTTACAGTGTGCTATCGCCCTAACTGCTGTTTAGGGGTTTCGCTATTTTCCCATAGCTAGGACTGTAACAGGTGCTACAGCATCGGGTCAGGGTGGACCTGGGAACAACAGAAATTTGAGATGGTTCTATGCTTCTCAAAACCTCCAATCTCCCGATCCGAGTACTTGTTGCCGGATGCAATTGATCCTCATGACCAGAATTATCGCTTGATGCGAAGAACTTCAGTCCTTTAGTAGTTTGTAAAAAAACACTTACATTGGTTCATTAGCTGGAAAGATGCTAATTTCCCGGAGGATAGAACCATGAAGTTGTCTCAAAGATGGTTAATTTTAGGGGTACGAAATGACGCATATGTGGGTGAGTAAATCAATTTGTTTATATTTCTGAGATGAGGTAGTATTTACACCATTTGCATTGTTCGGACTGTTGCCCTCATCCTTATTGCCATTCTTATTACGTTTCGACGAGTGTACGTTCCGGCTTTCTTCAGGTGCTAGGGATTTCGAACTGAACCCTTTATTGCGATAACTAAGGTCACGTCTATTGGACAGGTTAAGAGGCATATCCCTTGTTCCCTGTTTAGGATGTGGTTTCCGGCTTTCTCATTTCCAAACTTCTCACTTTGTTTTTTTGTTTTTTTTTTAAATTGGAGTAGATAGATCTATTTATCGCCCGGTTCACATTCCATCCGCGTCTATTGAACAGGTTAAAAGGCTCATCCCTCGTTCCCTGTTTAGGATGTGGTTTCCGGCTTTCTCTTTTCCAATCTTTTCACTATTACGTAGCCCCCTGCACATCAGTGGCGTTACCGCCTTGCTCGGGGTGATACGATTAAAAAATATATATATCATGCTAATTTCATGTGCGATGCCACTTCTGGTAGCCAGGTAGTTATCTCCCTTTTAACTTAGCTCTCTGAGTTATTTGTTTACCACTGCTGTAGCCAGGTACTGAACTCAAAACTCTTTGGGTCAAGTCACTGAAACAACCAACGTCTATATTCGCTAGGTTCTATGTCCTCAAAGACAAAGGCTACAGCAGTGGTGAACAAATAGCTTAAAGATTTGAGTTAAAGGAAGATAACAACATGGCATCCAGAAGTGACATCATACATGGAATAAGAATGATATACCCCAGCGATTGTAATAAAGGGTTCGGTTCAATTTTCCAAGTACCTGAAGACGACCGGAGCGTACAACGGTTGAAACGCCGTAAACATCAATGCGTCTACGACCAAGCTGTTGTCTGTCAATCATCACAGGCAACCTCTCCTCCCTCCCATAAGCATGGACCAAGCGATTCTCCCTGAGAGCAATACACTGCGCCTCCTCGGCCTTACCTTCTCTTCTGATCTCAAATGGAACCACTACATCGAGTCCATAGCTAAATCCACTGCTAAGAAGGTTGGGTCACTGTGTCAGGCCAGGATGTTTTTCCCCCTGAATCCATCCTGCATATATACAAGTCTACCATTCGTCCGTGCATGGAGTACTGCTGCCATATATGGTCAGGCACCCCTGCCGTTCACCTCAGTGTTCTCGACAGACTCCAAAGGAGAATCAGTAATGTGATAGGTACTGACTTGGCAGCTCGACTACAGCCACTTCCCCACCGTCGAAATGTGGCCTCCCTTTGTCTCTTCTATAAATACTTTCATGGCTTCTGCTCTGACGAACTTAAGTCACTGGTGGATCCTCAACAGGCGTTTACTCGTACAACCAGATTGGCAACTAGGTCCCACACATTCACAGTTAGGTTAGCCAAATGCAGACGACAATTCTACTCCTGCAGCTTCTTCTCTCACACTTCCCGCCTGTGGAACTCGCTCTCATATTCTTGCTTTCCTAACAACCTCCAGGAATTTAAATGCAATGTCAATACTCATCTATTAACCACTTGACTCTAGCTCTTTCCCCACCCCATATATCCTTCCCTTTCTCTCCACCTTTGAAACTGTCATCACATCTGCATTCTCAGCTTTCTATTGCTCCTTTCTAACTGGTTCGTCTTCCTCTTCACTCTCTTCTAATTGATCTTTTTATACTTATGTAGCCCCCTGCACATCAGTGGCATTTCCGCCTTGCTCGGGGTAAAACGATTAAAAAAAAACATGACAATAAAGATGAAGACAATAGTTCGAATAATGTAAATGGAATAAATCTATGTAGAAATGTCTTCAAATTAGAAATTAATTTTAAAAAGCTCTACAATCCAAAAAGAATGACGGCTACTTAAAATAACAATTTCTGAATATTGTGTTTAAATATGAATGCCTAGAGTGAATTCATCTAAAAAAAAAAGAAATAATCTCTCTCTATTGTCTTATCTCCTCTTATCTGTAATATCGTCTTCACTCCTTACATTTTCCTCCAACTTCTTCTCCTCCCCTTCTTACTACTCCTCATCCTCAATCTCCTCCTCCCCACTCTCCTCCTCCCTCCTCTTTGTCACACTTACATTGTTTATTTCTTTATTTCTGTTTGTCTATCTTTCCTTTATGTAACCTTCGGGGTGGGGGGGGGTAGCGCAGAAATTTGAGCCATTCAACCCCTGCAACGAAATTGATCATGTAGCGAATCCAAAATGGATTGTAGCGCTTGTTTATATCGATTTTGCAGCAGGTCGAACACCGCCTGTAACTCCTCCAGTGGGAGTCACAGAAAATCTCCGTTCCTCTGCTCTCTTCGGATACCGGATCAGCCCCTCTCGAAACACTTGGTGCCGTTCTACAACGATCGAATCACTATGAGATGGCGCCGGTTTTGTCTCCAGCAGGGCTTGACCTGTAATGTTATTCTTAATGCAACTCTTTTCACTTTTATTGGAAATAACTTCGCATTTCGGTTTGGCGACCTCAGCCTAGAACCTAAGAGCAGTTTCTGGAAAGCTCCCGGTTGTTTAAAAATCACACAAATTAATCAAGGTCAACGTTTTTTCTCTGAATGAAATGCCGAGGTAGTGAGGCTCGTTACATTTATCGTTATCATCCATACATGAACATACAGCTAAAAATATCAACCAAATATAATACGAGTTGGTTGATATTTTTAGCACCATATCAACTTCCATGGATTATTAAATGCCGAAATGTAAATATTTTATCCATATTATTATGGCTAAATATATTTTGAACGCAATTGTATTAGTTCAACTACGCATGAAATGTGTTGTTGGTAATTCCACTTCTCAGTCAATTAAGTGCCATACATGATACACTCTTTGAGCGATCATGTCTCGAAAGAGACATGACTGACTGGGCAGAAGATTATCCCGCAGTAGGTTGCCATTGCTTTCTGCGGTAGACTGGCTGCCGACCAAGGTTTAGAACCCAATCTGTCCTATTATTCTACCCATAACTGGAGGGAAGAGAAGTATTAATAGCTTTTACAAGAGTATTTGCGCGTAAATGAATCCAATGAATTCAACTGGAATTCGAACTCTACTATATCTACTATAAAATGAATTTTTGCAGAATTAAAAATGTATTGATTGTACTATAAACAGGTATTTTTGGTAATTACTTTTATATAAAATATATCGCTAGTATGTTTACTATAAAATGCATTTTTATATTTCCACAGTGTTTCGTTTTTCTTTGAAATTTTGAACAACAGATGTCAATAGTTAGTTCCACGATCCAAACTTTCAATCACCTTGCTGCCGGATGTAGTTTACCGTCAAACTCAGGTCGTCAAAAATATATTATTTCTCCTGCAATCAAACCGGTTCTTAGTCTAATGTGAAGAGCTTCTTGCGTATTTTAATCCATTGAGAGAAAATGATTTAATATTAATGTAATCCATTTAGAGAAAATGATTTAATATTAAAAATTATTATTGACGCTACATAATCTTGAAAAATGGTGCTTTTCAAAATGTAACTCACTTAACTAATGTGATATGTTAACTAGTATTGTTTCCGCTTGCGTCAGCAATAAATGAAATCTAAATTGTTTACAGAATATTCAAAGGCAGAAAAGGGTGGTAACACCTATTAAGGTCCCAGCTATGGGTAAATACTGAACCTCCTTACAAACAAAAATAAAATACTATGAACGTGTAAAAATATATTTTTATAGTAAAAAAAACACTAGATATATTTGTACATAAAAATTTATCAATAATACGTATTTATAGTAAAATGAGGAATTATACATATCTAGAATTATCAACAATACATACTTATATTAGAATTATCAACATTATATTTTATCTCTCGTTCAAGGTATACAAATACGTTCGAAATATTTTGATTCCAACATTTATTAAAACGTAGAGGTTGATATGGCACTAAACAAAATCAACTAACCAAAAACAGCACCTTGTAATATCAAATCGTTCTTGGGTTTGATTTAAACAGAGAGTTTGAGTTTTGTTTAACGGCATATCAACCTCTGTGGGTCATTTAATGCCAAAAGAGGTATTCCTTTTTTATAATAGTGAAAAGTTATAGTGAAAAGGTTGATTTAGTCAGATTTTAGTGAATTTTTTCTGTTTTTATTCTTCTTGATTTTAGAAAACTGAAAATGTCTTCCAATTTTGTATTCAAAAATGTTTTGCTGAGAATATTTTTTTCTTTAAAAATGTGTTATGGCAATAATTTTTTCTTCAAAAATGTATTATTTATAATATTTTTCTTTCAAAAATATATATATTTCTATAAAAGGATATTTTTATACTTTCATAGTGTTTGACACCACTTTGGGGGTTAACTATTTGCCCATAGCTGGGACCCTAACAGGTGCTACCACTCCGGGTGAGAGTGAACCTGAGAACAACAGCAACTAAAAGCAACATCCCAATTAAAGACCTTGCTACCGGATGTAGTTTATCGTCATACCCAGGACCTAAACTGAGAGTAGATCCATAACAGATAAACACCAAACCAAAATAAAACTCAGAATATTAGTAGTAATCAGCCAAAATAGTTAGCTAAGTTTTCTAAAATAAATATTGTTAATTGCTAGTTTTTGTTTAGAGGCGTGTTAACACATCTATGGATTATTTAATGTCGAAATCGAAGTATTTGGAAGGGCAATTGTATGCTTTCAACGACAGATAAAATATATTGTTGGTAATTTCCCTATGAAATGTATAGCAAAATCGTCTGGAAAACAAATCCTGAAGAGCTACATTTCTTAATTCCACCAATACCTTCACAGCTAAAACCCTAACCCTACCAGGTACACAGGTTCAAATTGTCCCCATTCCTTTTGTATGTCACTAGTAAGAAGTTCCGGTAAGAATATTTCTTTCCAAGAACCACTTCTTCTTCTTCTATGTGCCCTGTCCCTTCAGGACGTAGGCGATCATGGATCTCCACGTCTCCCTATCCCTTGTGGCTCTTAGTATGTTTGCTCCTGTTGCTCCTGGCAACCCCCGTTCCGTCATCCACCTGATCAGACTCTGCAGATATGTTATCCGCTGCCTTCCTCTGTCTCTCCTTCCTTCCATCTGATCAGTCAGTATCAGGTTCTCCAGGCTCTCCTTCCTCATTGCATGTCCCAGGAACTTCGGTTGTCTCTTCCTGATGCTCAGCATCAATTTCCTTTTTGTTGCCATTCTTTCTAACACTTCGTCGTTGCTTGTATGCTCAGTCCACGATATCCGTAGCATCCTTCTGTAGAACCACATTTCGGCCGCTTCCAGTTTTTTCCTCATTTTCGATGATATTGTCCAGCATTCACAGCCGTACTGAAGAACTGACATCACGTAGCAGTCTAGCACTCTTTTCTTCGTTTCTATTGAGATCTTCCTGTGTGTTAGTATTTTGCTCATCTTCTGGAACGCGTCCTTTGCCATGCCAATTCGCCTTCGGATCTCCGTGTCGCACTTTCCATCTCCTGTTAGAACACTTCCTAGGTACTTAAATTCTTGAACTTGTTTGATTCTGTTATCCCCCATCTGTATTTGGCATTTTGGGTTGTATCTTTTGCTGATGACCATGCACTCAGTTTTCTTAAAGTTTATTTGTAGTCCCTTCTTGTCACTCTCCACTGCTACTTTCTGTATGAGATCTTGCAGTTTCCTTTCCGTGTCCGCAATCAGTACTGTATCGTCCGCGTATCTTATGTTGTTCAGGTTGTGGCCTCCAATAATAAATCCTGGTGTGTCATCTAGGGTCCTCAAAATATTCTCGCTGTATAGGTTGAACAATACTTCTTTAGAATAGACTCCTCATAGAATGTTTTCTTGATTACTATATTAATACCAAGTCTAGGATCAACCTTAATATATCTCCTATATTCTCATAATCATTCTTGTCTCATTTACTTCAATACGTCATCTGTTAATCCATTACAGTGAGCGGCTCTTCAGCAAAGTATTGGGGAAACATACACTAAAATATGCAAAAACGAAAGCTAAACGAGAGACAAAAATATAGAATTGATTCAACGAGAAATATAGAGGTTAGTGGAAACGCCATGCTTAGGGTCACCGCAGACCACGCAATTGCGGTGAGGGTGCAAATTACCCAGGGGCCGCAAGTTCCCCGGGAAGCCACAAGGCTCCTTGGCTCCGTAGATCTATTGTAATGAAAAACAAATTAACAAAATAATTATTAGGATTAACTGAAAAATTAGTATCATACTTGTATGTTGAAATAGACATCTATCAACCCCTCTCGCTCTCTCGCTCTCTTTATATATATATATATATATATATATATATATATATATATATTATATATATTATATATATATATATATATATAGGAAAGAATATTTTATTTGAATATTTTAAAGAATTCTATTTTATATTTCAGACCGCCCTCGGTCCTTCATCAGAATCGAGTGATTTTTAAATTTGAATTAGAAACGTATTTCACGATAGCGTCCGAATATTTTTTTTATGTTTACATCACGTGGTGTGTTTGTTCACAACATGCGGCACGTCCGTAGAGAGAAAGTCTGTTTGTTTTAGATAAAAATTTTTTGGAATATCTGAAAAAAAAATTTTAGCTATTGAAATATTTGTAAAGATTCAACACACCTAAGTCCCTATTTAACCCTAGCTTGTGTATATTTAATTTTAAAATCCAGTATTTTTCTTTCTTTCTGCGTGTGTATGTAGAACTAAAATTGGAGTCTATTAGTAAACATTTGCAATTTTCTAAAGTATGATCAGGTTGATTAAAATGGACTGCAATTGGGGAGTATACATTTTTTGTCGTATATTTAGTTTGTGATTATTGAAGCGAACTCTAAAGCTATTACCGGATTCGCCGATATATCCACGTGAATATATCCGAGGGCGGTCTGAAATATAAAATACAATAATAAAAATAAACAAATACTGTCCAAAAAAAGTACATTTTTAAATTCAAAACTTTTTATTAATACTTTCCTATACATATTAAGACAGTATACGTGGATCATCACTATATATATATATATATATATATATATATATATATATATATATATATATAAAATAAAACAAATTCCGATGTTTAAATTCGCTGAGTGGCGATTTCTACGAGAAATTTCTTGTCATCAGCAACGAATTTATTACAAAAAGCCAAATAACAAAATGAACAAAGATATTTTACCGGCGGAAGTTCAAAAAAAATTTCATCACTAAAAATTTAAGGGGTGGGATTAATAAGAAAGTAAACAATTTTTATTTTTAGATTTTTTTGAAAACCCCTACTCCTTAACTGCATCGAGTGTTAAAAGTGAAATTTAACCTTGTCTGGTCGAAAGAAATTGTAGGGGGAGAATAAAAAGTAAAAGGAAGGAAGTAAAACGGAAGAAAATAAAAGTGGGGAAGGGGTGGTTAACAGGGAAGTAAGCTAAGAAATGAATAGAAAAGAAAAGAAAAAAAAATGTTTCCATGGGAACAAGGGAAGTTATTTTCAATCGTGTTGAAAAATAACCACCCTGTAATTTTCCGTGATAAAATCTTTTTTGAACTTCCGCCGGTAAAATATCTTTGTTCATTTTGTTATTTGGCTTCTTGTAATAAAAATGTTGTTGCTGATGACACAAGAAATTTCTCGTAGAAATTTCTCGTAGAAATGGCCATTCAGCGAATTCGAACATCGGAATTTGTTTTATTTTATAATTGGCTCTTTAATTTATATATAAATTGCATTGATCCCTCCAGTTTGATCACTTTTAATATTAATGTAATTAATATTAATTAGGATCGAATTTTTGGGATTTACTTGATTTTCCTTTTCGATTAAAGTTATAATATATATATATATAATCTTTGATAGAAGCCTTCCGGCCCTGAAGGGGCCGCAAATCATTTGTAACTAAAAAAAAAAAAATGAACTTGAGAGAGAAATAAATTATAAATATCTGTTTCAACATATATACAGGAACTGACGATGGAGAGATGAAACACACTTTAATACTTTCACGGCTTCTACTCCGATGAACTTAGATCACTGGTGCCCCCTAAATACGAATTTGAACGCGATACTAGATTAGCAACTAGATCCCACCCTTTTACAGTGAAACCGATAAAATGCAGCCGCAACTTCTACTCCAACAGTTTCTTTCCTCGCACTTCCCGACTGTTGAATTCCCTTCCACACGATTGCTTCCCCGACGGCTAAAATCTCCAGGAGTTTAAATGTAAGGTCAATAGACACCTCCTAACACACTAACCTGCTCCCATTCTATCAAACACTCTTCCCATCTGCCCAACCCTCATCCTCGGTATCCTTACTCATCTGTCACCTTCCTCCTGACATTCCCTATGTCTAACCACTCCTTCTCTTTACCTTCCCCTATGTAGCCCCATGCGCAATAGTGGCAGTGGAATGCCTTGCTTGGGGTGAGATGATTAAAAAAAAACAAACACCGAAATGTCTTTTAAAATAGCTAGGAAATCACCAAAATGTTGCTAAAAAACTGTTGTGAAAAACTGTTGTGAAAACTTTCGTAATGTATAGCTTCAAAACGCCAATTCCGCCATTTCTTCCGTTTTTTCGTGAACCCGAGAGTATATTTTTTGTTTAAAGTACCATTTATTCTGGGTTCAGTATGCTCGGGCAGGGAGGACGCAAGTTGCAATCTGCGGGTAGAGTAGCCGCAAGGCGCATTCCTCGGTGGGGCGTGATGTTGCTAAGCACGGCACTGGTTAGTGGGGTATGTAGCAAGGATAGTATGTGAAACAAAAGGTTGGTTGAAAAATGCTATATGAAAAAGCCGAACAGACAGGAAACAGATAAGATAAAGATGTTTGTAGGGAAGTCATCACAGAGGATAATAATGCGACAGATTTCATGGAGGGAACATGTAAAGGTATTTTGGCTGCAGTGTACGAGAAATGGGTCCTACTGCTGGTGATAATAATATCCGTAATTTGATTGTTTACATAGGTATACCGATAGCGATCGGAAATATTATCAGCTCTCCACAGACTGAAAATCGATCTGCAATCTTGATGTCCAATATCATTTGCAATGCGTGACTCGTATTGGTGACTTTATTTACTAAAACTTAAAATGAGACTGAAACAGATTTGAAAGATTCACACAAAAAGTCGGTAAATAATATCAATCAAAACCGGAGCACAGAAAAATATTCTCTGTCTCATAAATACTGACCTCTTCTCTTCATTCGGTCCTGGATATGACGGTAAACTGCATCCGGTAGCAATGCCTCTGTTTGGGAGGTTGTGAGGAGTATTGAACTACCTCTTAATTGCTGTTGTTTCCAGATCTACCCTGACCCGGAGTGTTAGCACCTGTTAGGCTCCCAGTTATGAGCAAATAGTTAACCATGTCAAACTGTAGTCAAAACACTATGAAAGTATAAAAATATACTTTTATATACATAAACATAGACTTTATAGAAAAATATATATTTTGAAGGAACCATACTATTTCCATTAAAAATTATCCACTTGACAATAAATACAAAAAATATTATGAAGTACACCACTTCTTATAAATATATATATATATATAACAGGTTTGTATGTGGATGACTAATATATATATATATATATATATATAGGGTGTGTAATTCCTTATTTAAATTTAAATTGTTCAAAGCTTTATTAATAACTGGTCAATTTTTAACAGTATAATGGGAGAATTACAATACAATGTTAAAATCCTACATTGATACGAGTGTTGTCCACGAGTCTTTGCAGTTGTCTGGGTATATCCTTAGACATTTCTGTAACTTTTGCACATATTATTTCCGTAAAGAAAATAAAAAAGAACGACCTCTTCTCTTGGTATTTACTACCATCCCGCAATCATCATCTTAGAATGACATCGAATAAAAGATGATTGGACACCAAAATTATGTCCAGTAAGCAGGTCAAAGAACAACATCAAGTGGGCACGCTGGTCTTTAAAATAAAACTGAAACCCACAGAGAATGGACCCGATAAATACAAGCAACTTGCTGGTGATCGCAATAACAGGTGACGTGTTATTCTAAAAGGCATCAGGAGAGGCGGTTAGAAACGTAACCATCACGGAAAATTAAGGGGTGGTTATTTTTCAACACGATTGAAAACAACTTCTCTTGTTCCCATGGAAACATTTTTTTTCTTTTCTTTTCTATTCATTTCTTAGCTTACTTCCCTGTCAAAACTGGGGAAAATTGCAAAGCCGGCAATATCAAGTTCACGCTCTATACACTAGTTTTGTATGCATTACCTGCAGACGAAATTTTGACCGAAGCAATGACCAGCTAAGACTAGCTTTGACAAGCAATGACCAGCTAAGACTAGCTAAAACAATCTTTGTACCTAGTTACTGCGTAGATGGGTGCCCGGGTAATCTTTGTCCAGTAACTAGAGTGTACGTGTCCGGAGTCCCCACTTTTAAAATCCGACCATGTGTCACATCTCGCTTAAGTGGGGGAGGACGGATAACTACCCTTTCGCAGCCCGTCGGTCAGGATCAACCGGTAGTATCTGTTCTCAGATACTCACTTCCTGCTCGCTTGCAGTACTCGCCACTTGCTGGCGGGTATTTAGATTTGTAAGCAATAACAAGCATTGACAAGCTTTGACCAGCTAAGAATAACATTTGACCAGCTAAAGCTAGCTTTGACCAGCTAGGGCTAGCCTTGTACAAAGTTATTGCAGAATCAAAGTGTAGTATCTGTTCTGAAATACTAATTTCCTATTGGCCTGCACCACTCGTCACCTAGTGGCTGGTTGGTATGTTTGGAAGTAATAACCAGTTTGACAAGCTTTGAAAAGCTTTGACCAACTAAGACTACATTTTGACTAGTTAATATTGATTTTGACTAGCTAAGACTAGAATTGTACCCAGTTACCGCGTAGGCTGGGGCTGGGACAGGGGCTGTGGGTGGGGGTTAAATACTTTTTCTGCGGATCGTCGAGCCAGATCAAATTGTACTATTTGTTCTCTTCGCTGGCTGCCTGCAACGCACGCCACTTGGTGGCAGGTGGGTAGGTTTGGAAATCTATGACCAGCTTTGACAAGCAATGACTAGCTAAGACCAGCTATGATTAGCTAAGATTGGCTTTGTGTCCACTTACCGTGTAAGCGAGAGCTGGGTAATCTTTCAGCGTACGGGCTTAGGTTCCCCATGTTAAAACTGTCGATGCGTCACAACTCAATCCAGTGTGTGAGAAGGGTAAATCGTGACCAGCTTTGAGAAGCAATGACTAGTCATAACAAGCTAAGGCAAGTATTGTACCCAGTTACCGCGTAGTCTAGGACTCGGTAATCTTTGAACATTGCCTCAGGTTCTCCACGTTAAACATTGCTCTCGAGGGGAGTAGTGTAAATCCCGACCAGCTTTGATAAGCTAAGACGAGCTTTGTACCCATTTAGCGTGTCGGTGGTTCTGGTTAATCTTTGATTAGTTACCCGATCGTTCGCGCCTTGGATGCCCACTTTAAAAAATTAGACCTTGTGTCATATCTCGCCTCAGTGGCGGAGAATGTGTACATAATCTTCTGTGGCTCAACGGACAGGATAAAAGCGTAGTATCTGTTCTCAGATACTCCCTTTCGACTCGCCGGCTACTTACGGCACTCGCCACCTGGTAGCTGGTGTGTGTTTAGAAAGCAATGACCAGCTTTTTACAGACAATGACCTTCTAAGACAAGCTGTGTACCCAGTTACGGCGGTGGCTGGGTAATCTTTGTCAAGTGGCCTGAGTGTACGCGCCCAGGTTCCGCACGTTAAAAACCGACTTTGTTTCACAACTCACTCCAGTGAAGAAGTAGTGTTAATCCCGAGAAGCTTTGACAAGCAATGACCAGCCTTCATAAGCTTTAACCAGGTAAGAATAGCTTTGTTCCTAGTGGCCGCGTAGGTGGGTGCTGGGTAATCTTTGAACAGTTAACCGAACATTCGCACCAGTGTCTGTCCTCAGATACTCACCTCCTGCTCGCTGGACACCGAAATACTCGCCTACTGATGGCGTGTGTGTAGATTTGGAAAACAATGATCAGCTTTGACAAGGAATGACGAGCTAAAATTAGTATCAAATTTCCACTCAAGTACGGACTGGGTAATCTTTGATCATTTACCCGAGGATTAGCACCCAGGGTCACCAATTAAAAGAAAACATCTCTTCTCACTGATGGGGATGGTTAAATAGCGTTTACTTAGGCCCAAAGGGTAGAATCATAGTGTAGTATCTGGTCTCTAATACTCACTTTCCGCTCTCCTGCCACCTCCAATTGGGTGTACGCTTCGTTTGTGATCCCGTTACCTGTGGGTGATTCCTGTAGTGCATTACGTTTTAGTTAGAAGCCGGTCCTGCTTTAGGTTTAACACGGCTTCAAAGATGGAACGGTCTAGTTTGTTTGAGATCTCTGAAGTCTAAGCTTATATGAGTTGCCAGGTAGCTAGTTTCGGCTGTCTATCGCACATTTTAAAACTACATATCTAATCTAAACTTATTCATAAAGGGAACTTTGTCTATGTGTGTTTGTCCGTTACCTATAGATTCCAAAACGGCTGAACCGATTTTCTTGAAAATTTACACAGTTGTACTATAAGCGTCTGCGGGTGTTCTTCGATGGGTTTTGTGTCGAGGTACCCCCAATAAATATCGAAAATCGATAATCGAAAAAATCGAGTTATAGAAGAAGTGGTCCGATTTTAATCAAATTTGAGACACTCATAGACAATAACATAAGAAACGATATTCAGAGGTTTCAAGGTTGCAGTTCTTAAAATAATGCAGAAAACCGATAATATATATATATATAAGGCAAGATGTTTGTGTGCGTGTCTGTTTATCTGCCTGTATATCTGTATTTTTTCATCCCTTTTATTTTAGTTTTTGCTTCGGGTTTGGCTCTAAGTAGCTATAATTGTAGTTCTTAGTCTCAGCCATGATACCATTTACTCAGAGCACTTATTTAGTCTTCAAAATTCAGTTTACAAAGAAAAAAACCCTATTTGATATCGATACCAGGAAATCAAATTTTAAATTACATCCATTCAGTTTTCTTTCAGTATACGGTTCCGCTTTAACTAGAAACAACTATTGCTTTTCAGTCTTTCGTGCCAACGTCCAAAGAGTCCGAGTTCCAGAACCATGGATTAGTTTTAAAAGCTTTTATTACACCCGAGCAACGCGGGGCTATACTTCTAGTATATATATATATATATATATATATATATATATATATATATACATACATACTAGGTGCGATTGGTAAATTGTCGCAATTATTTTATTATTTCAAATATTCTTTAGGCTGAGTCTGAGCTCCAGGACCATGGATTAGTTTTAAAGCTTTCATTACACCCGAGCAACGCCGGGCTATACTGCTAGTTGATCATAAATTTATTGTTCGTTTGTCAATTTTTATAAAACCTGTTTTATTTTTTATTATATAATGAGATAAGCGCAATACATTCTTTCATAGGCACCAGCGTCATCCACTAGTTTTTGTAATTGACTAGATATATCTTTAGACATTTCTTTACAGTGAAACATTCTTTTCCCATCTGGATATTGAAGGACGACCGCTTCTAGGGGTATCTACCACAAATCCAGTACTCATTATCTTGGAATAGCATTAGTTATGAGGTAGTGAGACTAAGGAATATAGATCTTAATAACACATGCTATGGAAATAACGACAGAACAGCGACGTGCCTGTGACGTTCGGTCTATGAGAAAAGGGGTAGGTAGAAAATAATTCATCCCGAGCAAGGCTGAGTAGACACTTTTTTTTAAAACTCTGTCAAGACAAGTAAGTGAGGATTGTGCAGCTCAAACATTTCAGCAATACTTTATTTTTGGTTTGATTTAGCTTTTATAAGGAGAGAATATTGTAGGAAAGGGTCAGATACTTACTAGCGTGATCCGATATTTTTCCAGCATCTTTGCAATAGGATATAAGAATTCCATTTGGATTTTAGAGAGAACTTGAGTGCAAGGCAATTAACCCCTTTGAGAGAACCCCGATCGATCACGATAATTGAATTTCAGGGTCTATTCGATGTTGGTCTAACATTACTTGTCTGTTTTGGTTGTATTAAATTTTACAGGCCAGAACTTCCGGCATCGAGTCATCTGGGCCAGGTTATGGGAGAAATGAGATCCATGGTACTGTCTTTCCAGGTTTCGGGAGATGCACTAATAAAACGTTGTATCATCCGCATAAACAATGTATTTACAGTTGCATTCTTTTAGGAATACTGCGTTCTCCTTCTCTTAGATTGGTTGCCATCCAAAGATAGAGAAGCCTGTTTATTCAATTATTCAATCTATAAAAGATTATATAGATTCATGCCTTTTTCAAGAGCAAATGTTTTTTTAGACATTTGACATGACCAAAATTTTGTAGATCTAGTCCTTGCAAATTTCTCACATCTAATGACGAACATAGAATTCTCTTCATAGTTTTCAAAGCGTAACAGCTGTTTACTTTTCAACAGTTAACTTAAAATTCTAAATATACATTTCTGCTTGACAAACTACATTGACATTTCTCAACACTTGGATATTGAAAGATGGCCTTTCTGCAAATCAGAGGCTAGTCGCTTTTCTTTGATTCGAAACGAGGTTATATTGGTCAGCTCTCAATGAAAACCAGCACACAGCATAGGTAACCTTTCATAAACTCAATCAGATGCGGGGTCGGAGTTGAGCGTAGAGGGCGCTGAAGATTTCCCCACTTGTAAAATATTTTCGCTTCGTGAGATGCTTCATAAAGATCTGCAAAGATTTATTAACAATATTCCCCAATCTTTTCCAGACCAACAGTTTCGTCTTTGTCGGCTCGATCAGAAAGCGTTTCACGAGATACAAAACTGGCGCTTCTCCTAAGGGTTTAATGTATATGGATGCTTTGTAGGTCATCAAATGTTCTTTTTCTTTCTGAACTCTATTCTTTTTCTTCTTCTCGTCAAGAATCCTATTGTTTAAAAGCCTCAAGAAATCACCTTTATTCACATCAGCGAATTGAATTCATTCGATATGAAAGACCTCTGCCAGTTAACAAAATTATATTTCTACAAAATTTCTACATTACATAGAATATACAAAAACAGTTTCGTTACATAGAAATTACAATATTGTTTTTATTGCACAGATGTTACTATTTTTTTTATTATATAGACGTTACAAAAATATATTTTGTCACATAGAATATACAAAATCTTTTTCTTACATAGAAGTTGCAAAAACGTTTTTGTTACATAGAAATTGCAAAAATGGTTTTTCGACACAAATGTTACCATTTTTTAACACAGACGTTACAAAAACATGCTCTGTTTCATAGGATTGACAAAACTTTTTGTTATATAGAAGTTGCAAAAACGTTTTTGTTAGAAATAACAAAAACGTTTTTGTGACACAGATGTTACAAAATCTTTTTTGTTATATAGACGTTACAAAACTTGTTTTGTTACACTGAATTTGCAACATGTTTCATAGAAGTTACAAAAACGTTATTTTTACATAGGAGTTATAAAAACGTTTCGTTACGAAGAAGTTACGAAAACGTTTTTGCTACACAAAACTTAAAAAAACAACATTTTTTTGTTAAATAAAAGATACAAAAAATATTCAGTAATTAAGAATTGAAATATACGAAAAAAATTTTTATACCTTCGATGTTTTCGCCTACGGCACTTCGTAAATTTACAATAACGCTGTGACACGTTTCTGGTGAACATACAGACTCACTTCAGGAAAATAGTTAATAGATACATTAGTCACGTGACCACAGCGTCACATAACGTCTAACCGAAAGAGAACATATCTGCAATGCTTCAATAAAATTACGTGTCAACTGGGCTTAACGATGTCCTGGAACCAAAAGTCAAATGAACCTGAATATTTTCGTTAAATCGGATGAGCTATTTATCGCAATATGACAATATCTACTTTTAAGTATTCACATATTTTCACTCAGTTAATACATATTTAATGAACAATTATTTCGACTTTACTCATCAACTTACGCAGAAAAAAGAAGATTAATGAATCGGTTATATTTTCCATGGTCGAGTTTGATGATCTGTTCATCTTACATACAACTAAACAACTCTCAATATCTGGATTGGAAACTGTAGTGTGTCTTGTATTAGTAGACCTAACCTAGACCATCTTTCTCCAGGTAAAGCAATAGCCGATGTCTTGTAATCTGGCGTTTCCTATGTATCAGATGCCATGTTACCCTAAAAGAAGGTCGATCCGTCCATTGACAGATCTTAATTCAAACACTGTTTGGTGTCTAGCCACAGAAAGGTAAAACTCAACTCCGGAAAATTAGTGCATATATATATATATATATATATATATATATATATATATATACTAACGGCCATAATTATTAGGTGACCCTAGTCTTTTAAACGAAATTATGCATTTCATAGCATTTGTAAGTGGATAATTCTAAATTAAAATAGAATGGTTCTTTTGTTATTATTGCGTTGCAAAATTTTACAAGGCATAGAAGCAAAGATGCAAACTCGTCCGAATTGCACTAAGTTTTTTCCATTCTTTCATTGATGAAACTGCAATATAGGTAATTATTAAATGTTTATTAATTCATTTTATGCACATGTTACTGTGTAGAATTAACAAATGAATCATTCTATTTTTATGTACAATTATTCACTAAGCAATAAATACTAAAAATGATATGAAATACATAATTTTTTAAAACACTGAGGTGGCCTAATAATTATGGCCGGTAGTATATATATATATATATATATATATATATATATATATATATATATGTATAAATATAGTCATCCACAGACGAACCTGTTTCACAGTATCACAGCTCATCAATACGGTTAGACCTCCGATTGCTTTTTACCCAGGATTGAAACCCGACCGAATTGTCAGTCGGCGATTCTACCGCTGAGCCATGGGCGCTCGGTAGAAGGAGGCAGACTTTTTAGCGTGTACATTATCATTATACACATACCCAATAGCTGAGAATGTATAGATTATGAAATATAATTTTAATGTAAGCTATATTTAGGGGTAAAAGTGCACATTATCAAAGACAGCGTATGTAAATATAAAAGTATACATTTAATCATCAACATGTGGCGACAGTCTGTTTCATGCTTTTACGAAATTATGGCCTAACAATTGAGTTTATCATTAACAGACTGAAAATAGCGTCCACTTATATATATATATATATATATATATATATATATAATGCTTCCTAGTAAAACATGATCAACTGCAACTAAAGCTTTCATGCACGTAAGCACAATCTTCAGTTTATACATACTATGTTCTACTTCAATGTGACGCATTGAACACTTTTTTCCTAGTATGGAAATCTAAGTAGACACACACACGCACATATATATATATATATATATATATATATATATATATATATATATTGAATAGTATAGACAAGTTTTGTCTATTAATTTTGTGTAGGATCCGTTCATACCGTCTGATATACTTGATGGTGATGTCGTTGAAAGACAACAAAAAATCACAGTATTTGTTGAATTTTTTATTTACTCTTTGATAATGGCTTATGTGAGCCGAAAGCTTAGACCCGATAAAGAATTCAACAAATACTGTGATTTTTTGTTGTCTTTCAACGACATCACCATCATATATATATATATATATATATATATATATATATATATATATATATATACGCCATTCCAGCAGGATAATGCCTGCCCACATTATGCCCGTGCTACTCAGAATGTTCTATAAGATGCCCAATGACCTTCATGGCCTGCATGGATCGCCAGATCTTTTTTCCATGAGACGTAAATATCAATGTCAAGGGTTGGTTGAATAATTGTAATCCAATTTTTGCAATATTGCATCAGCACGTAAAAGACCCGTGGAAAGATGTAAGAAATGGTTGTATTCGCAATCCATGCAAAAGCATAGCCTTGTGTTAAAACCCAAGAACGATATGCAGCATTTTAAAACCGATATCTGCGTGATGTTGATAAAATCATATTTTCAGAACTAAAAGCGTATTGATCTGTGTATGTGATGATTTATCGTAATCCAGCTTTATTCTCTGGAGGTTTAATCTTGTGTAAATTGAAATACATATCCAATTTTCAATTATATTTTATGTATATATATACATATGCCCTGATGATCCGTTATGTGAAAGCTAGGTAGGTCTATTGGCTCTTGGTTAGATTTATTCTTTCTTGTTTGCTCTACTGTTGTATTGAGCGCTTTAGTGTTAGGGTTCTCGTCTCGGGGTTTTTTTCTTTCAAACGAATATTTTGACGTATGTTCAGGTACTTAGTTTGTTTCGTTTTTTATTTCCATTTTTCCCCTCCACGTATATACACGGTGGGTTTTTCGAGACGGATTGAAATATATTGTAACAATTATTATTATTGTTATTATTATTATTATTGTTATTATATATATATATATATATATATATATATATATATATATATATATGTGCGTATGTGTGTGTGTGTGTTTGTGTGTGTGTGTATGAAAAGTTATATATAATATATGCATGGTACTTATTTGAAAGCGCTCAATATCAGTGATAGAGCTGACATATTCATATAGATAGGTGCGAGTTTGTGACCCTGGGTTTCACGCTTTTGCGATCGTCAGAAAAACTGATTAATTTTTTAATCAGTTTGTCTGACGATCTCAAGAGCGTGAAACCCAGGGTTACAAACTCACATCTATCTATCCATCTATTTATCTATCTATCTATCTATCTATCTATATATATATATATATATATATATATATATATATATATAATGAGGAGATAGATACACATATATATAGATATATACTGATTAAGGTAGATTTATATAAACTGAGATACATACATACATACATAGGAAGAGCGTAACTGAGTGAGATGAATATATATATGTATGTGTTTGTATGTGTATGTGTTTGTGTGAAGAGAGAGAGGCGAATGCAGCTTGATAGGAAAAGAGATAGATAGATAGATAGATAGATAGATAGATAGATATGGAACAGAATGAAATAGATAGATAGATAGATAGATAGATAGATAGATAGATAGATAGATAGATAGATAGATAGATGCATGCATGCATACATAAGAACAGCGTAACTGAGTGGTATGAATATATATATGTGTGTGAGTATGTGTCTGTGTTTGTGTGAGAATAGAGAGAGAGAGAGAGACGAGCGTAGCTTGACAGGAAAAGAGATAGATAGATAGATAGATAGATAGATAGATAGATAGATAGATAGATACATACATACATAGGAACAGCGTGACAGTGATATGAATATATACATGTGTGTGTGTGTTTGTGTGTAAAGAGAGACAGGCGAGCGTAGCTTGACAGGAAAATAGATAGATAGATAGATAGATAGATAGATAGATAGATAGATAGATAGATAGATAGGAACAGCGTTGGGTACTTCGACCTGGTGTAACGGTTAGCAAGTTTGTCTCATTGGCACCTATGACAACTGAGAAGTGAGTTCAATTTTCACTGGGTACTCATACTTTGTGCCACATCTAAGCGGCGCTTAGAAAATTACTATAATAACAGCGTGACTGAGTGATATGAAAATATATATATATAAATATATATATATATGTGTGTGTGTGTGTGTGTGTGTGTGTGTGAAGAGAGAGACGAGCGTAACTTGACAGGAAAAATAGATAGATAGATATACAATATACATACATACTTATGTTATGCAAATCTATGTACCTTACATATGATTCTGTCGCCTCATTCTCTTTTTCTTTCTACCTGCAATTCGTTTAGCTTTGATAAGAAGCGGCTTCGACTTGAACTTACTGCTTAAATGACGTTCATGATGAGATGATCCTGGCCGGCGGGGTGTAGGTAAAATGGGATAAAAGTAATCTATATGATAAATACACCACTACTGTTATGGCTTCAAGCTGAAGAGAATGAAACTTGTATGCAATCAAAAGCAAAGATAGCTAATAGTCATTGAACTGTGGCGAGAGAAATTCCGATTCCTTAGATGCTACAACCGTTTGAAAATTCATAGGATTGTCTACACATGTAATTAACTTAAATGTCTCTTCCAACATTGAATGTAAATGCCTGGCTTTTGTTAGTATGTTGTGCGCATGCGCAATAACAACCTAGTATATGGTGGGGGTTGGTTGCCGTTCCGACTATTACAGTCGCAACCAAAAAAATATTATAATAATCTGATGACTATGTATTCAGGGTTAACTCTGATAACACTGACGTGGTAGACCCTACAAATAACCTACGTTATTCAACTTTATGTAAAGTTGTTGTCTTTGGTTTTGTTTGGTTTATTTTGTTTTAAGGCATATTAACATCAATGGGTTATTTAATAGTTAGAAGTTAGTTTCGTATGAATAGAATATATATTAAAATATTTTTCAAAAATGTAATACTGTTATTTTGTTATTCTTTTTTAAAATATTTTTTGTGGTACATTGGATATCGACTCGGAACGAGAAACCGGGAAGCCGAGTTCGAATTCCAGTTGAATCCATTATATTCACTTACGCGCAAATACCCTTGGGAAAGGTATTAATCCGTCTCTTCCTTCCAGTTATGGGTTAAATAGCAGGACAGATTGGGTTCTATAGCCTTGGTCGGCAACCAGTCTACCGCAGAAAGCAATGGCAACCTACTGCGGGATAATCTTCTGCCCAGTCAGTCATGTCTCTTTCGAGACATGATCGCCTAAGCGTGTATCACGTATGGCACTGACTGACTGGCATTTTTACTATAAAATTGTATTTTATACTTTCATACAGGTTTGACCTCAGTTTGCGGGGTTAACTATTTTCGTATAGCCGGGACCCTAACAGGTGCTACCACCCCGGGTCAGGGTGAAAAAGGACAAAATCAATTAAGAAGTGGTTTGAAATTTATAAAAAAATATTTCTTTTAAAACAATTTTTAAAATTGGTTTCTCAACTCCAGAAATTTATCGCACTTTCAATGATTGATAGAGGCTTTCTTCCTCACTTTTGTTTGATGTAGTGTGCAATGTCAATATCTTTGATTTACATGTGCCGTTCATTTTAGGTGTTATTGCTGTTGATAGTGCCCAACTGGTGTAGTTTCAGTTTGGTACAGTTCTCTGTGATTCCGTAAGCGCCAGTCCACCAGATTCGAATAATTTAATAATTTAAGATTATTTGAAATTTTATTTTAGATGTTTTCAGTTTGCTATTTGCCGAAGAACATTTCACATCGAGGTGTGAATGTTCGCGAGTTTTGTGTGCAAAATTTGTACATCCCAGAAAATTCTTTTTTTCATTTTGTTTTTTTAACAAAATCAATGAGTCAGATTTTAATTTTAAATTTTTACAATTTGTTTTGTTCACAACAAAACCAATCCGTTATAAATAACAGTTACACTTAGACGTTTATGTTTTTAAACAGTACAACTGTCGTTTACCAGCCTAGGTTTTCGAGAGACTAAATGAGTGTAATGTGCATTTCAGCAGGGTTCTTGAATCAGTGTTCTTTTCTGTATGTAAGAACAATACATCTACGTATGTTTTTAGGCCGTTCAATCACAAAGAACTTTTATAGACAAGCAAGGCTCAGCGTTCCTTTCTGTATGTAAATAAGTATGCCTCGGTGTGTTTTTACGCCGTTCAGTGACAAAGAACTTTTATAGACAAGCAAGGCTCAGCGTTCCTTTCTGGATTTAAATAAGTATGTCTCGGTGTGTTTTTACGCCGTTTAATCACAAAGAACTTTTATGGACAAGAAAGGCTCAGTGTTCTTTTCTGTATGTACAAACAATATATCTAGGTGTGCTTTTAGGCCGTTTAATTACGAAGGACTTTTACAGCCAAGCAACGCTCAGTTCCTCTCATGAAGAAAATGCCCCTCTTGTTAAAATATTTTGAAATCCATATGCGCTAACGTTATCTTCTTATCCGAAACGTAACCAAACTGATTTCTAAGGAATTTATAATAGATTATATTTATAATCCGACATTATTTCTTATTGCTAATAACGTTATATTTAGTGGATGCACGCGTTTAAGTAGAAGTCTGTGTATTTAAGTTAAAAAGTTACGTATAACAGTAACGAAAAATATTGGATTATGAACAAATATATTTAATACGCATAAAAATATTCATGTTGCCACATAATTTTTGAAAGTGATTCCATTTTGCATATAGCCTTTTTATGTGTGTGTTTGTGTATGTTTGTGTGTGTGCGTATGTATGTGAATGTGTATATTTTAACTGATTATTTTTGCAAAAATGTATCTCATATATGTAAATGTGTGAGCTCTGATTTCTGGTATGTGCCTATATGTTTCCTTTCTTGCGTGTGTGTTGTGTGTGTGCGTTATTTTGAGAAGGTGCATTTTATGGTCGTTAGTTAGATGGATAACCGAAAAGGCAGAGTTTCGAATTGAAGACGCACGTAATAGAAGCTACAGAGAGTTTAAATATCTCGAAAGTGGTTTAACAGAGGTCTGAAAATGTGGCACTGAGATCCGAGTTTGGAATAGCGAAAAATACTTTTCAAAAGCTAAACAAAATATTAAGAAACACGAAAATTTCGTTAAGGCATAAACTGAGTGGTGAACTGCTATATGTTATCAATTATCCTATACGGCAACGAATACAAAACACTTTTGTCACAGAAGAGGAGACATTAGATAACGGGAAGCGTTCTTAAGAAGAAAGCCACAAATAGGTTTTTAGGGAAAACAGAAAAATAAACACATACATAGGAACAGAACTGTTAAAGAGGAGATTCACACACTTAACCCAACATACTTTCCAGTTAAAAAAGATTTACACGCTCTTCTTTGGAGATTACCATCAACTGCTGTGTTGCGTTATTCTTAATCTCATCTTGGGAATTTTAACAATATTTTTCATTTCAGGAAAAGAGAGAATTTACAAGAAATTAAATCTAAATGTTACTGACAGCTCTGGGAGATCTGATGTTTCGGGGAAAATGTTTGTGCTAGACTATCGTCAAATTAACCGTTGCACAATACATGCGCTCATTCAGTGACAATCCAATAGCGAATCAGTTCATGAATATACAGTAAAATCAATTCCGAGAAGCTGCGAAATTATATCACGGACTTGCGACCGGTTGTTGAGATAATCGTAATTGCTGGAAGTGTTCCGACAGACTTCGTGAATACATTTATGGTTATATAGTTATGACTAATTATGTACGACAATTTGAAAAACATCTACTCTGACATGATTTAACCACATAAGAATGTCATTTCGATAAAATCTTACAATCACAAGACAAAAAGTGGTTTATATGCTTAACCTCAATCACGAATTGTCTCATGAATGTAGATTTCCTTGAAATAAAATTAATTTTGTCATGGCGCTGATTCCTCGACGAAATATATCAAAATAGGTTTTCCAAATTGTCTTATATATTTATTATTCTGTTGGAATTTTACCCAAATTTCACACACACATATATATATAGATATAGATATATATGACTATATTTCAATAGAAGTAGCAATGGTCTCCAATATGAAAGTTTCAAAGACAGAAATAGCCAATCCTAGCTATTCTGAACAAAAATGATAGAGAAAATTTTCAAATTTGGTGGTTTTTCGTGCGTTTTCGGCTATATTTTTATCCATTATCGAGAAGAAATTTAATTTTACGTGTGACTGAATATAAATGCAAAGTCAATACTCATCTACTAACCACTGGACTCTAGCTCTCTCCCCGCCCCCGTGTAACCTTCCCTTTCTCTCCACCTATGTATCTGTCATCGCACCTGCTTTCTCAGCTTTCTATTGTTCCTTTCTAACTAGTTTGTACTCCTCACTCTTTTCTAATTAATCTTTTTACAGTTATGTAGCCCCCTGCACATCAGTGGCATTTCCGCCTTGCTCGGGGTGAAATGATTAAAAAAAACACATGCTTAGTGTTTATGTATGTCTGTAGAGTCATGTGTGTGTATTAGATTCCGAATAAGGTAAGGGTGTTGCTACCGTGTACATGGTTGATATTTTTTTTATTTGTTTTTATTAGTAAATATTATTTTTAATGTTGATGTGGTACTGGTTACACAAATGATATCAAAAAGTGTTGATTGGCTCGAGATCTCAATATATGATACTAGTTTTACATCAATATTTCATCAGAATTGTCATCGCTAGATTAATTATTATTCTCCTAATAAACTAGATATACAAGGTGTCCATAAAGTTCATATGCACTTTAAAACATTTATAACTTTATTTATATTGTGACACGATAACTAGACATATATGTATTTTATTATAATAGATTAAAATAGAAAATAGATTAGAATAGAAAATAGTTTAAAAACATTTAACAAAAGTGAAAAAGAAGAGGAAAAAAATAAATAAATAAACGCTTTTTCTTTTATGAGGAAAATTGTCCTCCGGTAAATATTTGACTCAGTGATAAAGTTCAGCAGGTAGGTTTTCGATGACCCGGTCAAAGGCTGTTCTTTACTGTATCTTGACCACACATTAAGCCTTTTCCGGCGGAAGCCTTATTAAGATAAAAAAAAAAGATAACTGAAATTTCAGACTTACAGTCGCCGGTGTTTGTCACCGGTGGTCTTAAGTATTTCCGGATTTCCGGATTTCCGGTCAATTTTGGATAAATTTAGGTAATTTTTCCGAGTCAGTCAGTTAGAGAGTTGAGAGTCCGCCAGGTGCGAGCTTGAAGTAAGGATCTCCGTTCGTCTTGTTTCGTTCAGTTCGGATTTGTTGATCTCCATTAATTAGAGTTAGAGCTGTGTGTCACATTTGCCTGCCCCAACCGACAAGGCTAACTCTAAACGAATAAAGCATCCTTTTCAACTCATCCAAGTTGTGGAAGTTCGTTCCTTATAGTTCAATCTTGTACCCCCAGCTGTCCGGCCGACATTTTCTACAAACTCCCGGCAACATCACAGCGTGGAGAACGGCCGCCGGAGGAAATTGTTAGGTCGGACCGTTGGGGTGTTACAGTATTTGCGATAGAAATAATTTGTAAAAAGGATTAGAAAGAAGTACATCTGTATTTTTTAAAGTTTTATAGAAATGTTCTTTAAGTTTCCTCATGTCTTCCATCATTAGCAATACAAAGGGTAATACAATTTTGCAGTTCAGGGAAAATATTTGCCAACTGATTTATAGAAAATGCCTGAAATCACATAAGTTATTTTAACTTTCAAATCTTCTAATGAACTACGTTTTGTTGCATACACAATTGTTTTTACATGTCCCCATAAAAAATCTAATGGAGTCAAATTTAGCGAACGTAGAGGATAATAAAATGAACCACCCCTTCTGATCCTTCTGTTAGAAAATTCCTGATTTAGAAATTGTCTAACACGCAGAGCAAAGGGACAAGAAGTTCCATCTTAACATTTTTACAGATTATTTATATCCCAAATGCAAATAAAGTTATATTTTTTTAGAGCACACGAACATTATGAACACATTGTATAATTATTCTCCTAAAGAAATATTACTCTCCTTTTCACTCATTTAACTCATTTGTGACACATGAACCGTGAATGACTGAACGAAGCCGATAAGTTCTCCTACATGAGTAGAAAAATTACTTTTGCATATCAAAATCAAAATATAATAACTATATGTAAACATTTGTCTACATTTCTGAGATGAGGTTGTATTTACACTATTTACATTATTCGGACTAGTGCCCTCATTTTGATTGTCATTTGTACGACATTTCAACCCTTGTACGCTCAGGTTTTGTTTAGATGCTAGGAATTTCAAACCGAACCCTTTATTACGATCACTGGGGTATAGCATTCTCTTTCTTTGTGCAAAGACAATTTTGGTAGTCATGAGTTATCTCCTAACCCGACTATGTAAGTTATTTGTTCACCAGTGCTATAGCCTGGTATTGAACTCACACTTCTTTGGTTCAAGTCACTGGAACTAAACAACGTTTATATCCACTGGGCCATGTGTTCTCACCTTCACGATTGATGTTAGTGAAAATGGCTTGTTAGATCAGGAAGAAAAACACAAAAATGTGAAGGTAGGTTGAACCAGTGTATTGGACTAACAGAACATATATACAAACTAAGAGTGTTATTAGTTAGCAGATAGAAGTGTCCATCCGAACTGTCAAGTTACACTGCGTCTCGACTGACATCTCTAAGAAGTCTCGCAGGTTAGTATTTATGAAGGAGGAAGAGTTCATTCCAATGTAGATAGGGCACCATAACAAATGTGCAGTATTCAACACTAGTTGAGTCAAATAAAACTGTTGCTTCAACTTCACCTTCAATATTGGTGCTAAGGAAAATGTACAGCATTTACTAATTGAGTAAACTTAATTTAGTAATTTACTAATTGAGTAAAATTAATTTAGTAATTTACTAATTGAGTAAAATAAAACTTTGTTAACATCTACCACTTACAAGATTATTTTTAGGAATAATTTGCAGCATCCAACACTAATTCAAGTTTATTAGTTGAATAAAATAAAGCTTATTGGCATTTCTTCGCTTTCAAGCTTGAATTGAGTGAAAATATGCATCATGCAACACTAGTTGAGACAAATGAAACTTCTTGCCATATCTTCACCTTCATTTTTCGTTTTAGAGAAAATGTGCAGCATCCACAAGAAGTTGAGTCAAATAAAATTTGTAATTGTCTCTTTGCTTTCGTGCTTGGTGTTAGGGAAATGTGCAGTATAAACCGCAATTTGAGTCAAATAAAATTTGCTGCCATCAATTACCCTTCAAGCTTTAAAGAAAATGTACAGAATCCATCACTAGTTGAGTCGAATAAAACTTGTTATTTCTTCACCTTTAATCTTGGTGTTAAGGAAGATGTGCAGCATCCAACATTATTTGAGTCAAATCAAATATGTTGCCATCAATTTATCTTCAAGCTTTGTGTTAGGAGAAATGCGCAGCATCAACCAGTTTTCTTTCACTTCTATGTGCCTTGTCATTTCAGGACGTAGGCGATCATGGCTTTCCACGTCTCTCTACCCCTGGTAGCTCTTAGCACGCTTTCTCCTGTTACTCCACGCAAACCGTGTTCTGCTTTCCACCTACTCAGGTCTTTCAAATATGATATCCCCTGCTATCCTCTGTCTCTTTTCCCTTCTATCTGGCACGTTAGTATCAGATTCTCCAAGCTGTCCTTCCTCATTGCATGTCCTAGGAACTTTATATGTCTCTTCCTGGTGCTCAGTATTAAATTCCTTTTCGTTTTTATCCTTTCCAAAAACCTCATCATTGCTCACATGCTCGATCATCTATCAGTAGTTGTGTCAAAAATATTGTTGCAATCCCTGTACCTTTGAGCTTGGTCTTAAGGTACAGCATGCACCACTTGTTGAATCAAATTAAACTTGTTTCTTTCTTTTTAAATTTAACCTTGATTTCAAAGAAATTGTACAGCATTCACCTCTTCTTCTATGTGACTTGTCCTGTCATGACGTAGGTGATCATGGCTTTCCAAGTCTCCCTGGTGGCTCTTAGCACGATTTCTCCTGTTACCTCACGCAAACCCCGTTCTATCATCCACCTGCTCAGGCTCTTCAAATATGTTATCTGCTGCTTTTCTCTGTCTCTTTTCCCCTCTATCTGGCCGGTTAGTATCAGGTTCTCCAAGCCCTCATCCCTCATTGCATGTTTCGGGAACTTTATCTGTATCTTCCTGATGCTCAATATTAATTTTTTGTTTTCATTCTTTCCAACACCACCTCATCGCTCACATGTTCGGTCCATGATATCAGTAGCATCCTTCTGTAGAACCACATTTCAGCTGCTTCAAGTTTTTCTTCATCTTTGTTGATATTACCTAACTTGCACTGCCATATTGAAGAACTGATATCACATAGCAATCCAGTATTCTCTTCTCTGTTTCTAGAGAAATTTTCCTGTGTCTTAATACTTTACTCAGCTTCTGGAACGCATGCTTCGCCGTGCCAATTCGCCTTTCCGTCTTTAGTTAGAACACTTCCCAGATATTTAAATGTTTGTACCTGCTTGATTTTAACATCCCCCACCTGTATTTGGCACTTTGGGCTGCTCTTTTTGCTGATGACCATGCATTCGGTTTTCTTGCATGCATTCGGTTTTCTTGCATGCATTCGGTTTTCTTGCATGCATTCGGTTTTCTTATACACGCTGTCGTGGAAAAAATTTAGACATGCGACACAATAGTTATTTCGTTATACGTACATCTGCGAATTATTCTGATAATCTATTTAGCATGCTAATATCACTTCTTGAATTTAACATTGTAAACTTTTATTCAAGGAAAGCCTACACCTATCACTGGTATTTTATACATACTAATTGTAATTTTATATATTTATATAGCTAGATCGACTGGCAGTGCACTGGATTTATTAAACTTTTCCCTTACCATGTTGGCTGCTTGGTTATGTAATTTAATAATTGTGTACTTCTGGTTAATGCAAAACTTTTTTTATGCAAGTTTTATTGAAAACGACTGACAAGGCACTTAATCCGGTAGCAAACAAATAAAGTATCAATTGAGGTTCCTTGTCGGTATTCTGCGATGAAAGAAGTAATGCTGCAGAAACACACACACACACACACACACACACACACACACACACACACATATATATATATATATATATATATATATATATATATATATATATATACTGTTGAATATAACAGACAATGAGTGTCTTTTATGTTTAATCCTGAGCCGTTCTAAACATCTTATTTTGGCTTTAATTTCAGGTGAAAATAAAGATAAACTTTTGCAATATTTGAATATTGTTATTATGCTGGTTCTAACCTTTCAGCACACGGGATCCATCTTCAGAGAGGTGACAGAAACGTTAACATAAAGACATAAAGTTTATTGCTTTACGGTCAAATAAAAATCTCGCAATGAAACGTATCCCTTCAAATATAGAAAAAAACTAAATATATTCACCTTTGCAACCTAAATGTATATGCCATTGATAATTCACAATTTACTTAGAATGACCTGCAATGACATTAGTAAACTCTTTGGTCTTATGCATGGCGCCTGATTCACGTCGAAATGTGTGGTTAAACAAAAGACAGTGACATCCCGCAATCATCAAAATCTGACAAATGGAATTCATATTGTCAAGCTCCTGTCTTGCTTTTATTGTCTCGGTCAGTGTAAACATTTGTTTAATTAACACTTCCAGAGTGGAGCTAAAATGTCTCTGTAGTCCAGATTAAAGACGCTCACAGATTTTTAGAAACTCATTTGGAAAAATATTATCCTTGACTCAACATCTATATTTTCTCCACGCTTACGAAAAGTAAAAAAGAACATTTGAAAGAAATAAAGAAAACAATATACATACTTCTTCCAACCACGCACCGAAAAAAAAAAATTAAAAAAGTAATGTTTTACAGAAAATTGTTGAAGAAATCAGATTTGTTATTTTTTATCATCTATGAGATGGAGGTTGTAGTCAAACAGAAGAAAAAACTCCGAATTTAATTACCCAATGGTCAAACCACATGCCTCCCACTACCAAAAAGGAAAATTACCACTACGATTCCTTTTGGCTTAACTCTATAGTAACCAACATTCCCCAACTCTTCCTTTAGTAGCCCCTGCTTCCGGCAAAAGAATTTTTTAGACTGAACGGGCTCGACAAAGCATATCTCATACTGTCATATTGAAATAGCTATTCGCTAAATATGATCTGAATTTACAGATAAACAAATATAGACAAGTCACACTAAATAAAATGTATTTCATCACAGGAGACAGCATTTTAAAATATGTTTAAAATATTTAAAAGGCATATAAAGTATTTAATAAACACGATTTCCGGTGCTGGCAACCTTTAAGATAACCTTCTAAATGTGACACCAATTATAGCACATAATATAAGCGTTGCCGAGTGGGTAGAACGTTTGCTCTCTGACTATGAGACCCAGGTTAGAATCTCATCATGCCAGAAAAGAGACTTCTTGATGTGGAAGGCGTTCGGCACACAGGATAAAAATTTTTATATATCAAGAAGAGTTTCGAAAAAAACTATGCATAACAAACTAAAAAAAAGTTTTTTTCATGTTAGGACTTTACCGGACTAAGTTTGCTTGACAATCAATAGACGCTGCAGTTTAAAAACATATATATATAAAAAAAAAGTTTGATATTTAAATCCGTTGAATAGCCATTTCTACGAGGAAATCCTCGCTTCTTCAGCAACGGCGAAACGAAAATTTTATTTACTCCAATTCAAATGTATTAAAAGATTTTATACCGACAGAAGTAACAAAAACATCCATTCACAGCAAAATAAAATGGGGTGGGATTAACAATTTTTTAATTTAAGGGAGTAAAAACGTGAAAGCAGATACCTATGTCTCATATAAGAAGACATACCCTACCCCAATACCTGAGTAAAGAGTTAAAATTTAGACATGTCAGAGGAATAGAAGTGGTGGGGGAAACGAAAGAACAAAAAGAAAAAAGGGGGAAGGGGTGGTTGACTGGAAAGTAAGCTAAGAAAAAAAAATTCCCATAAAAACAAAAGAAAACTGCAACCATCAATGTTGAAAAAAACATTGAAAAATTTCCCAGAGATTTTAGTTTCAAGAAATAATGACTGGGACAAATTTTATAGAACAAATTTGGACATACAAATTTAAATATAATATATTAAATACCTCAACTAGTCAATAAACCAGGACCTGACAAATCTTGAGACCTTCATCTCAAATACTAATATTAAAAAATAACCCTGATTTCTTACATAGGTCACACAAGAACAACACTTTTTTGAAGGTTAACTTGTCAGTTTAGGAAACGTATTGCAATACATGTACATATCGATTATCTCATCACAACTGACTAAAATGGATTTACTAACTTTCGACAACTATTTTAATGTAATATAAAAAATTGTAGAAACAAAAACTCTGAATGTTCCAAGCACTTAATATACAAAGGAAACAAGTAACATAAAATAAAAAGTCTTTCATCACAGGAAACAGCATTTTAAAATATGTTTAAAATATTTAAAAGGCATATAAAGTATTTAATAAACACGATTTCCGGTGCTGGCAACCTTTAAGATATCCTTCTAAATGTGACACCAGTTATAGCACATAATATAAGCGTTGGCGAGTGGGTAGACCGTTTGCTTTCTGATTATGAGTCCCAGGTTCGAATCTCATTATGCCAGAAAAGAGACTTCTTGATGGGGAAGGAGTTCTCAGCGTGCGACATCTTTGGAAAATGCCTGAAAACCATACCACGTGTTCAAAAACTGGTGAAAATATGGCTTTGTGATGAAAGATAAGAGGATAAAATGAGAGATTAACTCTTAACAAGACCCCATTTCTTCAATTAATAATCGAATGATGAATAAAGCCGCTGAATTCGTAATAACAAAAGGTGAGGGTTGGAAAAGTGTCCTACTTACATTCATCGCCGAAACTTTCCGTACCCAAAATACTCTCCTTTCATGACAAAGACATTATTTTTTACCTCTTTAATCAAAGGTGGGTAACGCATCTTAAATATTTTTTAAGGCCAACTGTGCCCCAACAAAACCACATGTAAATTCAGTGGCTGTTGAACAAATACAAATGTACAATTTAACTCCAGATTGAAGTAGGGATCCATGTTTCATCCATTGTCCCATATTTATGCAAAAACTCCTCCTCGTTGCGTTGAAACATTTGCAAACAACGCTCTGAATCGTCATTGTTTTTGACCAAGAATGTATCTGTAACAGTAATTGTCTTACTAGCAGACGACTTTACTTGGATACAAGCGGCAAGCCACTATTATATTTAGATTTGAAACGTAACGTTCCAAAAATGACTATGTATCTATTTATGAGTGATACTCAATCTTTAGTGAGTCATTTTAACCTAGGCGCCTAAGACTATATGAAGTGAGCCAACTGCTTCAAAAACAGAGTTCGCCAATCAGATCCTTTGAACGGATCCCTCACTAACAACTGACGCCTTGGGGGATTACGTTTGGACGTCGCAGAAGCCATCGTTGCCCGTAAGAGGAAGTTGAGATCTAACCGGAATTCATGGTAGAATGATCACTAGCCTTAAGGTAAACGGTGGGCCTCCTTCTAGCACAAATGCGCACTTATCAGAGACGACACGTTCTTACTGACTTCTTCTTTCCATATTTTGACATTCTCATCCGCTTGCGAACATATTCAATCTAGCGTGATGCGAAGCGTATTTTGATGAATCGCAACGCTAGCAATATGCAGACCGCCTTCAGAAGAGTGGAAGTAACAATCTCCCGACTTACATTAGGATCATTGCCTCTCCAGAATAAAGAGAGTCAGTCAGTCAGCAGTTTAGTGCCATACGTAATGCACACTTAGGCGATCATGTCTCGAAAAAGACATGGCTGACTGGGAAGAAGATTATCCCGCAGTAGGTTGCCATTACTTTCTGCGTTAGACTGGTTGCCAGCCAAGGCTATAGAAACCAGTCTGTTCTGTTATTTAACCCATAACTGGAGGGAAGAGGTGGATTAATATTGTTTTCAAGAGTATTTGCGAGTAAGTGAATGCAAGGAATTCAACTGGAATTTGAACTCGGCTCTCCGATTTCTCGTTCCGTGCCGATATCCTGTGCAACACACAACGCACAATAAGGAGAACAAAGTGCATTATTATGAGGTACGGAAAGGGAAGCACGGAAAGTCGATAAAGGAGAATTGGTTAGATGTTCGAAACACGTACTTCCGCCTTTCCCTTTAAGAAAAGTTTTTCAAGAACCACAGAGGAACTGTGACCTCGAACGTCTTCTTCACCGCCGACCAATCCATTTCCAGCAAGAGATCGAGACCGAACGTTAAGTGACTTTATCGCCCTGTCGACCCAGAGGAAGGATCTGGGAAGAGAAATTCCTTTTCATGCACCTAATCGCAAACCAACAGACTTATCTAGGCGCATCTTGACCCCTGTTACCATCTCGTAGCTTCTGATCTCTTTGCCGACTTAGTTTAATCACGGCTTAGCTCGACACAAAAATCATCAGCAAAGGCGAGGTACCTAACCGAGATGTTAGCATCAGATAAGAATATTCCTCCGCGAAGGACCGGATTCGTCTTAAACACGAAAGGCTCCGATCGTACCCCATTCACTTCAACCAACACGCCGGGGTCTCACACAGAAGCTGGATACAAGTGTGAATGTACGTCCCAAAACCGATGACCGAGAAGATAGTCTCCAGAGAAAAACAAACGATGGTCAACCCTATCAAAAGCCTTGAACTGATCTAAATTGATCAGCGCGGCTTCATTGGCGACTTGCTCAATGTTGACGCGTACCGCACGAAGGTTATCCTGAATATTCTTACCCTTCACAGCACAAATCTGCTCAGAGCCAATCAGACGAAACTAGACAGTCTGCAAACGGTTGGCTAAGATCTTGACTAAAAGCCTAAAATTTGTATTCAACATTCATTGCTAAATCCGCTGCTATGAAAGTCGGTTCTCTGTGTAGGGCCCGGAAGTTTTTTCCGTCTGAATCTATCCTGCACATTTATAAATCTACCATCCGCCCGTGCATTGAATACTGCTGCCATATCTGGTCGGTTTCCCCTGCTATTCTCCTCGGGCTTCTCGATGAGGTTCAGAGGAGGGTCTGTAATGTGATAGATACTGACTTGGCAGACCGCTTGCAGTCTCTCACTCACCGGCGCGACGTGGCTTCCCTGTGACTCTTCTATAAATACTTTCACGGCTTCTGCTCCGATGAACTTAGATCACTAGTGCCCCCTAAATACGTATTTGAACGAGATACTAGATTAGCAACTAGATCCCACCCTTTTACAGTGAAACCGATAAAATGCAGCCGTAACTTCTACTCCAACAGTTTCTTTTCTCGCACTTCCCGACTGTGGAATTCTCTTCCAAACGATTGCTTCCCCGACGGCTACAATCTCCAGGAGTTTAAATGTAAGGTCAATAGACACCTCCTAACACACTAACCTGCTCCCATTCTATCAAACACTCTTCCCATCTGCCCAACCCTCATCCTCGGTATCCTTACTCATCTGTCACCTTCCTCCTGACATTCCCTATATCTAACCACTCCTTCTCTTTACCTTCCCCTATGTAGCCCCATGCGCAATAGTGGCAGTGGAATGCCTTGCTTGGGGTGAGATGATTAAAAAAAAAAAAAAAAACATTGTCAAAGAACGAAAGTTACTTATCTCCTTCCATCGTTCTTATTTTTGGGTAGCAACTTGATCGCATCCCTGGTAAAGCGTTGAAGTATCGACCCCTGCTTCATCCAGTTGTTGTAAATCAGTTCCAGCAAGGGAACAAAAATTGTCGACTGTCCCAACTAGGATTTGTAGGGAAGTCCCGGCCAAACAGCTTCAGCATGTCCCTTTGGTGAACAGTTTCTGAAAGTAGTCACGAAAACCCTCGCATATATAGATATACTGCTCGCTTATCCGGCAATGCTAAGCGCGTAATAAGCCTATTAGAAGCATTTCTAAATTCATCTGCATGCGGTTCAGCGACCATATTTGTTGCCCCAGTAGACAATCTTTTTAATCTAGCCCTAATTACAAGAGCTTAATTCTTTCTGATAAGCAAGGAGACCAGCTCCGCACTAGGTGAGTCTACTTACCGACTACCACTGGATTTAATCACTAGATCAACATTTGTTTCATAAGCCGTTTGTACTGCTAACGAAATTAGATTCAGTCGACGACTATAATCAACAGTAAAGGATCTAACTAATTTTAATAAATACTGCTACTTATTCCTAACAGCAGGATGTGCGTTGTGGTGCAGTAGATATCGCCTCGGAATGAAAAATCGGGAAGCAGAGTTCGATTTCCAGTTGAATTCTCTACATTTACCTACGCACAAATACCCTTGGGAAAGGTATTAATCCGTCTCTTCCCTCCAGTTATGGGTTAAATAATAGAACAGATAGGGTTCTATAGCTTTGGCTGGCAACCAGTCTACCATAGAAAGCAATGGCAAACTACTGCGGGATAATCTTCTGCCCAGTCAGTCATGTCTCTTTCGAGACATGATCACCCAAAGTGTGTATCACGTACGGCACATAACTGACTGATTCCTAACAGCAGCCCAGTCAATTCCCGCTGTAAAATTAGTAGGTTCTGGAAATCTTGCTCCCTAAATAAATACGTGTTCAGTTAAGTTCACACAAACTCTGATGAGCCTATGATCCAAAGAAAGGAAATTTGAACAATCTAAGAACTCTACATCGACTCGAATTCTATCGAGGTAGATAGAAAATACCACCGAAGCCGCCTCTTTTCGTTCAATTCCACACTACATCCCGGGCGTGATCATTACGATACTTATCGACAAGACCAAACTTGTCTATAAATAAGAAATGACTTTACATCTGGATTGTTAGAATAAAAAACAAAATAGCTGAAATAAACACAAGAAACGAAAATACCTTTGACAAAAATCAAGCGTAAATTAAAAATGAAACTGGGATTTTTTTAAATGGTCTTAATGGCGCTGGTTTTACGAATAAGGAAAGAAAAAAATTAAACCTTTGCAAACTAAATTAAAAAAACAAAAGAAAAAATAAACAAAAATTACAAGAGCAACAAATAAAAAGAAAGAAAAAAGAAAGAAAAAGTTATCTTATTGTCGAGAAAGAATGAATGAAAACTGAAAATGAAAAATAAAATACAAAATTACAACAGATACAGTCAATCTAAACCTATTTATAAATGGAACTTTGTCTGTGTGTGTGTGTATGTGTGTGTGTGTCTGTGTGTGTGTGTGTGTCCGTTACCTATAGACTCCGAAACGGCTGAACCGATTTTCTTGAAAATTTACACTGTTGTACTATAAGCGTCTGCGAGTGTTCTTAGCTAAGATTTGTGTCGAACTACCCCAGATAAATATCGAAAATCGATAATCAAAAAAATCGGGTTATAGAAGCAGTTTAATCAAATTTGATACGCTCATAGACAAAGACATGAAAAACGATATTCAGAAATTTCAAGATTGCAGTTCTTACAATAGTGCAGAAAATCGAACATATATATATATAAAGCAAGATGTTTGTGTGTGTGTGTGTGTTTGTCTGCCTGTATGTCTGTATTTTTTCAGCACTTTTATTTTAGTTTTTGCTTCGGGTTTGGCTCTAAGTAGGTATAATTGTAGTTCTTAGTCTCAGCCATGATACCATTTACTCAGATGACTTATTTAGCCTTTGAAAGTCAGTTTACGACGAAAAAAAATTATTTGATATCGATACCAGGAAATCAAAATTTGACTTACATCCATTCATTTTTCATTCAGTCTACGGTTTCGCTTTAACTGGAAACAACTATTAATTTTCAGTCTTTCGTGCCAATGTCCAAAGAGTCTGATCTCCAGGACTATGGATGAATTTTAAAGCTTTCATTACATCCGAGCAACACCGGGCTATACTGCTAGTGAAAATATAATTGTATATTTTTATATCCGTGTCCGTCGTTATATTGGTTCCAGCTTTTACAACACGAATTCGATAATCGAATGTATCTGCAAGAGAAGGTTAACGATATTTTCTGGAATGAACACGCCAAGAATGCGTATCTGTATTTGAGAAGTATGCGTAATGGCGAAGAGAAAGCTTGCCGAAAATCTGTAGCCGAGTGCAAAACACTATGAAAGTATAAAAATTCACTTTTATAGAAATATATAAATAAAACTAGACTTTATAGAAAAATATAGATTTTTGAAGAAATCATTATTACCTTAACACACTTTTGAAGGAAAAAAAATCTATTCTCATCAAAACATTTTTGAATACAAAACTAGAAGGCATTTTCAGTTTTCTAAAATAAAAAAAATAAAATTCAAAATTTTTCGCTGATATCTTACTAAATCAACCTTCTTACTATAACCAAATATAAAAAATACCTTAAAACCCCACCTTTTTGGCATTAAATAACCCATAGAATTTGATATGCCGTTAAGCAAAACTGAAACTCAAACTCAAATCTTTTTCCATTGTTTTATTTTAGGTGACCTTGAAAATCGGCGTCTTTGACACAAAATATTTTTTTTATTTTTCTGTATTTTAGTTTCAATCATCGTTCGATTTTTTTTTTTTGCCTTTCACAGAAATAATTCTTATTTAACGTCAATTATATTCTGTGGGTCACAAAATATATGACATTTGAGTCGAAACGTCCGTTGACGAATCTCCTAAACCACCCTAAGATGGATGTAGACGGATGTAGTTAACAGACCCTCTAACGCTTCTTAGGAGCCTTGTCAATCCACAGGATGTGCAACAAGATTCAAAACAATAAAAATACTGAGATCCGGTAAAGTAGAAAGAGGTCGATGTGTGAGGCACAAAACTTTAAGGTCTAAATCTCAACTTAAAAAAAAATACAAAAAATTGTCTTCATAAGTACAGACCACAGACGTTGTCTTTGTAACGCTACTGATGTTATGGGAGTTAGAAAACAAATCATGAAATGTAGCCATAACAACCTGCCTTAGGACTTTGGCAGATAGTGCGATAATAACAGAATGCGATAATAACAGAATGCGATAATAACAGAATGCGAATTATGTCATTTTTTCATCATATTTCGATTTCTGCTTTGGTATCACTACCAACCAAGTCTGCGGGGAGACCTAAGGCAGGTCGTGGCGTGTTGTTATGACTCCATTTCATGTTTTTCTATCTTCCCTATCATCCCTAGCATTACATAGATAAAGTTTTCCTTAGTGTGTAGGCTTACTTAATAAGACAATTTTTTGTATATCTCTTAAGCTGGGGTTTCCAGGGATTCTTTCAATGTGTTGTTTTGTTCCATTTTTTATCATTCCAAGTGCACCTACTATCACTGGCACAACTCTTGTTTTCAATTTCCACATTTTTTCTAATTCAATTTCCAGGTCTTTATATTTTGACAGTTTTTCAAATTCCTTGCTTGCTATGTTACAATCCGCTGGACAAGCCATAAGAAGAACAAAAACAACAAAAAATGAACAAGAACAAGAAAAATAAAAAAATACTAATATAGACAGGCAAATAAGATAATAATTACCCCAACAGAACAATCGTATTAATCGAAATTATCATTATTTATCAATTTTACGACAAGGTTGTTCAATCATTCTGTGTTTTCATAAAATTACTACAGTAAAGTGCAGAAGAAATGTGACATCGGATTTTTCTCAGATCCCCAACTTCAACTGCAAACTAGACGTCGAGTATCTTGAAAAGCTTGGCCGTCAAAATGAAGAGACGGGAGGAGAGACTCCTTCTGTTACCGTCACGTACCTGCTGATTTCCTTGCCAACTTCGTCAATAACGACCTTGCTTTTCACGAAAGTGGTCACGTCGTAGGCATAGGGGGAATATCTGGCCTTGGTGTTCGTAATAGGAAGTAGTAACGGATTCGTTATGAACGTTCGAAGGAAGGGCTCCAATGCAAGAATGTACAGCGTCAGCGAAAGTGGAAACCCCTGACTAATTGATCTAGATAACATGAAAAGTTTATAACTTATGCCATTCTCTTTCGCAAACTCATGCGATGAAGGAGGTGGTAAAGCAAGACACGGATCCAGGATGGAAAGTACGGTCCGAAGATGGCTGCCTCGAGGACAGCGCTGAGAAATCGATTATCAAATTCGTTTGGACTGATTTAAATTGATTAGAGTGGTTTCACTGTCGACGATCAGGCGTAGTAGATGAAGGTTGTCCTGAATAGTCTTATCCTTCACAACGCAAGTCTCCTCGCAGTCATTCAGATTAAGGAGAACAGTCTGCAGACTGTTGGCTAAGACTTTGACCAAAACCTTTAACTTTGTATTCAACTGGGCTAAAAATTATTAAACCTATCCTCTTAGGGTTTATTCTTCTGAAACAACATAATCACACATCTGGTGAAGCATTTGGTAATATCTTCGTTCTTCATAATTAGGTGAAAGAACAATGCCATACGAAGGACAAGGGCTTACAGCCTATAACGTTGAATAAACCGGTTCTCGCTCGATCACCGAAGTTAAGCAGCGTTGAGTCTGGTCAGTACTTAGATGAGTGACCGCTTGAGAATACCAGGTGCTGTAAGCGTTTAGTGACGGATGTGCGTTGTGGTACAGTGGATATCGGAAAGAGAAATCGGTGAGCCGAGTTCGAATTCCAGTTGAATACCCTGCATTCACTTAACCACTGGTATCCTTGGGAAAGGTATTAATTCGTCCCTTACCTCCAGTTATGGGTTAAATAACAAGAGTAGGACTTGGGGACCCTGCCCTTAAAAACAAAATCCCAATGAATCTTGATACTCGAAAAGAAAAAAGTATTACTAAACACAAAACTTATATAAAAAAAACAACAATAAGTTTTTGAAAGAAAAATGTATTACCAGCAATAAATAAAATTTAGTTGGCAATAAATGACCCGCCGAGGTTGATTTGCCATAAAAACAAAACCAGTCAACCAACCAACGAGGGACAATCATGTACGACTGCCTTAAGTAAAGTTTATAAGGAAAAGACCATTGGTACCCATGAGCTTGTCTCCGCTAATTAGCTTCAATGCATCCCAGATATCTGTCTCTGTGATCGGACGTAAGAACTCAGCCGCTTCAGTTGCCTCGAAGCGTGAAAGGTCAGTTAAATTGGTGAGGAATTGAGTCAGACTCAGATCGCAATTCCTGGTAAAAAGATCCTGAAAATAAGATCGTAAAGGCTCATATATGCCGCGGTTTGTAGTTATGGTACGCCCATTCGGCAATGCGCCGTTAGCGATGTATCGGTCTGCGATACTCTGAACTTCTTCAATTAGCAATTCAATGCCATGCTGGTCGCCTGGGAAGACATTTTTCTTTAGTCGTCTTAACTACCAGAGCTTGGTTCTTCTTTATAAGCAAGGACACCAGCCACGCTATTCCTCTACTATCTCTCGATTTTAAAGTACTTTCTAGTCTACATTATTGTGCTGTTTGTTCTATTAATCTATCTTGGTTCAGCCGTGCTTACTATAATCAGAACCAAAGTCTTTTCACTAGAAACAAAGAGGAGAGTACTGGATTGCTATGTGATGTCAGTACTTCAATATTGCAGTGAATGCTGGACGATATCATCAAAGATAAAGGAAAAACCTGAAGTAATTGAAATGTGGTTCTAGAGAAGGATGCTGCGAATATCATGGATCGAACATGTGAGCAATGATGAGGTTTTGGAAAGGATGGAAACAAAAAGGAAATTAATGCCGAGCATTAGGAAGAGTTAACTAAAGTTTCTTGGATATGCAATGAGGAAGGAGGGCTTGGAGAACCTGATACTAACAGGCCAGATAGAGGGAAAAAGAGACAGGGGAAAGCAACAGATACATTTGAAGGACCTGATCAAGTGGATGACAGAACGAGAGTTGCGTGGAGTAACAGGAGAAAGCGTGCTAGGATCCACCAGGGATAGGGAGACGTAGAAAGCCATGATCGCCTACGTCCTGAAAGGACAAGGCACATAGAAGAAGAAGAAGAAGAAGAATTCCCATCTACGAGACTCGACAATTCCTGCATAAGAGTTAGTAAAAGCTGGTCCCGAAAATCCTTCTCATCGAACAGCTGTGTGTTGAATCGCGTATTTTTGTAAGAAGAATTTTATTGGTTTATCAATGATATAGTTGGGAAAATTATTGTTGATTAATGTTAGTTTTCTGTGTTTACAGTGGAGATTAATCGTAGAGATCCGTTACAGTTATCGAAGAGTTCCGACGGATATCGAAGTTACCCAGAGACCAGACTAGCTGTGAGCTTCACTCTGCCAGAATAAGTTACTCGGACATACTATTTGCAACGATTTCATTTCAAGACTTGTATATGACAATTCTACTCCTGCAGCTTCCTCTCTCGCACTTCCCGCCTGTGGAACTCACCCCAGTATTCTTGCTTTCCTGACGGCTACAACCTCCAGAAATTTAAATGCAAAGTCAATACTCATCTACTAACCACTGGACTCTAGCTCTCTTTCCCCTCCCCTGTATAACCTTCCCTTTCTCTCCACCTATGTATCTGTCATCGCACCTGTTTTCTCAGCTTTCTATTGTTCCTTTAGAACTAGCTTGTACTCCTCACTCTTTTCTAATTAATCTTTTTACATTTATGTACCCCCTGCACATCAGTGGCGTTTCCGCCTTGCTCGGGGTGAAATGATTAAAAAAATATATATATATTTATTTGCTACTAATAGTATTTCTGATTTGACTAATTCCAGTTTGTATATTACGTTCAATATAACCTACTTTTCTATCTCCATATCTGTTTTTGCTTATTATTTTCTGCGGTTCCTCATCCGGAATCCACAGCACACACACACACACACACACACACATATATATATATATATATATATATATATATATATATATCAGTTAGTTATGTGCCGTGCTTGGGTGATCATATCTCTTTCGAGATATGACTGACTTTTAGAGAAGATTTTCCCGCAGTAGTTTGTTATTACTTTCTGCGGTAGACTCTTTGTCAACCAAGGCTATAAAAACCAATCTGTCCTGCCATTCAACTCAAAGCTGGTAGAAGAAGCGATTGATTCATCCCTTCCCCAAGGGTATTTGCGTGTAAGTGAATGCAACGAATTCAACTGGAATTCGAACTCGGCTCCTCGATCACTCGTTCCGAACCGATATCCTTTGCGCCACAATTATGAAATATTGGTTGGTTAAAAGATGCTATATCCATATTGGAAGAATATCGGGATGCAGCATATATATATATATATATATATATATATATATATATATATATATATATATATATATATATATATATAGTGTGTGTGTGTGGTTATAGGAATCAACAGTGTATGGTAACTGTTAGTTTCATATCTGAATACCATCTTATGTCGGCCTTATATATAAAAATGGATAATAAATAAATATATAAATACGCAGTATCGTTTACTGGACTCTAAATAATCAGTACAGCAACGTCTTCATGTACATGCTTCCTTCTACCACCCGACAAGCATAAATATTCATTTTAGGGAGATGATTATAAGTATGGATGCATTAATCTTAAGTTAAAATATTCGATTAATGCACATATAATAAGGATTATATACATAAAAGCAGAGACTTGTTAATTTTGCGATTCATCCTGTCCAAGTCATTTTTTAATTAAATAAATGTATTTTGAAAATCAGTTGGTTACATTTTGGGAAACACACCACCATGTATTGAACTGAAAAAAAATATGGGCAGCATTTTTAAATCACCTGGTGGTCATGACTCTCTATAACGTTTTTAATACTTTAATATTTCTGTCTTATTTTAAGAGTATTTTCTTTTCCTTCGGACGTGTCCTTCTACTAGTTTGCCTTTACAAGGTTAAAGCACACAGTCTACTCTAGCATTTAATCATAGTGAGAGAAAGTATGTGATGTGGTACAGTGGATATCAGCTCGGAACGAAAAATCAGAGAACCAAGTTGGAATTCAACTCAAAGTCGTTGCATTCACTTACACGCAAAAACCTTTTTAGTAAGGAATTAATCCACCACTTTTTCCCCAAAGCTATGTGTTAAATAGAAAGATAGATAGTGTTCTGTAGCCTTGGTTGGCAACCAGTCTGCCACAGAAAGTAATAATAACCTACTACGGGGAAATCTTCTGTCCAGTCAGTCATGTCTCTTTCGAGACATAATCACACAAGCGTTTATCACGCATGGAACCTAACTAAGAGAAAGGAGAGTTAAATTCCTGACTTTGCCAATAACGACCTTGACCAGCCGATTTCATTTTCTGCTCTGATAGTCGTTACAAAACTGCATCTCCTTTGAGAAACATGTTACGCATTCTAATTGGTGTGTTGGGAACTGTCTCGATCTCTACATGCCTATGATGTAAAGGCGCATATTTCTTAATGATGTGCGTAATCATTTAAGAAATTCACGCTGTCTGTCTGTCAAAAGCGCTGAGAAATTAGCGATAAGCGTAACTGACAAAAACTAACGACGGAAAATTAATCTGACGTCAGAAAAGCCATAGAAAAGATACGACGAATCGATATATGTATCCAACAATGGAAATATTTTCAGTAATAGTTGAACCCTGCCGTGGGGATTCATTATTCCCATGCGACAAACACGCTGTCCATCAATTCCCAAAAGAAGACATTAAGAAAGAAACAGTAAAAAAAAAAAACGGCTTTAATAAAGCTATAACGTTTTGTATATTAAATGCAGGCACATAGTTCATCCTAATTGTTACAAAAATATCTTGTTTTGTTTTGTCTCTGTGAAACCCTCAAGCTCAGTGCTCTCATTTTTTTATTTTTTTAAACATTTCGTCACTGCTATTCAGAATTTTACTAAGGAAAACAAATATTATTTTGAACAGGTGTGTGGCGTTTTCTGCACAAATTATTTAGCGCCATGTGAGCTGTTTAAAGAGACTAGCCAACCAAATTAGATGTTGATCGAGGCCTAAAAGTGAATTGAAACTATACAGGGAACATAGTGATAGAGTTAGTAAACATTAATACTTGGTGTCACTTGATCGCAATAACAATCACCAGATGTTCTTAATGCAACAAAAGCACCGATTGATTCCTTGCACCGACTGATTATGTGTGTTTCCTCTTCCAATGAATCATTCAAACGAGCCACTTGCTCACGGTGGCATTTCAGAGTAGTGGTTCTCCATTTTCATGTGCAAATTTTAACCTCATTATCACAGAAAGATTATCTTCTATCAATATGGTTTACAATGTGTCATTCAAACGAGCCAGTTATTAACTTTATTTGTGTATTTCCAGAAAGCAAATTATAAAAAGATTTATTTTTTAAAAAATGCTTAAAATGAAATGCTCTATCTATCCTCCTACTTTGCAGAGAACCCGGCATTTTTCCATACAGACAACCTCCAGAAATTTAAATGCAAAGTCAATACTCATCTATTAACCACTGGCCTGTAGCTCTCTCCCCTCCCCTGTATAACCTTCCCTTTCTCCACCTATGTATCTGTCATCGCACCTGCTTTCTCAGCTTTCTATTGTTCCTTTCTAACTAGTTTGTACTCCTCACTCTTTTCTAATTAATCTTGTTACATTTATGTAACCCACTACACATCAGTGGCATTTCCGCCTTGCTCGGGGTGAAATGATTAAAAAAAAAAAAAAAAAAAAAAACTCGAAACGACAGACATTAGATTCTACGGAAGGATGATGAGAATACCATGGCTAGAAAATGTAAGCAACGAGAAAGTTCTAAAAAATCTAAACTAAAAGGTCACTCACATCTAAATCGGGGAAGACAGCAACATTTTTCGGGTTGTTTATCAGGAAATACAATCTCGAAACTTTAATATCCCCAGGAATTATTGGTACTGGGAATATTAGATCTAAATTTTTAAGGGAAGGAAGCATGAAAGTTACAGCAATTCACTTGATTAATTAGTTCGTAGATGGCTGAGCAGGAAGAAGTAATGAATAGGATACTGTGGAGAGCTACAATCACCTATGCCCTTAAAGGACAATCATATGAAAGAAAAGATTAAATATAGAAGTACTGACTAATAATTAACTGGATTTAACCCCAATTATTACTTGCCCTAACACGCAATTTCAATCTTTTCATTCGAAAGTGTCTTCTTGCTAGGCGTCATTGCAGCCTTTCGTACCAAGATGGGATGGATTTACAGTTTTCACGCCCACTCAACTTTAAATTCGATGTTTTTCCCCTTCAAGAGAACTTATCAACCAAAGGATAAATATATAAAATAATTACTTTCATAGTAAATGATTTAATGACCTTTCTTATTTGGGACCTCAACTTGACGAATGTAAGCGCAGTACTTGATTGCTGCAATACCTCATAATATTCAGTCAGTTAAGTGCCATAGGTGAAACACGCCTGGGCGATCATGTCTCGAAAGAGACATGACTGACTTGGCAAAAGATTATCCCGCAATAGGTTGTCATTGCTTTCTGCGGTTATAATATTTAATATTATATATCTCATAATATTACATGTCTCAATTACAATGTTTCATCATATTACATGAAATAGCGACTCATAATATTACATGTCTCAATGACAATGTCTCATCATTACATGAAATAATGCCTCATGATATTAAATTTCTCAATTAAAATGTCTCATCATATTACATGAAAAAATGCCTCATATAAATACATGTCTCGATTACACTGACTCATCATATTACATGAAATAATGCCTCATGATATTACATGACTCAATTACAATGTCTCATCATATTACATGAAAGAATACTTCATATTATTGCATGTCTCAATTAAAATATCTCATCATTGCATGAAACAATGTCTCATAATATTACATGTCTCAATGACAACGTCTCATCTTTACTTGAAATAATGCCTCATGATATTAAATGTCTCAACATATTACATGATATAATGCCTCATAATATTACATGTCTCAATTACAATGCCTCATCATATTACATGAAATAATGAGATAATATTACATGTCGCAATTTCAATGTCTCCTCATATTACATGAAATAATGACTCATAATATTACATGTCTCAATTACAATGTCTCACCATATTACATGAAATAATGCCTCATAATATTACATATCTCAATTACAATGTCTCATCATATTACATGAAATAATGACTCATAATATTACATGTCACAATGACAATGTCTCATCATTACATGAAATAATGCCTCATGATATTAAATGTCTCAATTAAAATGTTTCAACATATAACATGATATAATGCCTCATAATATTACATGTCTCAATTACAATGTCTCATCATATTACATGAAATAATGAGATAATTTTACATGTCTCAATTTCAAAGTCTCATCATATTACATGAAATAATGCCTCATAATATTACATGTCTCAATTACAATGTCTCACCATATTGCATGAAATAATGCCTCATAATATTACGTCTCAATTTCAGTATCTCATCATATTACATGAAATAATGCCCATAATATTACGTCTCAATTTCAATATCTCATCATATTACATGAAATAAAGCCTCATAATATTACATGTCTCAGTTAAAATGTCCATCATATTACTTGAAATAATGCCTCATAATATTACGTCTCAATTATCCCATCATATTACATGAAATAATGACTCATAATATTACATATCTCATCATACTACATGAAATAACTTAAAGTAACTGTAAGTTTTATGTCAACAATTTATTTTCTCACAATTCTCGCTTGTTAAAATATTTTCTAGCCTCTTGCATTCCAATCAATTTTGATCTTCAAAAAATTAAAATGCAATGTTAATCCTTAGCTTCTGTTGTTTTAATTCCTGTTCTTTTACTGTTCTTTCTCCTTAATGTTTATTTTTTCTCGTATTCTTTCACACTCGGTAATCCCTTGTGTCTTAGTGGCTTTTTAGCCTTGCTTGGAATGAAATGATTAACAAAGGTAGTTGGAGCAAGACTCGGAGATATCTACACTCTCCTTCTAATTTTCACATTATTTTTTTGATAACCACAAATTTTATCCATCTTGTAATATTTTAACTTGAGGACAAGTTGGCAATCATGTCAAAATCAGAAAGGTCACATATTAAAAGGATAGTTAATTTCATTTTATTGTTCTTTTATTGTTCTCTCTCTTAATAATTGTTTTTTTTAATTCTTTTTTTTTTAATAATCTCACCCCAAGCAAGGCATTCCACTGCCACTATTGCGCATGGGGTTACATAGGAGAAGGTAAAGAGAAGGAGTGGTTAGACATAGTGAATGTTAGGAGGAAGGTGACAGATGAGTAAGGATAGCGAGGATGAGGGTTGGGCAGATGGGAAGAGTGTTTGATAGAATGGAAGCAGGTTAGTGTGTTAGGAGGTATCTATTGAACTTACATTTAAACTCCTGGAGATTGTAGCCGTCAGGGAAGCGATCGTGTGGAAGAGAATTCCACAGTCGGAAAGTGCGAGGAAAGAAACTGTTGGAGTAGAAGTTACGGCTGCATTTTATCGGTTTCACTGTAAAAGGGTGGGATCTAGTTGCTAATCTAGTATCGCGTTCAAATTCGTATTTAGGGGGCACTAGTGATCTAAGTTCATCGGAGCAGAAGCCGTAAAAGTATTTATAGAAAAATTATCATATTTTCTTCACAATCAGTAACCCTTTGCGTCTTAGTAGCTTTATATCTTTTCTTGGGTGAAATGATTATTGTTTTTCAATTAACCAATTGCTGTGGGATGAATTTATAGAGTTACACCTCTCCAAGATAATGCAATGAGTTTGGCTGAAATTTAAAATCGACATACTAAATCCACTCCGTGGTAGCACGAAATTACTAGTCATTCTGAAAGAGGGTTTAAGTTTACAGGCATTGTTCCAATTTTTTATCAAGGTAGATAACGCACTTTTTCACAAAACCAATAATTAAGGTCTTCTCAGTATAAATGTAGTTCAAACTTCAGGTAGAATCTCTGCGTGTTGAGCAAACACAAATGTATCTGAACAGTCGTCTGCAACGACGAACCACCATGGCAGACGGGCGGGCTCAGAATAGTAGTAGCTGAGATTTGCATTAAACAAAAAAACTGAATATACCCCCAAGTGGAATTTATTGTATCCTTGTTATTGTACAATCTACCTAATTTAGCTACCAAGTTAGCTTGCTTGAACACGCAGGGTAGAATCACAACAAAAACCCCGATGTTGTTTTAGTAGAAAGTAGGTTTGTTTTGTACAATTTAAAAATATTTTCTGGCTTTAAATAACCTGTAAGGGCTTGATGAGTAGTAGAAAAGGATTCAATCAATCCGTCATATCTTGTTTTTTCTCTTTCATTTTTACATCTTTTACTTTCTCTCTAATCCTTTTTATTAAAAAAGAAAAATGTCGGGGTAATAAAATCAAACAAGTACAGAAAGATGCGAAGTTTTCTAACAGAGAACAGAAAAGGCGACACTGAGATCGGAATTCTTATTGGGAAGGCTAATCAGAGTCTTGAAAGACAAGAAAATTTCGTTGGAAACAAAGAATAGAATATTAGACTATTACATGACATCTGTCTTTTATTTATTGCACGAATGCTGGACAATCTCCTCAAAGATGAAGGAGAGAACCAAAGCAACAGAAATGGGGTCCTACACAAGAATGCTGAAAATACCAGGGATCGAATGTGTGAGAAACAACGAGTTTTTGAGAGAATGGAAACGGAATGAAATGTATAATTAACATAAGGAAGAGACAGTTGAAAATTTTACAACCAAAGTGTCATAACAACAACAAAGATAAAGAAAACTCGGAACGAGAAATCGGAGAACCGAGTTCAAATTCTAGTTGAATTTCTTGCATTCACTTACGCGCAAATACCCCTGGGAAAGGTATTAATCCGTTTCTTCTCTCCAGTTATGAGTTAAATAACAGGACAGATTGGGTTCTATAGCCTTGGAATGCGACCAATCTACCTCAGAAAGTAATGGCAACCTACTGCGAGATAATCTTCTGCCAAGTCAGTCATGTCTCTTTCGAGACATGATCGCCTAAGCGTATATCATGTATGTCACTGACTTAATGAGGCAGTGCGTGTAGAGGAAAGAGAAACAGGCGAAATTAGGGCATGACATACTTGATGAGCTTGAGCAGTGTTTGGGAGAAATAACAATACAAATTGTATTGACAGCTACAAGAGATAGGAAGATGTGGAGAGCCATGATCACCTACGACTTGAAGAAACACAGCATATAAAAGACGAAACTTTATATTTTTTCTTTCTTTTCCCTTGCCCTTTCTTCCTATTAATTTCCTCTTTTTGTTTTTCCTTTTTTCCTTACTTATTTCTTCCCTTCTATTTTTCCCTTTTCTTTTCTCATTCAACGTCTTTCACAATTCTTCTTCCTTTTTCTTCTCTAATTTTTTCATTTTCTTTTCTGTCACGTAAATCTTCTTTCATTTCCTTTATTTTTCTTCCTTTCATTTTTTGTTCTCCACACATAATATACCACCTTCTTCTTCTTCTTCTTCTTCTTCTTCTTCTTCTTCTTCTTCTTCTTCTTCTTCTTTTTCCTCTTCTTCTTCTTTTTCTTCTTCTTCTTTTTCTTCTTCTTCTTCTTCTTCTTTTCTTCTTCTTCTTCTTCTTTTCCTCTTCTTCTTCTTCTTCTTTTTCTTCTTCTTCTTCTTCTTCTTCTTTTCCTCTTCTTCTTCTTCTTCTTCTTCTTCTTTTCTTCTTCTTCTTCTTTTTCCTCTTCTTCTTCTTCTTCTTTTTCTTCTTCTTCTTCTTCTTCTTTTTTCTTCTTCTACTTTTCTTCTTCTTTTTGTTCTTCTTCTTTTTTTCCTTCTTATTTTTCTTCTTCTTCTTTTCCTTTCTTTTTCTTTTTTCTTCTTCTTTTCTTCTTCCTCTTTGTCTTCTTTTTCTTCTTCTTCCTCTTCTTTTTCTTCTTTTTGCTTCTTTTTCTTTTTCTTCTTCTTCTTCTTTTTCGTCTTCTTCTTCTTCCATTTATCTTGATCGCTCGCCTATTTACTATTAATCTCTTATCAGCAAAAACAAAACAATTCACCATCGAAAGTTTAAAGATTTTATTTTAACGACACTTAAAATCGAAAAACAAAGTTACATTTGTAAAAAAGAAAAAAATCCCATTGTATTGTCTGTACAATGTGACAGGCAGGTTTTACTTTTCTACTTGTTTCTTTTATCTGTATTTATTTATTTACTTTTGTTTTTAAATTGGATAGGGAATTTTTAGTTTTCTGTATTTAAAAAAAAATAATTTTCCTGGGATCGAAATCAATTTAAACTGAGCGCATAAAATAAGAAAAAAATTAAAATCCTTACAAATACGTTTTAACAAATAATCTTTTTTTTATTCACGGCTTGAAAATTAGACAGATGATCTCGTGTTATTACATATCTTCAAGTTTTCCCTTATCTAAGTGTAATAATGAAGATATATATGAAAATATTTGCTATATTGTAAAACACATAATGAGTAATCGCAATTTTGCCAGAGATTTTTCTTCCAAATTCACAGAGACCTTATTTAAATTAACTTGAGGTTATATATATATATATATATATATATATATATATATATATATATTATTAAATATAAGAGAAAAAAATGTCTATTATGTTTAATCATGAGCCGTTCTAAACATCGTATTTTGGCTTTAATTTAATTGGAAATTAATGCTAAAATACGATGTTTAGAACGGCTCATGATTAAACATAATAGACATTTTTTTCTCTTATATTTAACAGTATATGTTTTGAAAATTATCTGCTGCCTCGATACACTAATATATATATATATATATATATATATATATATATATATATATATATATACGCTAAAGAGTATGCCGCGTTCTACCGAGCGCCCGTAGCTTAGAGGTAGAATCGCCGACTGACGCCAGTTCGGTCCTGGGTAAAAAGCAATCGGAGTCTAACCGTACTGATGAATTGTGATACAGCGAAACAGCTCTGTCTGCGGATGACTATATATATATATATATATATATATATATATGAGAGTTTTGTAATTTCCTTGAAGCATTGTGTAGATAAAGTGTATGAGTAGGTATTTGAAGGCTATCACAATGCATTTAGTATAATAAAGGAAAGTAAAGAAGGTGTTGGGTATTACCTATTTATTATTCATTAACATTTCGGGATCAGAATCTTATCTTCAGAATGATAGGAGAGCTTTGTTTCACGAGCGTCTTCTAGTGAACCGTGCTTTATTCTGAAGATGAGATTCTGATCTCGAAATATTAATGAATAATAAATAGGTAATACCCAACAACTTCTTTGCCTTCCTTAATTAAACGCATTGTGATAACCTTCAAATACCTACCCATACACAATATATATGGTTAAATAAAAAGAGACAAGAAAAAAACATTATTTTACTCACCAACGCGTTTCGTCCTGTGATGGACTGTATCAACGCAAAAAGACTAATTGAGCTTCATTCAAAGTTACGTATCTATAAATAAAATGCCACACAGAGTAAGCAATTTAATCAGAAGGAAAATTCTCGAGAGCGCCGCCATCCAGTACTACCAAAATATCAATTTACGCCCTTGTTTTTTCTCAATCTTACCTTTTCTTATGGAAACCATAATCAGACAAACACAAAAAAGTTCAAACAAAATGGTAAATTTCCCTTCATTTTAACTTCACACGACATTGCACTACATATGAATGGATTCTAAAACTAAAAATTTTCTGTTAATCTTTTTGAATGATTTTTGAGCTTTTTTATAGTTTCCAACACTGTTTGTTTTTAGATACGTAATCTATATCTATAAAAGGCAATCTGTGAGTCTCTGTGTGACTGTAATCTATGCACTCATACATTTTTTAAGCTACACCATTCAAACTGTCTAGGGAAACTTATCTACAGGGAAGTCAGGTCGACATATACATTTTGAGTTTAAGTTCAGCAATTTTCCCTTTCGCACTTTTTGGCCAATTTAGCCGATTGTTTACATTTACTCTGTAAAACATCTAAGATCTAAGATGGTTGCTAGATTACGTCACAGCAACAAAAACTAAAAAAATTGAGCCTGTATATGTAATTTTTATTCCAACGTTTTAAAAATTCATTTGGTCAACAAAAAAATGTCAATAGTTTTCACGGTAATTTTGAAACAAAATAAATTTTTTTTTTTTCAAACAAAAACAAAAGATGTAAAAAAAATTAATTTAATTATTTAAGTCTTTTTTTTTTAGACTTAATATGTCATACTTCAGAAAATAAAATTTTAAAAGAAATAAAGCTTTTTTTCGGTAAATATTTCATGCAGAAAATCAACTGTCTGTAATTCGTGTGGCATTAATGTAAGTTTTTCCTCTGAAACGAAATGTGTACATTTTTAAATATTCAACTCTATTTAGTCAACAAAAAAAGTAAATATTTTCTCCCGTAATTTTGAAATAAAAACAAACGCAATGTTGTTTACAATGTCACACAAAACATCAAATCACGTTTACGCAAAACAAAATAAAATAGATTTTTTAATGGAATTTTTTTAACAATTTTTAAACGACAATTTTATTTTTTTTATATGACTGTGTTTTAAAGTTAGGCGGCGATTACAAGCGCTCGAAAATCACAAAGTATCTTCGGGAATGCAAATGTTACTCTTCAAAGTTTTTGTGTGATTTCAATCGGTTTGTAGAGGGAACAAGTTTCTCACATTACAAAGAGGGAGTTTTCGAAGCCAATTATATATATATATACAGGCTATTATACTAATACAGGCTATTATACTAATATATACTATATATATATATATATATATATATATATATATATATATATATTTTTTGTGTGTATTTTGGCAGCATTTTTTCATTAATGCAGGTTTCATTGAATAATATAGACAAGTTTTGTCTATTAATTTTGTGTAGGATCCGTTCATACCGTCTGATATCCGTCACGTTGTATATATATAGTGTTGTTTGGATCAACAAAAGGCACTTCAGTAGTACAAGCTAGTAGAATTTTTCTTAGGATGTTGGGATTAATTTTGAGTGGGGGTAATGAAGGATTACTGTAAACATTTCTTATAATTATATCAATAGTTTCACTGACGGGTACATTAGTAAAAAGGTTTTCCACATCAAGTGAAGCTATGATTTCATTATTAGGTTTTTCACTCTTGAGGATTTGGATTCTTAAACTTAATTCACTATACAATGGCACGATCACTCTTCCCAAAACATTCGATAAATTCATAAATCTTTCCAACCACGAACTAACTACGCACCAAGAAGAATTACTCAACCTTGGACCTAACTGCCATATATACCGTAAGTATAACCAGCTTACTAAAAAAATTGAAATAGAAACGCTCTATCAAAGCATCACTAAATTACAAGATGAAAAACTTATAACCGTTAAACCCGAACTGAAAGATCTACTTAAGGCTGAGGCAATCAAAAATCGCATTGATAAAAGCAGAATCTCCTCAAAAATTCTATCGAAACAACTAAAAAGTGCCGCGCACGAACTACGCAACCACCTTCACATAATTGTAAAAAAAGCTGACAAGGCTAACATCTTTGTTGTACTTAACAAATCAGATTACAACACAAAACTCAACCACATACTCCATGACCACACAAAATTTAAAAAAATTAACAAAAACCCGACACACCAACTAAAATCTAAACTTAATAAACTCATTAGTGCCAACAACGCTGATCAGAATTCCTTAAAACTCCCTAAAATTATTGGTGACTATAAACCTGGTTACATATACGGAACCATAAAAACTCATAAACCTAACTATCCTCTCCGCCCTATCATATCCAAAATTCCTACTCCTGTATACCAGTTAACTAAACATATTAACCAGCTTATCACACCCTACCTTCCGAGTAAATACAGCATAAAGTCAACCCTAGAGGCAATCCAAATCCTCAAGAGTGAAAAACCTAATAATGAAATCATAGCTTCACTTGATGTGGAAAACCTTTTTACTAATGTACCCGTCAGTGAAACTATTGATATAATTATAAGAAATGTTTACAGTAATCCTTCATTACCCCCACTCAAAATTAATCCCAACATCCTAAGAAAAATTCTACTAGCTTGTACTACTGAAGTGCCTTTTGTTGATCCAAACAACACTATATATATACAACGTGACGGATATCAGACGGTATGAACGGATCCTACACAAAATTAATAGACAAAACTTGTCTATATTATTCAATGAAACCTGCATTAATATATATATATATATATATATATATATATATATATATAATTAATGTTTTGATAATAGCATAATGCAACTTTCAAGTTTCAGTGCACAGAGCACCATTATCTTCCTGATGATGGTGCGCTGAGCACTGAAACTTGATAACTTTTAATTTGCAGTAAGCTATTAATATAACAATAATAACTACGTATCTATAAATGCTCTACTTCTGTATTAAATATATATATATATATATATATATATATATATATATATATATATATATATATAAGTGCTCAGTACAGAAGAAGAGCGTTTATACTGCTCAGGTAGGAATATATTTTGGCACTCATTCTACTTTTCCGTCTTTGCGAATGGACTTACTTCCTCCACATCATATTTCTTCTGTTGTTTATAAGTTTATTTGTAGTTGTAGTAATGACTACATAAGAAGGACGTCCTAACGTTTGGAATTAAATATCAGGTGCTATTAAAATTCGCAAAATGAATGCTCGATCGAGTCAAGATGTGAACACTTCCAGGTCAGCAATTACTGAAGATCTGATAACAAGAATTGTGTAACCGACTTTAATGTGGACCAGTTGACTGTGCTGTCTGGTTCACACTCCATGTTTCTCTTGCAGGTGTCGCTATACATTAAACTTAGGATCCCATCTTTCTGCAAGCAGAGAGAAAGTCTGTTAAGACCCTACATTATTGCCATCTAGTGACTGCCACTCCGACTCCCACACTCTTTTGTTTTTTTTTCCTTTGGCATATTCATATTTAGTTTTAATATTTAAAAATATTAAAGAATTAAAAAAGAAATCCTAGTTGAACCCTGATGTAAAACGTGATTGAAAGCTGTCGCTCGTTCTTTTTTTTATTTGTCATCATTTATATGCCTGTATGATATTTACCTTATTTCTGCGGATATATATATATATATACTATTTACGCTCTCACACCCTGATTGAGCACTCTTGAAGAATGGTAGACTTTGAAAAACGGTAGCTACATATATATTTACTATTACGCTCTCACACCCTGATTGAGCACTCAGGAAGAATGGTAGAATTTGAAAAACAGTAGCTATTCTGGCATGTACGCATCGCTCATTCAGTAATGAATTAGAGCACTCTGGCTATTGGGCGTGTATAATGATAATATACGTGCCGTAAAGTCTGCCTTCTTTTACCGAATGCCCATAGCCCAGAGGTCGAATCGCCGACTGACGCCAATTCGGTTGGGTTTCAATCCTGGGTTAAAAGCAATCGGAGTCTAACCGTACTGATGAGCTGTGATACAGCGAAACAGATCTGTCTGCGGATGACTATATATATATATATATATATATATATATATATCTGTTTTTTCCATTTCTGTTTTTTGTTACTACATTTTTGTTTTTAAGATGATAAAGTTTTGTTTTTAACCCTACTACATTTATATTTGAGGCTAATATCTTATTGTTTTGAGCCTCTACATTTCTGTTTTTAAGCTACTATATTTCTGTTTTTAAGCTATTGTCAAGCTATTATTTTGCTGTTTTTAAGCTATTGCTTTTTTAAGCTATTACATTTTACGTTTTTAAAGCTACTATATTTCTGCTTTTAAGCTAATATTTTTCTGTGTTTTAGTACAACATTTCTATTTTAAGCTAAAATATTTCTGTTATTAAGCTACTACAGTTCTGTTTTTAAGCTAATACATTTCTGATTTTAAGCTACTATATTTCTATTTTTTAGCTAATACAGTTTGTTTTTAGCGACAAAATGTCTGTTTTTACACTATTATATTTCTGTTTTTAAGCTAATACATCTTTGTGTATTAAGCTGCAACATTTCTGTTTTAAGCTACTGCATTGGTGTTTTAAGTTACTACATTTCTTTTATTTAAACTACATGTTTGTTTTTTAAGCTAACTTATTTCTGTTTTTTAAACTACTATATTTCTGGATTTTTAAGCTACTATATTTCTGTTTTTTAAGTTATCACCTTTTTAATCTACTACATTTCAGTTTTTTCAAGCTACTATATTACTGTTTTTAGCTACAACAGTTCTGATTTTTTTACAGCTGCAACATATCTGTTTGTTAAGCTAGTACATGTCTCTTTTTAAGTTTTTACAATTTTAAGCTACTACATTTCACGTTTTAAAGCTATTTCTGTTTAAAGCTAATGCGTTTTTGTCTTTAGCTATATCACTTCTATTTTAAAGTTACAACAATTCTGTTTTTAATCAACTGCAATACTGTTTATTAAGCTAATATATTTTTGTTTTTTAAGCTACCACATTTCTGTTCTTAAGCTACTAGTGTTTCTAAGCTACTACTTTTCTGTTATTTAAACTGCTATATTTCTGCTTTTTAAGCTAATATATTTCTGTTTTTTAAGCTACTATTGTTCTGGATTTTATGTTACTACATTTCAGTTTTTAAGCTCCTATCTTTCTGTTTTAGTTACAACGTTTCTGTTTTTTCAGCTGCTACATTTCGCTTTTTGAGCTGTTACAAGCTACTGTTTCCGTTTAAAGCTAATACATTTCTGTTTTTCTAATGCAGTTTAATACATTTCTATTTTTATGCTTCACCAATTCTGTTTTTAAGCTCTTGCAATTCTGTTTATTAAGCTAATACATTTTTTATTTTGAAGCTACAATTTTTCTGTTTTTACGCTACTGCATTTCTGTTTTTAAGCTAATATTTTTATCTACGGCGTATCTGCTTTTAAACTACTGCATTTCTGTATTTTAAGATAAATCTTTTCTGCTATTTAATCTACTATATTTCTGTTTTTTAAGATATTATAATTCTGATCGTTTAAGCTCATAGATTTCTGTCTTTAAACTATTACATTTCTGTTTTTAGCTACTACATTTCTGTTTTTTAGCTATTACATTTATATGCTACTTCATTTTAGTTTGTAAAGTTAGTATACTTCCATTTTTTAAACTAATACGGTTATGTTTTTAAGTTTCTATATTTCTGTTTTTAAGCTGATACTTTTTCCGTTTCAAAGCTATTATATTTTTAAGATACTAAATTTCAGTTTTTAAAGCTACTATATTTCTGTTTTATAAGCTCATACATTTTTGCTTTTAAGCTACTACACTTCTGATTATTAAGTTTATATGTTTCTGTTTTGAGTTATTACATTTCAGCTAATACAATTCAGTTTTTAAAGCTACTATATTTCTTTTATTAAGCTGATACATTTTTGTGTTTTAAGCTACATTCCCGCTTTTTACCTACTACATTTTAAAGTTACTATATTTTTGTTTTTAAACTAATGCAATTCTATTTTTGACTACATTTCTGGTTTTAATTTACTCCATTTCTATGTTTAAGCTATTATATTTCTGATTTTCAGCTAATATCTTTTCGTTTTTTAAGCTATGATGTTAATGTTTTTAAGCTACTGCTCTTCTGTTTTGATGCTACTACTTTTGTGTTTTTTAAGATATTATATTTCTGATTTTAAAGCTAATACATTTTTGTTTTTGAAGCTATTATATTTCTGTTTTTAATCTAATACAGTTTTGTTTCTAAGCTATTATATTTTAAGCTAATACATTTAAGGTTTTTAAAGCTATTATTTTTCTGGTTTTAAGATAGTACATTTCTTTTTTTTATCTTATACAGTTCTGATTTTATGGACTATATTTCTATGCTTTAAGCTGCAATATTTCTGATTTTAAGCTAATACATTTAGTTTTTAAGATACTGCAATTCTGTTTTAAAATACAGCTTTGATGTTTTAAGCTACTAAATTCCTGTTTTAAGCTAATACATTTCTGTTTTTAAATGCTGTATTTCAGTTTTTAAACTACTACATTTCTGCTTTTTAAGCTAATGAATTTTAGTTTTACCGCTAATATATCTTTGCATTTTTAAGCTACGACATTTCTAATTTTTAAAGAATCTATATTTCTGTTTTTAACCTAATACTTTTTTGTGTTTCAAGCTACAACATTTCTGTTTTTAATCTACTTTATTTTTAAGCTACTACATATCAGTTTTTAAAAGCTACTATATTTCTGGCTTTTTAAAGCTAATACATTTCAATTTTTTACTTACAGCATGTCTGTTTTTTAAGGTACTACATCTTGGTATTATAAGCTACTACATTTCTGTTTTTGAAGCTAATACATTTAACTGTTTTTAGCTAAACATTTCTTTTTAAAGCTACTACATATGTGTTTTTAACTAACTACATTTCTGTTTTTAAGCTAATACATTTATGTTTTGCAAATACTATATTTCTGTTTTTAAGCTACTGCATTTCTGCTTTTAGGCTATTTATTTCAAGCGGTACCTTTTAGTTTTTTAAAGCTACTACCTTTCTGTTTTTTAAAGCTACTATATTTCAGTTTTTGAAAGCTAATACATTTCTGTTTTTAGGTATGTATTTCTGTTTTTAGGCTACTACATTTTTGTTTTCCAACTAAAACATTTCTTTTTAAGCTTATATTTTTCCATATTTTAAGCTTTTACATTTCTGTTTTTCAGTTGCTAAATTTCTCTTTTTAAGGTAATACATTTCTGTTTTATGCAATAAAATTTCTATTTTACGATACACCAATTCTGTTTTTAACCTTTCTGTTTTCAAGTTACGCCATTTCTGTTTTTAAGCTAGTACATTTCTTTTTTAAGCTTAATACATTTCTATTTTTAACCTGAAGCATTCTTGTTTTTAGACTACGACATTTTTAAAGCTACGATATTTTTGTTTTTTAAGCTACTGCATTTCGGCTTTTAAGCTATTACATTTCGGTTTTTCAACTAATATATTTTTGTATTTTTAAGCTACAACATTTCTGTTTTAAAGCTTAAAAATTCCTGTTTTTAAGCTACTGCAGTTCTGTTTTTTAAGTTCAATTATCGTACAGTTAGAAAGAGGCAGGCAAAACTTCCGAGAGAGATAGTGTGACAAATTTGACACTCACAGGACATATCGATTTTATATTCTAAAGGGATTAATATTCTAAAACATAGACAGACAGTAATGTTCAAACTCTTATCTGCGTGACCCATTTTCTAACCATTAAAACTTTCCAATCTTTTTCCATTCGCGTAAGACTTTTGTATGATCAACTTGGGAATTCACATACGGATTTAATTCTGGGCTTCCCATTGGACGATAAATAAAATTTAGGTCGGCTCGCGAAGCGAGCCCGTAAAAGGAATTTGATATTTATTTATTTTTGGTTTTCTGCCGGAACAACTGCGTGGAGCCAGATGCGCAAAGACCAGTTTTGGTCATTTACTTTCCGGACCTCTGAGGGCAAACATCCGGTCTCTGGTATCACCACAGACTCAAGCCTTTTTCTCATCTTATAGGAAATTGTCCAGCATTCATTCGAACTCTACGTATAACATGTACTTGAGTCTAGAAATGTATCATTTCAAGCAATTTTTTAAATAATGTAAATACAGGGTGTTGTATCAAAATCCGACACTTGACAAAAAGAAAACGAAATTGACAATAAAAACAAAAGTTGTATATGCAGTGACCCGATAGTATATTTAGCAACATTTAGAGTTACATACTACATTATTTTTCAATGTAACCATCTCAATGCGGGTGAAAAATGAGTATTTGGTGACCATGCCCTTGTCCATAGCAGTGAAGGCCTCGACGATGACAGCTTTCAGAGAGTCGATCGTGTTGTAGGCGTGCTCGTTGGTCTTGGCCTCGATCACACCGCAGAAAAAATAGTCAAAGGGGTTGCATTTGAATAAGGAGGGCGTTCGCCGTTCTGGACAATGACATGATCACCAAAGCGTGTGACTCATTTCGCGCCCACCTTGAGATGGCCGTCGTAGCCGGCGGCGTTTACATTGAAAAACAATGTAGTATGTAACTCTAAATCTTGCTAAATAAACTGTCGGCTTTCTGCATATACAACATTTGTTTTTATTGCCTGTTTCGTTTTCCTTTTGTCACGTGTTGGATTTTGCTGCAACACCCTGTACTACCTCCTCTCAGAAAAATACACAAATAAAAAAAATAATGTTCTCTCCCTGAACAAAACACCGAATAACAACAGAATTTTAGACAGCATTAAGTAGGCTAGAGTACGTCTCCGTTGTAGTGTTTAAATCCACAGTGAGGATAAAGTCCTGAAGAATTCATCGAATCATTTGGCAATAGTGATTTTTCTGATGCTAGGAAGAATTCCATGACTACCAAAATCGATATAACTTTTCATTTTCTCTACTTTTCATTTTACTTTTTGTTTTAAATCATTTGTTACATTTTTAGTTCAACTGAATTGAGTTGAAGCCAAAAGCCGCAAACCCTGAGTAGAAACGCCATCACGCAGCTGACACCGTCAATCAGCAATGTTTTGCACTCAGGGTCTCATTACAGAAACGGATAGTAAAATGGAAGAGATTTCAGATTAGTTAAAGACAGCGTTGATTAAATTCTTGCGATGACGGAGATATACGATACGGACCTGTCAGTATACTAAAAGATTTAATTTCACAATTGAAACAAACATTAGGTATTTGTTAAGGTGCCTTTTCACTGTGACTAGATATGATTTCACCAATGCTTTAAGAGGCTCATGGAAATATTAAAAGGTTTAAAATACGTCGCCCACAGGCACAGGCCATCCGTTGACCTTCCGGTATGACTAGATGTGATTTGGTTGATTGATTTTTGTTGTAACCCTGTTTAAGGGGTTCACAAATAAAAACAGGAACACGGGATTAGTGTAAACAACTGTATTAGCAAAGTAACGGGTAAAGGTAGAATATGTCAGCTTGTTCGTCTAGCTGACGAGCAAGCGGTGTTGGATATCAAAGTCTCTGTTGGGTAAGTCACTCAACGGGTGTCTGACTTATACCAGACTAGTGCTCTCTCCGGTGACTACAGGTTGAGTTAGTCCATTACTAAGTTAATGGGTAGGCCCGCCACAACAATTTTGTTTGCTGGTATCTCAACATCTATGTGCTATTTATTGCCAAAATTTAAATCTTTTGTACGTAATTTTATACTGTCGGAGTAAGCGCATGTTTTTACATATATAGTTTGTAGATTATAATATATATTGATGATAACGTTTTTTTTAATTTTATAAAAATATCTTACTGGAGATGTAAATGTATTGTTAGTGTTGTTTTTATCATCATTTTACTATGGAAATGTATTCTTGGTCATAAGAGAGATGGTTAATGTTTATTCGATTATCAAGTATAAGAAAGAGACAGACGGTGAACGATGAAAAAGAAATGAGGTGATGGAGAAAAATAGAGATAATAATAACGATCGCTTGATTTTGACTTGACTTGGCTCGTCTCCTTCTCTCTATTGATAGGCGAACTTGCCCGTCTTTTATTTCGTTTGTGGGATTCGAAAAGGTCATTAGGGAATTAACTCCCGGGTGTGATTCTGGCCTTTCTATTGGACGACGAACAAACTTTGCGTCGGCTCACGATAAGGGTCCGTAAAAGAATGTGCTTCTGATAATTGAAGATTATTTGAATTTTGTTTTAGATGTTTCCTAGTTTTCTATTGGCCGAAAAACATTTCGCATCAAGGTGTGAAATTTTACGAGATTTGTTTCGGATTCGCTTTTTCGTGTGTTTTAATCAAAGTTTTTTAAATTTGAGTCTTTTTTTTTTTATTTCCAACAAAATCAATGAGTTAGTGCTTAGCATTTGAATTATAAATCTAGATTTTGTTTTGTTCACTACACTACTACTCCGAGTCAAAATGGACCGGGAAACAACAACAATTAAGGGTGGTTCCTCGCTCCTCAAATATCCAATTTTTTTTTATCAGAGGCTTTGCCTCCAGATGTAGTTTAACATCATACCCAGATTGGGTTATATAGGCTTGGTTAGCTACCAGTCTGCTGGAGAAAGCAATCTACTCCGGGAAAATATTCTACCCAGTCAGTTACGTCTCTTTCGAGGCATGATCGCCCAAGCGTGTGTCACGTATGGTACGTAACTGATATTAGTGAATGCTGATACCCTGCAAATTTTAATGCAAGAAAATGCACTTCTATCACTTGGCCCCTTCTAGAGATGATTCTCCCACAACAGAAATTGATACACTCCCTATTGATAATAACCTTCTGTCTGCTTCATGCATAGTGAAATTTTCCATCGGCCTCTAATGGCCCTTTTGGGTCCTTGAACTTGGAACCTCTGATCTTCTTCGGGATTTTGATGATCACGGCTCTCCACTACTTTCTATATTTTTTTTTACTTCTTAGTAAAATTTTCTTATCACTTCTCTTCACTTTTCTGTCGAGCATTTACACAGGCCTCTTAGATATGCGCTATGGTGCAGTGAATATCGGCCCAAAACGAGATATCGGATAGCCGAGTTCGAATTCCAGTTGAATTCGTTGCATTCGCTTACGTGCAAATACCCTTGGGAAAGATTTTAATCCAACGCTTCTTCCTCCAGATATGGATTAAACTGCTAGACAGATTGATTTCTTTAGCTTTGTTTAGGAGCCAATCTACCCCTGTAAGTAACGGCAACCTACCGCAGGAAAATTTTCTGCCCTATTAGTCATGCCTCTTTCGAGATACGATCGCTTAATTGTGTGGCACGTACACTACCGGCCATAATTATTAGGCCACCCCAGTGTTTTAAAAATAATGTACTTCATACTATTTTTTAGTATTTATTACCATGTGAATAATTTTAAATGAAAATAGAATGGTTTGGTTTGTTAATACTGCACAATAACATGTGCATCAAATGAATTTATAAATATTTAATAATTACCTATATTTCAGTTTCATCGAAGAAAATTTAGGTTGATTCGGACGAGTTCATCTTTGCTTCCTTGCCTTGTAAAACTTTGCAAAATAATAATAACAAAAACATTCTATTTTCATTTAGAATTATCCACATGGCAATAAATAGTAAAAATGGTATGAAATACATCATTTCTTTAAAAAAAAAGCTGGGGTTGCCTAATAATTATGGCCGGAAGTGTATGGCACTTAACAGACTGATTCTTAAATAGTTTATCTGCTGCCATCCTCTGAACTTATTGCCTTAAATATGTTCAGTGAGTGTGAAATTTTCAAAACCCTCTGTGTCGTATAAATTTCAACTGCCTCTTCTTGATTTTAAATAGAAGTATTGTTTTTATTACGATTCATTTTAAAACCCCGTCGTTGCATACATCTTCCGTCCCTGAAGTTCTAGAACAGGTTTTTGTAGAATCACGTTTCTGCTCTTTCAAGTCTCTTCTTCAGATTATCCAGCATATATAGAAGGATTGATATTACTTAACAATTCAGTACTCTTTCTTTTGTTTTTAACAAAATATTCTTGTTTCTTCATATTTTTCTTAGCTTTTGGAAACTTCAGATTTTGCTGTCGAATTTTCTGTCCACTGTTAAAATCATTCCTAACTATTTACATTTTTGTATCTTGCTAGCTTCTGGCGTCCCTAGTTTGTTTACATGTAGGATTTCTCCTGTTGGTGATAAACATGTATTCTGCTTTCTTATAGTTATGATTTTGATTTCGCTATCATTTACAGCCTTCTATCTGTTGTCTGAATATTGTTAAGATTTGAACCGCTAGTAAACAATATTGCTAGAACATCTTCTTAATAGGAAGGTTGAAAATCTGCTAAGAATGTTTGTTTTACGCCTCTTTATCATATCAGGAATTTCATCGGCTTTCCTTCCATTTTTTCCTAATTTTCTTAGAGTTAATTTCTTTTTCTACTGTTACTAACACTTCTCTTGGTGTATCCGATTTCAACTTTTCATTATCATTTAGTTCACTGCATTTGTTTTTAACAATGTCCGTGTACAGATCTTCAATAGTTTGTCGTATTGCAGTTTGAGTGCTGTCCTACGCCGCTTCGAGTGTAATTTCACTACAAGATTACCTATCACTAGAAGCTAGTCGTTTCCACTGTCGACAAATGGCATGTTGTACAATATAAAACTACATTTTTTATCTCTATCTTATCGAATTTTATTTAAATGTTTTCCCTTGGGTTTCTCCATGTCCATTAAAACCATCTGTTTTCTTTATTTCCTTTGTTGGCTGATCGTTCTCCACGGACTATTGAACCGATATTTGTCCGAATTAATTACGAATTCCTAGTTAAATTTGATACCTATTTCCCCTTCTCGTCTCCTTGCAACTTTAGCATTCTATTTTAAATTTGGGGCATATATTGAATTAATTTGGTTTGTGCAGTATCTCACTGGAAAATGCTGAGGAATACCAAGTCTATTATTGGTATACAGATTGAGGTTTTCTAATGAGACGATGTCATGGTTGATTCCAAATTGATAGCATTCAAATCGGCCGCCATTTTAAATAAATAAAATTTAAAAATTTAAAATTCCTCCAATTTTATTTATGTTTTTGGTTAAAAAGGAAAAGTACGAACGCGTTTTTAAGAAAGTTAAATAAAAAAATTAACTTATTTTTATTATTTAAAACCGTAGTTAATCCTCTGCTGAGCTAATATTTACATTTTTGCCTGTCATTACATAAAGTGTGCTATATTCTTCATTTGTCAATTTAACTCATTTCTAAGTGGAATTAAGTCCAGTTAAAATTAAGGATGAACCCACAAAAATGAAAGATCCAATACTGATGCGCTAGTTACCCTCCAGAAAATTGGGTGGTGATGAAACTGGTAGGTGTGATTGACAGATACATCCGGTCGTAGATAAAGTCAGCAAAGTGACAAACAGAAAATCAAGAATTTTAATATATTATCGGCGGATGTAAGTGACAGATATATCCGGAGGTACATAAAGTTAATAAAGTCAAATGCAATGCATGGGTGTAAGCAGTGACCAATGGGAAAGGTATTAATCCGCCTATTCCTTCCAGTTATGGGTTAAATAACAGGACAGATTGGGTTCTATAGCCTTGGTCGGCAACCAGTCTACCGCAGAAAGCAATGGTAACCTACTGCGGGATAATCTTCTGCCCAGTCAGTCATGTCTCTTTCGGGGTATGATCGCCCAAAGTGTGTATCACGTATGGCACTTAACTGACTGACTGAATATAATAGTTGGAATAATGATTAAGGCTTACATTGGTCATAAAGTGTGGAATCAGTTTATTACTTCATAACAATAGGAAACCGATCCCCCACTAATTACTACATAATAATATAATAGATTTCTTTTCCCTTTACATATGAGTCAAATAACAGAACAGATTGGGTTCTATAGCCTTGGTCGGCAACTACTCTACTGCAGAAAGCAATGGCAAACTACTGCGGGATAATCTGCTGCCCGGTCAGTCATGTCTCTTTCGAGACATGATCGCCCAAAGCATGTATCACGTATGACACTTAACTGACTGAATGAATATAATAGTTGGAATAATGATTAAGGCTTACATTGGTCATAAAGTGGGGGATCAGTTTATTACTTCATAACAATAGGAAACCGATCCCCCACTAATTACTACATAATAATATAATAGATTTCTTTTCCCTTTACCTATGAGTCAAATAACAGGACAGATTGGGTTCTATAGCCTTGGTCGGCAACCAGTCTACCGCAGAAAGCAATGGCAACCTACTGCGGGATAATCTTCTGCCCAGTCAGTCATGCCTCGACAGAGACATGATCGGCCAAGCGTGTATCACGTATGGCACTCATTGACTGAATCACCGATAGCTTTCGACTCTCGACAGCCCCTTCGTGTGCGCGGAATCTCTCCGGCTGCTCTCCTGTTCCACACAAGCGTCACCGTCGAAGAATAAAAATATAAGGTTATATTTTTATATATACGTGTTCATCGTAGTTTTCCAGCGGTTGTATATAACCTTTTTATAGATGAATCAGTGACAACGCAAAGAAAGTCTTAAGGAATTACTGCAAGACACTTGTTCTTAGCTAATTTATTAAAATGAGATGGAAATGTAGAGGGAGAAAAATACAGTCGCCATAAATAAGAATGAAAAAACAAAAATAAAAACAAAAAATATTAATAAAAAGGAAAAAATAGAAAAAGTTGGCCAGTTACTATTTATTCAGAGTTCGAATTAGGGAATAAAACAATTATGCAATACAAATAAAGATACGTCGAGAAGCAAATCCTCACATTAAGAGCAATAAATACACACATATAAATAACATAAAAAAAGAGGTATATTAATATTATAAGCTTATCTCATTTAGATCCAGCAACCAATCTTTTTATTTGCACAAAGAAGTTTGCGTAGATTTGATAAAAATAGTCTCTAAAACATTCAAATGAAAATCTAAATGCGAATGTCTCTCACGGTAATGAAAAGTGTTAGTTGAGGTGCTAGTAAAAATAGAATATTTCCCATTATAGGCATTTGTTGTGGGATCTCCCCTTTTTGTATATAATAATGGACTCGACTGAGCGTACATATAACCCTGCCATAGAGAGAACAGCAGTTGGTTAGTTAGATCTGGAATCACAAGTGAGTTGCCGTTTACAGTTATCGAAGAGTTCCGACAGATAACGAAGTTACCCAGAGACCAGACTAGCGCTGAACTCCACTCAGCTAGATTAAGTTACCCGGACATACTATTTCACTTTAAGACTTGTATTTATTAATTTCTACTAATAATATTCCTAAATTGACTAACCCCCGTTCCAGTTTGTATATTACATTCAATATAACCTACTTTTTCTATCTCCATATCTGTTTTTGTTGTTTATTATTTTGTGCGTTTGTTGCAAAAATGCAAATTTTGATGTTGATCTTTATTATATGGTCTTATTTATGTAAGTATCCCCTCACTGAGACTTGAATTGATCGCTAATAAAACTAATTTGAGACGAGGGAAGCATCCTGATGGATTTTAATATTGTTGGATTTTTTGGGGTACCGTTGTATAGTGGTGAGCAAGCAATAGCCTGACTCATTTTATAGTTAACCAATAGAAGAGTTAACTAATCAGAAGGCTCAAAATATTCAATGTAACATGTATAAAAGGCGGCCATATTTTCTCGCGTATAGGCGATATAATCCGATTCAGTAGAGTGTTCGACTAGTGAGTGTTAATCTTTGACGTTGTTTCATTGAACAGATTGCGTATTGCGCTGTATTCTATATCTATAAACTATGGTGGACATGGTTAACAAAGGTTATGGGTCCAGTATACGACTGTATTATGACGGAAACGAGTCAAAATACGAATTGTGGGAAGTGAAATTCCTAGGCTAACTTAGAATACAAAAATTTCAGGACATTATTCTTCGCCAAGAGGGCCAAAAAAAAAAAGATGATGATTTCATGAAAAGAAATGCGACCGTGTTTGCCGAATTAATGCAATGCCTGGATGACAGGAGTTTGTCTTTAATAATGAGAGAAGCCAGGGACGACGACCGCCAAGCTTTAAGAATACTGCGTGAACATTACTTGTCAAAAGGTAAACCCAAAATTATTCCTTTATATACTGAATTAACTTCGTTAAGGAGAAAATGAATCTGTAATAGATTTTATTATACGAGAAAAATGCTAATAATGAAATAGAAACAACTGACATTTCTCGTACGCATAATGAGGGAAAGAGATCCTGGGGAATTTAACACTCACTTGATATCCTGAAGATAAGAGAAGCAGAGGAAACATCGTAATCTTTCTAAAGATTTTGTACAGAGTGAGATTGTAGGACAGGAACAAAGACTGATGACAAAGATTCAATAATTACTTCCCAAAAGACAGGAAGTGATGAATAGAAATAATCTCACACATCCGGGGAACGGTGAATAAAAGAAAGAAAGAAAACTCTAAGATTGTAAAGAAAAATATTCGCTGGAAAATTAATTTTTAAAAATTAATGTTTTTTTTCTACATTCATTATTCTTTTTTTTTACTTTATCTAAAAAGCTGCTATCAAATAAAAATATTTTATGAAATCGAGAAACGTGCTGTTTGAAAAAATTCAATTATGAAGATTTTTTAAATAGTAATTACGTCCTAGTGGTCATTATCGTCCATAGGATTTGGTTTGGTCTTGGGTCGCTGACATCTGAGGTCCTCACCAGCTCTCTTCATATGTCTTAGTTGTGTGCCAATATTTTAATCTTTTTGTATGATCCTCTTGATCACCATTTTAACATATGCCTGTCACTCATGTTTTTGGGGGTTTTTTTTTATCGATATCATCCCAAACAAAACAGCAAGGAAACTAAAACGCAATAGGTTACAGGGTGTGGAAGAATTCGGAACAGAAACATTAATAATGAGCAGAAAGAGAAGAGAGTAATCAGAAGGAGAGTAGATAGCGATTGACATTGCATTTAAATTTTTGTTTTAATCTGTATCACCCCATGCAAGGACATAAAGCCACTAAAGTGCAAGGGGTTACTGGGTTTGGAAGAATTAGGAACAGACACATTAATAATGAGCAGAAAGAGAAGAGAGTAATCAGAAGGAGAGTAGATAGCGATTGACATTGCATTTAAATTTTTGTTTTAATCTGTATCACCCCATGCAAGGACATAAAGCCACTAAAGTGCAAGGGGTTACTGGGTTTGGAAGAATTAGGAACAGACACATTAATAATGAGCAGAAAGAGAAAAGAGTAATCAGAAGAACAGTAGATAGTGATTGATATTGCATTTAAATTTTTGTTTTAATCTGTATCACCCCATGCAAGGACATAAAGCCACTAAAGTGCAAGGGGTTACTGGGTTTGGAAGAATTAGGAACAGACACATTAATAATGAGCAGAAAGAGAAAAGAGTAATCAGAAGAACAGTAGATAGTGATTGATATTGCATTTAAATTTTTGTTTTAATCTGTATCACCCCATGCAAGGCCATAAAGCCACTAAAGTGCAAGGGGTTACTGGGTTTGGAAGAATTAGGAACAGACACATTAATAATGAGCAGAAAGAGAAGAGAGTAATCAGAAGGAGAGTAGATAGCGATTGACATTGCATTTAAATTTTTGTTTTAATCTGTATCACCCCATGCAAGGACATAAAGCCACTAAAGTGCAAGGGGTTACTGGGTGTGGAAGAATTAAGAACAGAAACATGAATATTGAGCTGAAAGAAAAAAGAATAATCAGGAGAACAGTAGATAGTGATTGACATTGCATTTAATTTTTTTTAAATCTGTATCACCCCATGCAAGGACATAAAGCCTCTAAAGTACAAGGGGTTACTGGGTGCTGAAGAATTGGGAAGAGGAACATTAATAATCAGCTGAAAAAGAAAAGAGTAATTAGGAGGACAGTAGATAGTGATTGACATTACATTTAAATTTTTGTTTTAATCTTTATCACCCCATTCAAGGCCATAAAGCCACCAAAGTGCAAGGTGTTTCTGGATGTAGAAGAATTAGGAACTGAAACATTAATAATGAGCAGAAAGTAAAAAGCGTAAGCAAAAAACAGTAGATAGCAATTAAAATTGCATTTAAATTTTTGCTGATTGGAAAGCATTGATCTGGAAGAGCTTCATAGGCGAGGAGTGCTGAAGACGGAACTGTTAGCATAAAACCTATGACTACATCTAGCCAGCTCAACTGTGAATTGGTGGGATTTCGATGCCAGTCTAGCACTGATCTTAAATTTGCAAAATCTAGGCACCAGATTGAAAAGCTCACCCGTATTTATTTATAAAAATGGCACAGAGAAACAACCTTACAGTGGTAGGTAAAGAACTGAATGCCAGACCAGGACCAATGCTGATTCTTATTTTGATTTTTTCTAGGAGCTCAAGGTAAATAGCAGGAGCCCTCGACCAAAAGTGAAAGCAATATTTTAATCAATGACGAATGATAGACTTATTTTACTGTCATATCACGTTGACTACACCTCTTCTCGTCCGATGACCGAGGTTAAGCTACGTTGAGCCTGGTCAGGACTTAGATGGGTGACCGCTTGGGAATCCAAGGTGCTGTAAGCGTTTTTTGATGGATGTGCGTTGTAGTGCAGTGGATATTGGATCGGAAAGAGAAATCGGGAAGCCAGTTGAATGCACTGCTATCACTAATGTGCTAATAGCCTTGGGAAAGGTATTAAGCCATCCCTTCCCTCCAGTTATGGGTTAAATAACAGGACAGATTGGGTTCTATAGCCTTTGCTGGCAACCAGTCTACCGTAGCAGGTATTGGCAACCTGTTACTTGATAATTAAAATGCCTGGGGTCTATACAGAGTAGGACTTAGGACCTTTCCTTTAAACAAATCCTAATGTATCTTTCTTCATCGCTTGGGAGGAAGCCAGCTCAACCCGACCAGGGTGAATGCCGAAACAGGTACAGGTAGGCAGGGGTTATAGATATGTAACATAGATTCCGGTGAGAAAAACTGTCTTGCCCGATACAGTAGTTCTACTTTCTTAGCATCTGACCCAGTAATGGATTCAATATAGTCTTTCCACTTCATCTCAGCCGTGAACGTTAGCCTGAAACAGTGCAACGAGTCACTTTTCTGCAGGTTAGCTGATGGAAAGGGGGATAGGGGTATCTCAGATGATTAATGATGAGAATGTTAGTCTTGGAGACATCAAAAGTGACAAGCCATCTCTTGCCCAAATTAACGAGAGTGTTGAGGTCTTTTTGGATATCATCTGCCATTTTGACCTTGTCGGACTGATCAGACTTCTTTAAGAACGTATAAACTATAGGGAATATTTTGTTTGGTGAAATTACACTGATAATAAGCAGATCACTGGTGGTCTTAGACACGCGGTGGGTTTAGTGAAACAAACATGCTGATCTTACTAACGGATAAATGGCGGCAGTTACACTCCCCTCTTTGGGATTTTGTACCAAGGGTATATGCGCATTCTTTTTTTGTGTGTGATACCGAGAGCAAAAGAATTTACTTGTTTTCATCGTGGAGGATGAGCAATCCTAATTTGTGTATGGATCTGTCTAAAGAGGCTTCCCTGTGTGTTTTTCATTCATGTCCCGATCCAGTTCACCCACCAAAATGCCTAATTTTCGTATATATCCATCTGGACATTTAATAGTAATCACAATTCATGCAACCCTCCAGTGACTCCGAAGTGTATCGTTATATTCTCCGTTGAGGTTGCACTGGTTTTGCATCCACTTTTGGTGAATCTGAAGGGTCTGCAAATATTTTATTCACCATCTTTTCTAGAACTGATCAGACATGTATTGTACCTATCTCTAACTTTTTCTGGCATCGTCTTTCTTTAAAAAGTCTGATACCATAAGATCCCAAGTAGGTATGTACGCCGATGACACCACAGTTTTCTCTCGCCTTGATAAAAAACCTGGTGTGGGCGACAAAGTTAACCTTGCAGACGAGCTTGAAAAGGACCTCCAATCCGTAGTGGACTGGGGTAAGAAATGGCTCGTAAATTTTAATGCTTCTAAAACGAAGCTGCTAGCAATTAACCATCATAGACAATCGCACCTACCTCCCATTAACATGGACCAGGCTTGCCTCCCAGAGAGTAAAACACTACGCCTCCTTGGTCTCACACTTTCAGCGGACCTCGGGCGGAATGTCTATAACGAATCCATTGCTAAATCCGCTGCTATGAAAATCGGTTCACTGTGCAGGGCCCGGAAGTTTTAACCGTCTGAATCTATCCTGCACATATATAAATCTACCATCCGCTCGTGCATTGAATACTGCTGCCGCATCTGGTCGGGTGCCCTTGCTATTCTCCTCGGGTTTCTTGACAAAGTACAACGAAGAGTCTGTAATGTGATCGATACCGACTTGGCAGACCGGCTGAAGTCTCTCTCTATCACCGGCGCGACCTGGCTTCCCTGTGTCTATTCTATAAATACTTTCACGGCTTCTGCTCCGATGAACATAAATCACTGGTGCCCCCTGGGTACGAATTTCCACAAGATACTAGATTAGCAACTAGATCCCACCCTTTTACAGTGAAACAAATAAAATAAAACCGCAATTCCTACTCCAACAGTTTCTTTTCTCGCACTTCCCGACTGTGGAATTCCCTTTCACATGATTGCTTCCCCGACGGCTACAATCTCCAGGAGTTTAAATGTAAAGTCAATAGACACCTCCTAACACACTAACCATCTTTCAAACACTTTTCCCATCTACCCAACCCCCAGATTCGTTATCCTTACCCATCTATCACCCCCCTTCTGACATTTCCTATATGTAACCACTCTTTCTCTTCACCTTCCCCTATGTAACCCCATGCGCAATAGTGGCAGTTGAATGCCTTGCTTGGGGTGAAATGATTTTAAAAAAAGGAGGTAGAAGAATGCTTCCGAGTTTTAGGCAGATCAGCTAGTTTGAAAAAATCATCACCGCGATTGTCAACCGTCAATAGGCGACTGTTGGCAATTGCCATCGCTCCACAGAAAAAGGTTCTCAATAATTATGTGCTCAACTTATTTTCCATGGTTGCTTATAGGCCATCTGATACTCTTTTTACGGTCCCAATTTGTCTTTTCCATTCTCTGCCCATATGACTGGAGGTCACATGTGTGGGGTATGAAATTGAAAATATTCCGCAAAGCCGAGCCCAGCCCGTCATCTGACCGGTTATATTAATTTTTAATGTATCTATCTCCGCCACCTACAGTCCAGCGTTTCTCAGCAAATCTATCATATTTTCCCGCCTCTTTTTCATTTCCCCTTCCCACTTTTCTTCTTTCTTTTTAATTTCTTTCAAATTTTCTTTTCCTTTGCTCTTTCTTTTTGCAACACTTTCCATTTCCTTTCCTTTAAGCAAGCATACTTCCGGTTACTTTACCCCCCACCCCGCCACACACACATACTCAAAAAATTTATAGAATTTTCCAAAATATTAGAAATCGCCGATGAAGATAATACAATTCGCTGAAATATCCACACGATCGTGTGAACTTTAAAAATTTTATATTTAAAAAATATATATTGCCTCTGTAAATAGATAATTTTATTTATATTTAACCCTCTTTAATATTCAATTTTTAATAATTATCATGAACAGAATATTTTGGGGATTTTATCATCAGGTCGCTTGCTTTGGAGATATATATATATATATATATATATATATATATATATATATTGTTACGAAAAATCCCGAAGGTTAACGGAATAGTCTTAACAACCGACAGATTTAATTTAATTGTTTGAACATTATTTTTAATCGATACTCGTATTTGAGTAGATATCATTTTAATCAAACACTATATATATATATATATATATATATATATATATATTTCTACCGACCTAATTATTTACGATAAATTTCGTTACGAAAATATGTGTCAGGATTCGAACCTGTGAGCCCTATGAGACAAGCCACCAATTGATCTGGTGCTTCTTAGACCGCTCAACAAATGAATGATTCCAAAACAAAATATCTACTCAAATACGAATATCGATAAAAAATAATGTTCAAACAAATAATATATATATATATCGTTGGGATAAATCGTAGTTTCGTAGATATCATTAGTAGCTTTACATTTTTCCTCAACAAGATAATGCTCTTTGGATCTGCAATCATCACACAGTTTTGAATTTTTGCAACATATATATATATATATCTTTATATATATATATATATATATATATATATATATATATATATATATATATATATATATAAAGACACATAGTTAATACACGTAAAATATTTTTAACTTATCAAATTGATGTTGACTTAAATATCCTGAGTCCAGAGTTTCGTATATTTACTCCATCCACTCATCAGGAGTATCAAAAATTGACTGCTTAAACTTGTTGATTTTCTCTTATTTTTATATGCGAGCATCCATGCGACCTTCTGCGTATGTCAGCGCCCAAGCGTGCACGTGTAGTATTGACCGTTTCATCGTTCTTCCCCCTTTTGCAATCACTACTTAGTCTTTTCTCTCTTTTACTGTTTTCTTGCAACTATAGCCATTTGTACTCGCGGATTTATATATATATATATATATATATATATATATATATAAATCCAAAGCAGCTACGCATCGTTCATTCAGAAATAAATTAGAACACTCTAACTACTGGCGTATGTATACATGATGTATAACACGCTAAAAGTCTGCTTTCTTCCCCCGAGCGGACATAGCTCAGAGGTAGAATTGCTAACTGACGCCAATTCGCTCGTGCTTAAATCCTGGGTAAAAAGCAATCGGATGGCTAACTGATGAGCTGTGATACAGCAAAACAGATCTGTCTGTGAATGACTATATATATATATATATATAAAGTAAAATCCTATTCTCAACACGTGGATTTGTTGCTTTTTAAGTTCGCATTAATTTTCAAATTAATTAAAGTCATAAATTCAACGATATGGAATATTAGAAAAATTCAAAGACTGCAATATTAATCAAATATTTATCGAACATTTTTTTTTATTTAGTTTGTATTTCTCTGTGTGTGTTTTTTTTTGTTTTTGTTTTTTTCCACCTTTTAATATTTTTTTAAAACTCTTTAATTAGTTCTTTGATGCTGTAACTTTATATTGTACTTCTGGTTGGATCTTCCCAGGGTTCTTTTCCACGTCAATTTTTTCCTACCCACTGATTCCCTGTTCCGAAGCCTTCAATGTGCTAATTAACTTTTAGCAGCTCAGACTATTGATAGGAGTCGTAATAGGAAAGGCGTGTCTTCTTCTAGTTGGTGCTTTGATCCTAGAGGGTGGCACCTTACACTGTCTTTTGTTTTTAGAAGCCTAAGAGAATGACCGATTAAGAGTCGACCGGTGAATTTCGATTTCTGATTAATCGATAATTGATACGCCTTAATGGATCTATAATTAATTACACCGAAGTTTTTAATGATGTTTTTTTTTTCAAGTAAAAGAATGCTCTATATTTTTTGTGTTGTAGTCATCATCGGTATTGGTTTCAACACAATATTTCAGCCAATTCATTCTTTGGGCTTCCTGCATCATCTGGCCCCTGGGCAAATAACGTGGAAAAACCGGTTAAGTATAATCACCGAAAATAAGCAAGGTTTGGTCTGGTCAGTACCTAGATGGGTGACTGCTTCTGAATTCCAGCTTAGTAAGCTTGGATGTGCGGATGGTGTAATGAATAACGGTTCGAAATTGTAAATGGGAAAGTCAAATTCTAATTCGGATGGAACTTACGCGCAAATACCCTTGTTAAAGGTATAAATCTCCCCTCAGCTACGGGTTAATTAGTCGGTTTTGTGTTCCTTTTTATCTTCCAAAATTTCTTACGATTTAATTAGATTTTCTAACTTTAAATAACCTGGAGCAAGTTGATAGCCCGTAAAAGACAAATCAATCAATCTTGCATTGTTTGAATTTCTGAAGTGAATTGTTTTCATTATTTTAGCTGATACAAATTTCAGTTTTCCTATACTGCCTTTTACTTCCATTTTAATTGAACAACGTTGTTTTCAATGATTTATAAAAATACAAAGGAGGATCTGTAACGTGGTTGATACTGACTTGGCAGACCGGCTGCAACCACTCTCTCACCGGCGTGATGTGGCTTCCCTGTGCCTCTTCTACAAGGACTTTCATGGCTTCTGCTCCGATGAGCTTAGATCACTGGTGCCGCCTAAGCACGAATTTACACGAGATACTAGATTAGCAACTAGGTCCCACCCTTTTACAGTTAAACAAATAAGATGTAACCGTAAATTCTAATCCAACAGCTTCTTTTCTCGCGCTTCCCGCCTATGGAACTCCCTTCCACAAGTCTTCTTTCCCGACAGCTACAATCTCCAGGTGTTTAAATGTAGGGTCAATATACACCTCCTATCACACTAACTCCCAATTATTCTCAGAACACTCATCTACCCAACCATCATTCTCGGTATCCTTACCCGCCTATCACCCACCCTCTGACATTTCCTATATTTAACCATTCTCGGTATCCCTAACCGCCTATCACCCACCCTCTGACATTTCCTATATTTAACCATCCTTTCTCCACTCTACGTAGCCCCCTGCGCAGTAGTGGCAGTGACATGCCTTGCACGGGGTGAAACGCTTATAAAAAAAAAATAAAAATAAAATAAAATAAAGAATTTGAAATGCTTCCATTAAGGCTGAGAATGCATCGGTCGGAACGGTGTTATAAAAGAAAGATGAATTTGATAGTTTCGAAAAAGAACATGAGATATTTTCCAACTTTCCAACTTTCCATCCTCAGCAGGAAAACTGGAGACTGATGGTTTGGATGATTTGTTTTGCTTTACGGTATATCACCCTCAATGGATTATTTAATACCTACAAGATTTTTACAATAGATTCGTATTATTGGAATATCTATTTGTCTTATAGAAATAACGTGTCACTACCAACACTTGTGTTCGAACACGGATTCCCAGGGAGTAAACAGAATCGACCTCGTTCTCAAGTAAATAGTCGTTCTGTACTGCTAGAATCACGTGACATATATATATATATATATATATATATATATATATATTTTCTAAACATATATTGTTAAATTTAAGAGACAATGAATGTCAATTATGTTTAATCATGAGCTATTCTAACATCGTATTTTCTCTTTAATTTCAGGCGAAAATAAAGACAAAAATTCTCCAACATTTGGTTAATTTTTTAAGTTGGTTCTAAGTTTTCGGCTCACATGAGCCGTCTTCAGAGAGGTTGCAAGGACGTTAACATAAAAAGATCAAAGACAATTTTCTCTTGTGCTGACATAAAACTTTGCTAAGCAACGATAACAGTTACCAAATAGCAAACGCATTTCGTAAATGTGTAATGCGGTTCTATGAGGTCACACCGGGTGAGAGCTCAAAATGAACCATATATTTAAATGAAATGTAATGTCTTATGACCAGATTTATACGCAATTTTATTAAGTGTGGTTTGTTTGGATTTAATGTAGATGGCCTCCAATATGTGAAGGTTCTTTTTACTGTGTGTATGAGTGAGAATTATTGTATTGTTGATTAAACTCTGTCTAATATTACCTACATTGCTATGTTTTTCTAAGAACTGTTGTTTAATAGTATTCTGATCAGAAAGGTGACAGATAAGTCTACGGGAGAGCGTGGTTGTAGTAAAACCAATATATGTAGTGGGTTTATTATTAGTAACAGAGTTACAATTTCTGAACAGGCATGAAAATTGAAACACTACATTGGTTTTCTGTAGAGGATTTAGTTGTGTGCTTGTAGGGTTATTAGAGGCTATGAGGTCAATTGTTTTAATTTTTTTATAATATATGATGAGCTTCATTTGATTATTATTTATTGGTTTAACATTTCTATGTATTATGTTTCTGGTAGTTTTTTCATCTTGTTTATAATTATTATGCATTTGGTTGCAATAGTGTAAGTTAATAGTGTTATATTTATTTTGACGTACGCTATTATTATTAATATTATCAATATTGTTACAGCTATTGTTAATTTTGTTGAGATACATTTTAATTTGTTGATCAATAACGGAGTTAGAAAATCCGTTATTGATAAGTGTTTGCTTAACGTTGAGTAATTCTTGATTAAATATGGATTTGGAAGAAGATATTTGTGTGCGTTGAAGTATTTTTTTTTATAACAGCCAACTTATATCTTTGGGGGCATTCACTATTATAATTAAAAAGATACGAGTTTATGCTAGTTGGTTTCCTATATAGAGAAGTAGTAAATTTATGTGCTATAATCAATGAATTCATCAAGGGATGGAATTTTGTTATTATTATTAAGTTCTAATGTAAATTTGAGGACGGAGTGATTTTCAAATTTGGTTTTAAGTTGTGTAATTTGATCAATGCACAGCAAATGACCAGGTAATTACTAACACCTGGTTTCAAGAACACCCACGACATCTATGGACATAGAGAAGCCCAGGAGGCGACACGTAGAACCAAATAGACTACATAACTATAAACAAGAGATTCAGAAACGCACTAGTTCAACGCAAAATATATCCAGGTGCCGACTGCAGAAGTGACCATGTTCCAGTCATCTGCAAACTCCGGAGAATGCAGAATCCCAACACATCATCATGGCTGCAAATCAACACGCTTGTGAATGACCTCACGCTGCAGAAAGAAGACACTAACAGCGTAAGAAAGAAATATGAAGAACAAATTGGAAAAAGATACACAAAGTTGGACTCACTAAAGGAAGTGATGGTGACCTCAGCGAACAACATTGCCCCAAAGGAAATCAGACGCAGAAGAAAAAACGAGTGGATGACTGAAGAGATTCTCCACATGATGCAAAGGAGACAAAAAATAACGCCAAGACATGGAGGAAACGACACAGGGAGATAAGGAATAAATGCACACAGGCTAAAGAGGAATGACTTAACAGCAAATGCGCAGAAGTAGAGACACTGAGCAGGACCAATAAAGCGGAGATGCATAAAGAGATAAGAGAACTGACAGGACAAAAACCAGCTCCTCAACTGGATGCATAAAATCAAAGGATGGGACAATCATATTGGAGAAAGAATAAATATTCCAGCGAGGGGAAGAATATATAAAGATCTTTTTTGCGACAGGAGAGAACAACCGAGAATACACAAGGAGGAGGATGGACCGGAAATATTAAAATCCGAAATGAAAGCTGCAATGGCCAAACTGAACAGAAACAAAGTAGCTGGTCCAGACGGCGTTTTAATAGCCCTGGAAGAATATGGCATAGAAAATATTACCGACATAATAATCGAAATTTATAATAGTGGAATAATACCAGACGACCTATGCAAGTCGATATTTAGAACACGGCTGAAGAAACCAGGTGCAAAAGAGTGCGAACTACACAGAACTATCAGCTTAATGAGTCACATTACAAAACAGATTGTCAGAATCCTGATGAATAGAGCGAGAATCAAGCCAGAGATAGGACAGGAACAGTGCGGGTTCGTCAAAGACACTGGAACAAGGAACGCCATATTTATGATTAGGATGTTCAATTTTCCGTAACATGTTTACATTTGTTGACATTACGATACATTTCAGAGCAGATATGCTTGTTTGCGATAAAAGTCGAAAATTGTGGTATATAAGCATGATAAAAAACCTCGTCTGATCAAGAGGCTATCCATGGTCGAGTGGTCAAGACGGTACCAGATCAAATGGTATGCTTCCCCTATGTAATAGGGGTCGCAGGTTCGAATCCTGCTGGGTAGCACACATTTTCGTAATAAAAATTTATCGTAAATAATCAGGCCGGTAGATATAAATATAAAAATACTGTTTAATTAAAAACAGAATATCTACTTAAATACGAGTATCGGTAAAAAGAATGTTCAAAATAATTCATATATATATATATATATATATATATATATATATATATATATATATATATATATATAAAAGAGATAATAACTATAGTCGTGTCGAAAAACCTTCTATGTATCTACGAAGAAGGCAAAAATGGTTTTAAAAAAAGAAAGAGCTAAGTACATGAATATCAGTCAAAAGAGTTCGGCCAGCTTTCCCTGACGATCCGTTTAGATGAAACTTAAGTAGGTCTGTCTGGCTCACTAAGTATACTTTACTTTATATATATATATATATATATATATATATATATATATATATAAGCTGTACACATCAACACGGAATCATGGGAGAGCGTAGCAGTCAACCTGACCAAATGAAGAGGAACCCTGGCTCAATAACTCAAATCAAGGGAGAAGTAACTAACACAAGTCGCCATGGAGAGACGGGTTCGCAGAAAGCAAAATAACAGCTCCGACATACCAGAAACAAAGTATGAATGTAGCCTCTGCACCAAAGACAGTCACTCCGCATCGGTTTCTACAGTCACAGACACCGATGCTCCAGCCAAGCAGACAACTAGGATGCTACCCATGGTCAACCTTGACCGACCGAGAGCTACTATAAAATGAGAGAGAGAGAGAGAGAAGGCGTGTGCGTGTACAGTCGAAGAAGATTAAGTGTCGCACAAGGCGTAATTATAATTGTCTCTGTGATTTTACAACGTGACTTTACTAAAGTACAAGTTATATACTAACGTCGAGTTTCATTAAACTTAATAAGGTTACAAACAGAACTGACGGCGTTTTTTCTTTAACCATAGCAAGTTACAAAACTATCCTTTATAAGAAATTAGTTTATAGATCAGGTTTCATTGATGTATTTTTGTAAACAGTGTCTTGCTGAGAGCTATATGTATTTTTGGTATTATTTTTTTTAAATTGTTGTTTTTTCTATAATAATGTATTTTTATGCTTTCATATTGTTTTGACTTCAGTTTGGAAGTTAACTATTGTCCATAGCTGGGGACCCCTTATGTTTTCTACCTTGGTTCATAGTGGATCTCAGAATAATAGCAATTAAGAGTTGGTTCCTCAAAACCTTCCAGTCAACGGCCTTGCTGCCGGATGCAATTTATCGTCATACCCAGGACCCGGATGTAGGATATTGTCATACTCAGGACGACTGGGGACTGACCGTTATCAATCATAGCAACAAGAATCATAACACTTGTCTGAGGAAATTTAGATTTCAAATGTCATGTTCGCGTCGAATTGTACTGTCTAATGGAGTTTTTACACAATAATATTGTTTGTGTGAAAAATTTATATGCTTTTCTTTCATTGTCTAAGTCTGGTACAAGACTACACTTGCGGAGAAGAAGCGTTGATCGAATGACCTTCATTATCTGATCACAGCTTGTTAACATACTTTCATAACAAATGTTCAGCTAGAACTTCTTTAGTTCTACCGGCACGCGATGCTACTTCCACGGAGTTGAATCACCTTCATTATATTCGTATTCCAATTTGAAGGAGGACGTCTTACTACTCTGAGCATCGCACTCCCACGTGGATGTTTTCCAAAACTCTACACTCTTACCCACTTCATGTCAAGGCTCAATTCTTTACTATCCTTCTAATTTATCTCCTCTTATATTTTAATAGCCCTCTACCATGAGTAGCACTAGAGTGTTTCAATGAGTAAGCTTTAGTATAAAAATGTTTATGTTAATTTGGTCTGGCTAGCTGTTGACCATGTCGACCATAGTTTATGAATATAGAATACAGCGCAGTACGTAACTTGTTCAATGAAACAACGTCAAAGATTAACACTCACGAGTCTAACACTCTACTGAATTTGACTATATCGCCAATACACGGAAAAATATGGTCGCCTTTATACACGTTGCATTGAATTTTGTAAGCCGATTGTTTAACCCTTCTATTGGTGAACTATAAAATGAGTCAGCTGATGGCAGGCTCACTGGTATACAAAGGTACCCAAAAACTCCAACAATAGCCATGAATTGAACTGATTGATATATCAAGATGCTGGCTAAACGAAACGTCTAGATTTTTTGTGGTACAAGGTCACAACATGCTGCACCCACTGAGGATTAAAATCCCTACAATCAATGATATCTATTAATATTATTATGTAGATATTATAGATATTATATCAATAATGAAGAAATATACTGAGGCTGACAAAGCAAACCTCTCTGCTGATCTTGAAAAGGACCTCTAATCTGTAGTGGACTGGGGTAAGAAATGGCTCATAAATTTTAATATTTCAAACACAAAGCTGCTAGCCGTTAACCTATCATAGACAATCGCTCATATCCCTCATCAATATGTATCAGGCTAGTCTTCCTGAAAGCAATTGCGCCTTATCTGCCTTAAGTAGAACGTCTACATTAAATCAATAGCTAAATCTACTGCTAGGAAAGTCGTGTCACTGTATCGGTCCAGGAAGTTTTTTTCGACTGAATCCATCTTGCACATATCCAAATCTACCATCCGTCCGTGCATGGAATACTGCACTCACATCTTGTCGAGTGCCCCTGCTATTCATCTGGGGGTTTTCGACAAAATCCAACGGAGAATCGGCAATGTAACTGTTCCCAATCTAGCAGCTCGACTCCAGTCACTTTCTCATCGATACAGTGTGGCTTCTCTCTGTCTCTTTTATAAATGTTTTCACGACTTCTACTCCGAGGAGCTTAGCTCCCTCTACACGAGCTAGTGGATTGGCAACTAGATCCTACCCTTTTACAGTGAGAACCATCAAATGTAACCGCAACTTCTACTCCCTCAGTTTCTTTTCTCGCGCCTCTCACCTATCTAACTCTCTTCCGTGTACTCAGGTCCCTTATAGCAACAATCCTCAATCATCCTTTCTCCAACAAGTCTGTATCTTGTTCTTCTCTCTTTCCACTCTAGCCTCACGCAGCTTTCCACACACTAGTGTTTCTCTCCTGCTCTTACCCATTCTCCGACGCACATGTTCCTCTTTCTATTCAGTCTTCTCTAACCCCCTGCGTACCAGTTGCAGTACTGCCTTGCTTATAAAAAACACTAGCAGTATAGCCCGGTGTTGCTCGGGTGTAATGAAAGCTTTAAAACTAATCCATGGTCCTGGAGCTCAGACTCTTTGGACGTTGGCACGAAAGACTAAAAAGCAATAGTTGTTTCCAGTTAAAGCGAAACCGTAGACTGAAAGAAAAATGAATGGATGTAAGTCAAATTTTGATTTCCTGGTATCGATATCAAATAAGTTTTTTTCGTCATAAACTGAATGCTGAAGGCTAAATAAGTTCTCTGAGTAAATGGTATAATGGCTGAGACTAAGAACTACAATTATACCAACTTAGAGCCAAACCTGAAGCAAAATCTAAAATAAAAGGGCTGAAAAAATACAGACATACAGGCAGATAAACAGACATACACACAAACATCTTGCTTTTTATATATATATTATCGATTTTCTGCACTATTGTAAGAACTGCAACCTTGAAACTTCTGAATATTGTTTCTTATGTCTTTGTCTATGAGTGTATTAAATTTGATTAAAATTGGACCACTCCTTAGATAACCTGTTTTTTTCGATTATCGATTTTCGCTATTTATCGGGGGTACCTCGGCATAAAACCTAGCTAAGAACGCTCGCAGACGCTTATAGTACAACTGTGTAAATTTTCAAGAAAATCGGTTCAACCGTTTCGGAGTCTATAGGTAACGGACATACACACACAGACACATACACACACAGACAAAATTCCATTTATAAATAAGTTTAGATATATATATATACCTTCAGAATTAGAATACTCTTAGTGCACTTTAAGCATTATATGTAGCGCCCGGTTAGAATAAAACTCACTACGGTAGTAATTATGCGTGAGACAAAGTTTGTAGAATCAGATGACAACGTACACGTGCTAACCTGATTCCGTACCATTGCTCTACAGCTAAACATTTTCAGTTTTGTCGATTGCTCAACAAAACCGTGCTTGAGAAAAATAATACTTATCTGTTTGCATAAAGAATATGACGATATATCCGAGTCAGCTGGGAGATATTTGGGCGTTTCAGTAACAGTTCACAATGAGAATCAAATTTGCATGACAGAGTTGTGTGGGTTACCCTATTAGTCTTGCCAAGAAGTCGTTAGGTGGCGCTGTCAAGCAGCTATAAAATGGGAACACTTCCTGTCTTCATTTTCTTTTCTACGTTTTTCTTCTAGCATGCAGCAAAAGTTAGAACGACAGCCAAGACTTTTCTGAACTTTCAGACACGTGTGTCATCGCCAACATTTTAATGTCTTCTTCCTTCTAAATGCATAACCGTCTATTTTCTTTCTTTTTTTCTTCTTCCTTCATGTGCCATGTCCTTTCAAGACGTAGGCGATCATATCTTTCCACATCTCCCTATCCCTGGTGGCTCTTAGACCGCCTTCTCCTCTTGCACCATGCAACCCTCGTTCCGTCATCCACCTGATCAGGTCCTTCAAATATGTTATCCACTGCTTTCCCCTGTCTCTTTTTTCCCTCTATCTGGCCAGTTAGTATCAGGTTCCCCAATTCCTCTTTCCTCATTGTATGTCCCCGGAACTTTAGTTGTCTCTTCCTGATGCTCAGTATTAATTTTCTTTTTCGTTTCCATCTTTTCCAAAACTTGCTCACATACACGATCCATTATATTCACAGCATCCTTCTGTAGAACCACATTGTTCCTAAACATATAAAAGCAAAATTATAATGATCAAATTGGTAACTGAGCTCCGACATGATCTGCAGTCTGTTGCTTACTGGAAATAGTTTCTTAATTTTCAACGCATCTGAAACAAAACTGCTTAATATTAATTGTCTGAAAGAATTTTTTTTTTTTTTTGCTTTCGATCAACATGTCTGATACTAATTTCCGGAAAAGTGATTCCTATCGACTTCCTGCCATAATGCTTTCTAATGACATGAATTGGAAAAACTACATTGTATAAATTGCTATGTCTGCGTCTACGACAGTTTAGTTAGTTCACTGTGTTGTTCCATAAAGATTTTCTCACCAAAATCTACCTTACATATTTATAAGTCTATCATTCGTCTTTGCATTGAATATTGCTGCTGCATCTGGTCTGGTGCTCCTGCAATATACACTATCGCTCATAATTATTAGGCAACCCAAGTTTTTAAAATAAAATGATGTATTTCATACTATTTTTAGTATTTATTTACAAGTGGATAATTCCAAATGAAAATAGAATGGTTCTTTGTTTTTATTACTTTGCAAAATTTTACAAGGGGCCAGGAAGACTTTGCTTAGGCCAGCCAATAATAATAATAGACTAGCATGGGGAAGAGAGCACAAAAACTGGACACCAGAACAGTTTTTTATGCACATATTATTGTGCAGTATTAACAAAGGAACCATTCTATTTTCATTTAGAATTTTCCCTTTAGCAGTACATACTAAAAATAGTATTAAATACATAACTTTAAAAAAAACTGGGGTGGCCTAATAAATTATGACCGGTAGTGTCATTTAGAGATTATTTATCAAATAATAAGAAGAATGTCCAGCTTCAGTCACTTTCTGACCTCCATAAGGTAGCTTCCCTGTGCCTTTTCTATAAATATTTTCTTGGTAATTGTTCTGATGGAATTCTCTTTATTGTAGCCTCACTCTACGCATTCAATCTTACTACTCTACTGGCGGGAAGGTCTCATTACTTTACAGATGAAATGTCTTGATATAACCGCAAGTTTTATGCGAACAGTTTCTTCTCGCGCACTTATCACGTAGAACTCTCCTCCTGCTTCATGTTTACCCAGTCAACTTTGATCTTCAAAATTTTAAATTCAGTGTCAATCGCTATAACATAATCTTCTTAGTTCCTGTTAATGTGGTCTCTGCTTAATAATGTTTTCATTTCCGCATATTCTTTCACGTCTCGTAAGTTCTTTCGTCTTAGCAGCTTTATTTCCTTGTTTGGGGTGAATGATTTTAAAAATATACATAATATATCACCCTGGGGAAATCTATTCGATTTCATTACACCCGTCATTTAAATAAGTGTGATTATTGTTTGCCCCTGCTTCTCGTTTTTAACAAGGATCAGTTCGCCAACACATGGTGACCGACGACGGGGTTTGAACATATACATACAGCGACAGTTTGGCGAACACTTCCTCTATGTGCCGTGTCCCTTCAGGACGTAGGCAATCATGGCCTTCCCAAACCGATTTTAACACGCTTTCTCCTGTTACCCCTCCCCCGCTTTACCATCAATTTGCTCAAGCCCATCAAGTATGTTACACGTTGATTTCCCCTGTCACTCTTTTCCTCTATCTGACCTGTGAGTATCAGATAATCCGAGCCCTCCTTTTACTTGTTTTCAACATGGACAAATCACGAAAGTAGATTAAAAGTCATAGGTTGATGTTGTAGAGAGATAAGAAATTAAGAATTAAAATCAACCTTCTTCTTCACTTTTACAAAAATTCTCAGTGACGTGTGAAATCCTGGTTTTTCCCAAATAGAAAAAGGATTGACCATGTGCTTAAAGAAAAAGTCGAAACCAGATTTCGCAAGTAGGTGTGGAACTGGTTTTTGACCAGTGGGATCAACTTGCAAGACTAAAGGGACTTAACGATCAAGTGTGAAAAATCTAGATTACAATAAAAGAACTTGATCAGAGTCAGTCAGTCAGTCAGTCAGTCAGTCAGATAGAAGCAGAGAGAAAGACAACACTAAAATGTAACTTCAACTTCAAATCAACCCGGAGATAAGGTCAGGTCGCACCTTGTTCTCTTTCTCCTTCCTTCTCGTGTGCTGATTCATTCTACTTCTTCTTCTCCATTCAAAGACATTCCTACGAAACAAACGCACACACATACGTACGTACGCATATACTCTTTCAAAAATTACTACTATGAACATTCTCTACGAAAGCTTGATACCTTTAACTTTCTCATTAAAAACGAACTCTACACTTGACGTCTTAATCATGTTTCTAATTGCACATTAACTCCTACAACTTATGTTATTCTTTCCTTTCAATAAATTTCTATTTTAAAATGCAAAATGTAATATTTTATTATTCCCCTCTTCTACACTAATTCACACATTCCAACCAGCTTCAACCTTTTAATGAAAACCTTCTGATAATTTTGATGTTGATATGTCTGCATATAATTTGTAAGCTGTGGGGAGTGCGGTTATGTATGAAACAAGAACGAATCAAAGAATTATTAACCAGCTCCCTACGACTACAATGTAAAACAGCAAACAAAAAGAATAAATATATTTCTTCTCATTTCATGATAATTTTTATAGATATCTGCTATCGCAGAAATATATTTGTAAACAGCATTTACACATTGAATAATGGGCAAAATATAAATGTCATTATTCAATAGCTTTGAAGATGATAGTTTATTCGCCAACCACAATAAGAATTTTCCTTTGATTTCCTTTTGATGTTGCACAAAATACCAACCTCGTGTTCTTGGTCTTAGATCTTGCATCTATACACGACAGTGTGAAGTCTTAAAAGTAAGAGAGATTATGGGACTTTTCTTTTTTTGCTGATATCGTAGAGGCGAAATTTGTATAACATTTAAGTGTGTGAAGAAGTTTAAAAAATTTCATTTTATGGATTAGGTAGAGAAAAAACAGTCTTCTTGCTAGTGTTATATATTATCTGAACTTGTGCGTCATTTCGTGAAGTGTATTTTTGTAATGTTGAAACACACCTATTGATCAGATAATGGACTCTTCCTCCGATATTAATAAGAGTTAACAGGTAGTTCTTAGAAGTTCTAGAGAGTTCCTTAGAGTTCTATTGGAGTTCAGTCAAACTACTAGTTAGTTCCAGTTTGGACATAGTTAGACTAAGGGAGTTGATATTAGTCGGCATTTAGCCGAATACTAAGGCGTCAGCTTTCAGTGATAGTAACATCCTAGTTGCTTAGAATCAGTCCTAACGTAAAGAAAAACAGCGTGTATAGTAATTGGCTATGGTTCACTAAAAGGTATGTTAATTTGATTAGCAACCGACATAGCACGATTATAAAAACTACTCCACAACAATTTTTTATGAAACAGCAAAAATATGCAAACTGGCTAGGAAAGGAAAAAATAGACATTGTTTTGAAAATATTTGATTGTTTTCAAAGTTAAGAATGCGAGCAAAGCTCCCCATGTCAGGGAAATATTTGATTGCTTTGAGACCAGCCTAAGCAAGGTCAGATAATGTAGGCGACGAAATGGTTGTAAAGAATGGGATTAAAAGATGACATAGTCGCTTATGTAAGAGACATATTAGGAGTAGTAGTCAGTTAGTCGGCAGTTGAGTTCAGAACTTAAACCGAGAAGACACAGGGAGAACGGCGGACGAGACCTCAGCCTCTGGCAGGCTCGATACGTGTATGGCGACCCCTCCGATCCTACCTCCTTCTCCACAGCCACGTCACCTGAAGAGCAAATAAAAGATATGTTGTGTATATTTATTTATATACTTATGTCAATGTTCGTCGATTTTATCAGTGTCAAAAAGATATTCGATCTATAAGAGAAGGGTAAATGTTCGTTTTAGATGCCGGGGCTGGCTTTTCCCCATTCAAATTTACCCAAAATAGCATTATTTCTGTGCAAATGTATATGCTGAACTCAAATCAACAATTAGTTATTGAAGAAATTCACCTTTTTTGCTTTGAAAGTCCATACGAACTATATCTCGCACTTTTTTAAGTCTTAAAAGTAAGAGAGATTATTATGGGACTTTTCTTTTTTTGCTGATATCGTAGAGGAGAAAATTGTATAACATTTAAGTGTGTGAAGAAGTTAAAAAATTTTTTTGACAAAAACCTGCCTAGGTAGAACGTCATTCTGCAGTTAATTACGTGACTTCGTGAGAGTTACGAGAGAGAAAAAGTGCGAGATATAGTTCGTTTTTTTATGGACTTTCAAAGCAAAAAAGGTAAATTTCTTCAATAACTAATTGTTGATTTGAGTTCAGCATATACATTTGCCTAGAGATAATGCTATTTTGGATAAATTTGAAGGGGAAAAGCGTCGGGACTTACAACGAAAATTTACCGAGAGAAGATAAAAGATTTTGAGTCCACGTCGTCGAATCGTCATCTCATCCATTACACTAGTAAACTTCTCCGAATATTGTTGAAGATTTTTTTGTTTTTGAAATACGACATAAAACAATATATTAGGTCGGAAGATTCGCCAACGTGCGAAAATCCTCATTGTAGGAAAAAAACAAATAAGCGTCTAGGGTCAGTTGACGGTCGTGCGTGGGTATCATTTTTCAAATTACGGTTGGCAAAAAAGAAAAAACTCGAAGTAACGAATTAACTGGTTTTTTTCATTGGGGCGTGAAATAACGAATTACCTATTAGCGATAGAGCGATGGATTACTTATCAAAAGGTCTTCCTCACTACATCATTTTTTACTGAGAATGTTTACTCGTAGCGAACAGGCTGTCTTGAAACTGCCAAGAATTGGAATTCTCTCTTAATTATTTCTTAACTTTCCCCTACACTGACAAACAGTCGGCAAAATTTCCTTACTAAGAACAATAAAATCAGTCCATGTAAACTATATGTGCTCACATATTTAACAGTGAGAAAAAACCTCCCTAGTAAAACTACCTATTATTTGATTTTCAGAAAGTAGAAGAAATAGTTTAACTTTAATGCATTGTTTTCAAAAAATGCAACCGACTACAAAGTAGGTATGTGGCTTGAAAGGTGGTTTCAAGCCACATACCTAACAACATATCAAACTGGGACAATACCACACCATACAAATCACCAGATAATGGGGAAAAACTTGCAAAAATATCGAAGATTTACGGTCGCCTAGGTTCAGTCGGGTGTAGGGATATAGCAACACTTATCGATTCGGAAAGAGAACTTGAAGAGGCGAGCTCGAATTTCGTTCGAGTTCGCTGAGTTTCGCACAAATACATTTGGCAAAGGTACAAATCCATCTTTTCTCCCCATCATCCACCTGTGAGTTAAAAAGCAGGGCCGACCGGGCTATCTTGCTTTGAGGTAGCAACTAGTCCAAGAGAAGAAAAAAATGAACTCGGTCTCAGTCTAAAAACGATTGAACCTGTTGGGGTCTAAATCTGTAAGTCAAGTAAAGGTAGTGGCAACCAAACTTTTTCACAAAGAAAGATAAATAAAGATGGCATTTCTGTTCAAATAAAACAAACTGTATTTATATTCACATTTTGATGCAATATGTTCGGGCATGTGTGTGTGTGAGAGAGAGAGAGACAGAGACAGAGACAGACAGACAGACAGACAGACAGACAGGGATAGAGACAGACCATGCATGTTGTAAGTAAATGACTGCCTCGGTCAGCAAGTGAAAGACTACAGAAAACACAGATAATCTTTTTAACTGACGTTAGTTTTATACTGATACCACGTGACCCTAGTCACGTGACTATATTATCTGTTGTATAGTAGGACGCAGTGTATTTTCTTCTCTTCCCTACTAATGTGAGGAATGACTGGTCCTACAGATAAACTTGGCAAAAAGACACATTAGAGTGATATTTGAAGAGTGGTTGGTTTACTCAATTTTTTCTTCTTAATGTATGAGTATTTCATAAACCTCTTCATTTTTTTTAATGTTTTCCCTATACGGTCTTTTGTTCTTTCGATACTCGCTCTATGTACGGCCTTTTTGACATTTTTTTTATAATCGTTTCACCCCGAGCAAGGCATTTCACTGCCACTATTGCGCAGGGGGTTACATAGAGTGGTGGTTAGGTATAGGAAATGTCAGAAGGAGGGTGATAGACGGGTAAGGATACCGAGAATGACATTTATCTATATTAGTACTGGTCATTTTTACAGGTTGCAATTCGGCCAATTCGGCAACATTTATCTAGCAACGTTTATGGTTTTATCCGTACAGAATATTTCTCTCCAGCCCCAGGCACGCCACTGCTGTATATGCAGTGTCCCATCGGACTCCAAAGGGTTACCGTACTCATGAAGTGATGTACTATAAGGAAGACGAAAAACATAGCGTCTGTCTTAAGATGATAGTAACGTCCTAGTTGCTTAGAATCAGTCGTAACTTAAACAAAAACAGCGTGTATAACAATTGGCTAGGCTTCACTAAAATTGCCAAACTTCTCAACAAGCGGAATTAACAAAGTTCTCTATAAACAATGAAAGAACGCTAAAACCGAGCCGGACAAAATATTACGAAAAAACAGTAAATGTTATATAATATACCAAAAACAAAATGGCTACAGTCAAGTAATTACAACGTTCTGATTTCAAAACAAGAAATAACTGCAACGGAAATCAACAAACAAAAACGACCTAACAAATTCCTTTTCCCATCATAACAACAAAATAAAATTCAGCATAATCATCGAATTCTACCTAAGAGCATTAATAATATGCAGCACGGATTATTTACATGAAGAGGAAAAATGAATTGAAATCACATTCAAACTTCTCCAGTACACTAATTATTTTATATTCATTAAACAATAAAAGGCCTATAAAATTTACCAAAGCAAAACAATGGCAACTCCTGATAATGCAAATGCATAAAAAACAATTATCCTACCAGTTAACTCTATCACATTTACAATCGAAAAGAATCCATCTAAATTCAACATAAAACTTGTTACTACTACATGTAAAACAATAAAGGACTGTCAACAATAAACAAAAGAATAAGCTAAAACCTGAAAGAGAAGTTTACTCCATCACCTGAATTAATTATCACAAAGATTACATCGGAGAAACCTCAAGGAATATAAATAAAACCTTCTATGAACACAAAACAGAGATTTTACAGGTCAAATGCGTTGCTTGTCTACCCTAATGAGACTGACGACAATTTTAAAATAAAAAAAAGCTACCCTGATCAAAGGAGAAAATAACACATTACGATATAAATGTCTAGAGAGGACCGTCATCACAAAGTCATCCACAGTGAATTTGCGCCTTGCCTCTTAAAGAAATTCACTATTCCCGATATCACAGTGTGGAATACTTACTTACAAATCTGATGTAAAGTAAAAGAAAAATACTATAAATTAATTCATCGAGATAAAATATTGGAAAATTTTCCAAGCATCCCTCTGGTCCTGGGCATGACGGTAAACTGCATCCGGCAGAAGGCCTCTGATTTAGAGGTTGTGAGGAGAATATAACCACCTTTACATTAATGTTGTTCCCAGGTCCACCCTGACTCGGAGTGGTAGCACCTGTTAGGGTCTCAGCGATGGGCAAATAGTTAACCCCCAAACTGGAGTCAAACACTATAAATGTATAAAAATACTTTTATAGAAAAATACACATTTTTGAAGAAAAAATTATTACCACAGCACATTTTCGAAAGAAAAAAAATTTCTTAGCAAAACATTTTTGAATACAAAACAAAATACATTTTCAGTTTTCTAAAATAAAAAAGAATTAAAAAAAACATTTACAGATAAAAATATATATAATGTAATCATAGACAGATCTGTTTCGCAATATCATCATTACAGGTAGACAACCGATTGCTTTTAGCCTGAATAGAAACCCGAGCGAATTGACATCAGTCGGGGGATTCTACCTCTGGGCAATGGGCACTTGATAGATGAAGGCAGAAATTTAGGGTGTGATATACCATGTGAACATGCGCCAGTAGCAAAGAGTGTTCTAATTCATTACTGAATGAACGATGCGCAAATGATAGAGTAGCTAGTTTTTTCCAGAGTGCTCAATCAGGGTGTGAGAGTAGATAGATAGATAGATAGATAGATAGATAGATAGATAGATAGATAGATAGATAGATAGATTTGAACAGACTGTTGGAGATAGATAGATAGATAGATAGATAGATAGATAGATAGATAGATAGATATGAACAAATTGAAATAGATAGATAGATAGATAGATAGATAGTGTATCGAGGCAGCAGATAATTTTATAAACATCTGTAAAGATTAAATGCATGAACTTATGCAGATTCTCCATTTCGTAAAACCTAATAATCAAATTATTGCATCTTTGGATGTCTAAAATTTATTCATTAATTTTCCTGTCCATGAAAAGATTGACATCATTATCTGTGATGTATACAATCCTTTGGCTCCTCTCCCATCATTCAATATTAAACCCACTATATAAAAAGACTATTCTTAGCATGCACCACACAAGTACCCCTTCATGACCCCTCAGGTAATATTTATACTCAAATAGATGGTATTGCGATGGGGTCTCCTTTAGGTCCCCTCTATTCTAATTATTATATGGCACATTTAGAAAATAAAATAGTTAATGACAACAAAAAACCGTCTATAGATGTAAGATACATAGATGACATTTTCATTTTGGATAAGTATATTGATTAAATTACACAACTGAAAAACAAATTTGAAAGCCACTCCGTCCTCAAATTTACATTAGAACTTAATATTAATAACAACATTCCATTCCTTGATGTATTCATTGATTCTAGCACACATAGATTTACTACTTCTCTATATAGAAAACCAACTAGCATAAACTAGTGTCTTCTTAATTATAATAGTGAATGCCGCCAACGATATAAGTTGGCTGTTATAAAAAAACTTAATTCAACGCACAAAAATTATATCTTCTTCCAAATCCATATTTTATAAAGAATTACACAACATTAAGCAAACACTTGTCAATAATGGATTTCCTAACTCCATCATTGATCAACAAATTAAAATGTATCTCCACATACTTAACAATAGTACAATTAAATTGTACTATTGTAACCAAATACATATAATTGCAAACAAGGTGAAAAAACTATCAAAAACATAATACGTAGAAATGTTAAACCAATGAATAATAATCAAATTAAGATCATCATATATTATAAAAAAATGAAAACAATTGACCTCATAGTCTCTAATAAGCCTACAAGCACACAACTAATTCCTCTACAGAAAACCAATGTAGTGCATCAATTTTCATGCCCGTTCTGAGATTGTAACTCTCTTACTAACAATAAACCCACTACATATATTGGATTTACTACAACCACGCTCTCCCGTAGACTTATCTGTCACCTTTCTGATCAGAATGCAATTAAACAACAGTTCTTAGAAAAACATAGCCATGTAGGTAATATCAGACAGATTTTAGTCAACAATACAGTAATCCTCACTCATACACACAGTAAAAAGAACCTTCAGATATTGGAGGCCATCTACATTAAATCCAAATAACCCTAACTTAGTAAAATCACGTTTAAATCTGGTCATAGCACATTACATTGCATTTAAATGTATGGTTTTGTTAACATTTCGAGCTCTCACGCGGTGTGATGTCCTAAAACCGCATTACAAATTTACGAACTGCGTTTGCTATTTGGTAACTGTTATCGCTGCTTAGCAAAGTTTTATGTCAGCACAAGATAAAATCATCTTTGATAGTGGATATTTTTATGCTAACGTCGCTGTAACCTCTCTGAAGATGGCTCATGTGAGCCGAAAGCTTAGAACCAACTTAATAAAAAATTATCCAAATGTTGGAGAATTTTTGTCTTTATTTTCACCTGAAATGAAAGCCCAAATACAATGTTTACAACGGCTCATGATTAAACATAACAGACATTCATTGTCTCTTATATTTAGCAATATATATATATATATATATATATATTGATAGGAAGTCTTTTGGTTGATTTTGTCAGCATCCAATTTCGTTTCATAGCTATTCAGACTTGATTGAGATCGATACTCTGCGTTCTACATTTGTATTCTTGTCAAAGGCCTAGCTAGAATTCGTTTACTTTTTTCTTTCTATGAAATTGGTAATATTAGTAGCACTACTAATAGTTTAATGAGTTCATATTTGGCTGAACGTCGTACCCGATATTGTCTAAATATCCAAATGCAATGAATATGATAAATTAAATAAGCCGTTCTAATTTCAGTAAAATAATTAAAATGAAACTCTTTACACTAGCGAGATTAGCTTGCCAAGAAGACATACTGCTTGTAGAATATTTACAATATATTAACCCTCTAGGGCCATTCGTATCATATTTAATACAGTATGAAAACAAGCCTTGAAAGAAATATTTTCCTGAAAAAATTTTTTAAGAGAAATATTTTATAAATTTCAAATGAAAGCAGTACTGACTGCTCAGTCAATGAATACCAAATGTTTCCTTATATGGAAATACCAAATGTTTCCTTATAGGGAAATACTGTATCAAATATGATACGAATGGCCCTAGAGGGTTAAACTGAGAAATCGGTGATCTAAGTTCGAATTCTAGTCGAGTTCGTTATATTTAATTTCAGATATCCATGGGAAACTATGGATCTGTCTTGGCTGCTCTAGCAATGTGTATCGCAGACTATTCCTTTCGGGTTTCAATGTCAGTCATACTAAAAGATAAACAAATCAGAATTTTAAAAAAAAACTTTTTCAGTGGATTCTAGCGGTTGATATTGGGTGTATTTTAGCGGTGGGAAGAAGGATTGGCAAATAAAACTCACCTGCCCGAGAGTGCCACGTGAATGCTCATTCGGTGGACATAATCAATCTGGTTCTGGGCATGACGGTAAACTGCATCCGGCAGCAAGGCCTCTGTCTGAGAGGTTGTGAGGAGCATGGAACCACCTCTTAATTGCTGTTGTTCTCATGTCCACCCTGATCCGGAATGGTAGCACCAGTTAGAGTTCCAGATATGGGCAAATAGTTAACCCCCTCAAACTGGGGTCAAAACACTATGGAAGTATAAAAATACACTTTTATAGAAATATATACATAGACTTTTATAGAAAAATATACATTTTTGAAGGAAAATATTACGAACAATACATTTTTGAAGAAAACATTATTACCATAACACATTTTTTATGTCAAAAAATATTCTTAGCAAAACATTTTTGAATACAAAATTGGAAGATATTTTCAGTTTTGGCATTAAATAACCCACAGAGGTGTTGATATGCCGTTAAACAAAACTCAAACTCTAAAATAAAAAAGAATAAAAACAAAACATTTCATTAAAATCTTACTAAATCAAACTTCTCACTATAACCGAACATTAAAAAAAATACCTTAATACCCCACTTTTTTGGCATTAAATAACCCACAGAGGTGTTGATATGCCGTTAAACAAAACTCAAACTCAAACTCATAAACAATCACCCCGGACGATATAGAACCTCTCTTCAGCAATGAGTATATGCTTCCAATGATAATCCCAACTGCCAATGCAGTTATTTACAAACTATCGAGAATAGTTTGCCCCAGTCTGAGAGATTCATGAACACCTAACGACCATAACACTCCAGGCAAGGCTTTCTGTGCAAGATTGGATAGTTGTCGTTTATCGACACTCTATAGTTAGATATCAGTTTCAGTCAATTAAATACCATATGTGATACACGCTTGGGTGATCATGTCTCTTTCAAGACATGATTGACTGGGCAGAAGATTACCCCGCAGTTGGTTGCCATTACTTTCTGTGGTAAACTGGTTGCCAGCCAAGGCTATAGAACTCAATCTGTCCTGTTATCTAACCCATAACTGGAGGGAAGAGACGGATTAATACCTTTTCCCAAGGGTATTTGCGCGCAAGTGAATGCAAGGAATTCAACTGGAATTTGAACACGGCTCTCTAATTTTTCGTTTCCGAGCCGATATCCATTGCACCACAATGCACATCAGATATCAGTTTAGATGGAGAGAAACAATGTAGTTATCAATAAGTAGAATTGAAATTCTGAAAATATATTAATCACTATGATTTTTAAAACATTTGTAAATGCAAAAAATATTGCATTGCCACGACATCTTCTGTTACTCGTAATTGTCTTCTGCGAACAACGGGGATTGCTCCACCGTGGTTACTATACCAATACAACCCAATGGAGAATCTGCAATATGATCGATCCCAACTTGGCAGCTCGGATACTGTCACTTTCTCACCGGCGCAATGTGGCTCCCCTGTGTCTCTTCTACAAATACTTTCGCGACTTCTGCTCTGATGAACTTAGATCACCGATGCCCCCTATGTATGAATTTACTCAAGCCACAAGATTAGCAACTAGGTCCCACCCTTTTACTGTGAAACCAACAAGATGTAAACGCAATTTCTACTCCATCTGCTTCTTTTCTCTCACTTCCCGCCTATGGAATTCCCTTCCATTTACTTGCTTCCCTGACAGCTACAACCTCCAAGAATTTAAATATAAAGTCAATAGTCATCTTTTATCTCACTAACCTGCATCCTCTCTCTCTCACATGCTCCTTTCTCCTTCCACTGCACTCTTATTAGTATTCTCCCATCCTTCTCTTACCCACTTCCTGACACCCCCTGTAACCTGTCATTCTTTCTTATAACTATCCTCCTATGTAACCTCCTGAAAAACAGTAGCAGTAAAATGCCTTGCTTGGGGCGATATGATTATAAAACAATATGTGCAAAATGGTTCTTTATCGAATGTTCATTTTATATTCCGTGAGTGTCTGCGTCAGAGTTAGAAAATAATAGACAAACTCGACTGAGACTTGAAACATTTCTAAAGTATGGAACAAATGAAGAAACTAAGAACTTTAGCCAAGTTTAGATTTACCTTCACGAAGCTTTAAAAAAATGGGCAACATTTTTTGGCAAATCTTCACAGAATAAGTAGCAAATGTCTCCGCTTATGACGTCCATCCGTCTGGTGACGTATGAATATTTATTCGCCTTCCCACTCAAGGAAAAATGGGGCACAAGGCCTTTTAAAGTGGGATCCCTCGGGCCATATAGCCTGGTTAAAAATTTCTGTCTAATTTACCTCAGTCTTGACTCTACCCTTCGGCGTAGTCACGACTGGGTCAATACTCTCCGCCCGAAAGCAGAGGGCTTGACAGTGCTCAAAGCCGTTAACTGCGAGCGTTGGCCGTCTAGTGACGAATGCTGTATTTACCAACCTTCCCACGCAAGGCTACATGTGACACAAGGTCTATTTATTGTGGGTCTTCCCGACCATATAGCCAGGCCAAAAAATGTCTATCTATTTTTCCCAGTCGTGATTCTACCCTTTGGCGGAACCACGACTGGGTTAGTGCTCTCTGTTCGGAAGCAGAGAGCGCTCTCTACCCGAAGGCAGAGAGCTGACAGTGTCATAGCGTCGTCAGACTAGTGACAAATGCGGTATTTAACAACCTTCCCACGTAAGGTTATATGCAACACAAGGTATTTTTATTGTGGGTCTTCCCGGCCATATAGCTAGGCCAAAAAATGTCTGTCTATTTTTCCCCAGTCGTGATTCAACCCTTCGGCGGAACCACGACTGGGTTTGTGCTCTCTGCTCGGAGGCAGAGAGCTGACAGTGTCATAGATCCGTCTAGCGACGAATGCGGTATTTAAGAACCTTCCCACGTAAGGTTAGATGCGACACAAGGTCTTTTTGTTGTGGGTGTTCCCGGCCATATAGCCAGGCCAAAAAGTGTCTGTCTATTTTTCCCCAGTCGTGATTCTACCCATCGGCGGAACCAGGACTGGGTTAGTGCTCTCTGCTCGGAGGCAGAGAGCTGACAGTGTCATAGATCCGTCTAGTGATGAATGCTGTATTTACCAACCTTCCCACGCAAGGCTACATGTGACACAAGGTCTTTTTATTGTGGGTCTTCCCTGCCATATAGCCAGGCCAAAAAATGTCTGTCTATTTTTCCCTCGTCGTGATTCTACCCTTTGGCGGTACCACGACTGGGTTAGTGCTCTCTGCTCGGAAGCAGAGAGCGCTCTCTACCCGAAAGCAGAGAGCTGACAGTGTCATAGATCGGTCTAGTGACGTATGCATTATTTAACTGTCCCTCCCAGTAAGGGCAACATATGAAACATGGTCAGTTTATAACTGGGCTTTCCGAGCTATATGGCCCGGACAAAAAATGTCTGTCTAATATTCCCCAGTTGTGCTTCTACCCTTCGGCGGAACCACGACTGGGTTATTGCTCTCTGCTCGGAAGCAGAGAGCGCCCTCTACCCGAAGGCAGGGAGCTGACAGTGTCATAGATCAGTCTAGTGACGTATGCATTATTTAACTGACCCTCCCAGTAAGGGCAACATATGACACATGGTCAGTTTATAACTGGGCTTTCCGGGCTATATGGCCCGGCCAATAAATGTCTGTCTTCTACCCTTCGGCGGAACCACGACTGGGTTATTGCTCTCTGCTCGGAAGCAGAGAGCGCCCTCCACCGGAAGGCAGAGAGCTGACAGAGACGTATGCGTCCGTCTAGTGACGTATGCTCCCGTCTCGCTCTAGTCAGTCTTTTATAGACTAGACCATACCCATTACGTGGTAGGATAGGATGTTCCTCTACAACAATTTCAAACCACATATCTGTCTGTCTATTAGTCTGGGTGTATTTTTCTTTTTAATATTTTATTTTGAATTACCGTCTATCATTTTATGCCGACAATGTTACGGAAAGGGGTCATGTTCGACATTGAGTAGATAACAATCATATATGTATGTATGTAGTATGTATGTATGTAGTACCCATGTAATAACTTAACATGTCGGGTGGGTCAGAAAATCCACTGTACTCGCTCCAGATTCAACTCCCACATGAAAACGCACGAGAAAGACTTTACAAAACAAGCCAGGCTCTGTATAGAACAACTTATTTTGCTAGATTGGCAGCAAGTCACTTGCTGGCTTAAAGAGCCATTGCCGCTCAAATATTGTTGATCAAATTTGTCAGAGATGGTCATACTCGTTGATCGAGTCGAGAGTCGTCATGTATGGATATGATTAGCACCTTCGTATTCCCCAATTTCCTCTTATTCTTCTTCTAAGTTGTAGTCGTGCTAGGCTCGTGATAACCGTGGAGCAAACAGTCCGCTTCTAATCGGATTACCATTATCATCTTTCGTGGCACTTTCATAACTCTTGTTCTTGATTCGTTAAAAGTCATTGTCTCGTCTCAATAGTTCGTCTTGGCGCCTGTAAGCGAAGAGGTTCGTTAAGCGTAACTTCCCGCGACGAAAAACGGAAGAAAAGGTCAAGATGTTAGAGTTCGATATAAAAAAAAATATGGGATCATCAGGACATTTTGTGAAGATTTGCAAAAAGCCAAAAAATGTTGCCCATTTTTTTAAAGCTTCGTGAAGTAAATCTAAACTTGGCTAAAGTTCTTAGTTTCTTCATTTGTTCCATACTTTAGAAATGTTTCAAGTCTCAGTCGAGTTTGTCTATTATTTTCTAACTCTGACGCAGACACTCACGGAATATAAAATGAACATTCGATAAAGAACCATTTTGCACATATTGTTTTATAATCATATCGCCCCAAGCAAGGCATTTTACTGCCACTGTTTTTCAGGAGGTTACATAGGAGGATAGTTATAAGAAAGAATGACAGGTTACAGGGGGTGTCAGGAAGTGGGTAAGAGAAGGATGGGAATACTAATAAGAGTGCAGTGGAAGGAGAAAGGAGCATGTGAGAGAGAGAGGATGCAGGTTAGTGAGATAAAAGATGACTATTGACTTTATATTTAAATTCTTGGAGGTTGTAGCTGTCGGGGAAACAAGTAAATGGAAGGGAATTCCACAGGCGGTAAGGGAGAGAAAAGAAGCTAATGGAATAGAATTTGCGTTTACAATTTATTGTTTTCTCAGTAAAAGGGTGGTACCTAGTTGCTAATCATGTGGCTCGAGTAAATTTATATATAGGGGGCACCAGTGAGCTAAGTTCATCAGAGCAGAAGTCACGAAAGTATTTGTAGAAGAGACACAGGGAAGCCACATTGCGCCGGTGGCAAAGTGACTGTATCTGAGCATCTAAGTTGGGATCTATCACATTACAGATTCGCCGTTGAATTTTGTCAAGGAAACCCAGATGAATAGCAGGAGCACCCGACCAGATATGGCAGCAATATTCAATACATGGGCGGATGGTAGATTTATATATGTGCAGGATTGTTTCCGGTGGAAAAAAAATTAAAAAAATTCGTGGCCCTACACAAAGAACCGACTGTCAACAATGTCCCACCTATTCACAGTTAGATCAACCAAATCAGCTTCTTTTCTCGCACTTTCCGCGTGTGGAACTCTCTTCTGTGTTCTTGCTTTCCTGACGGCTACAACATCCAGGAATTTAAATGCAATGTCAATACCCATCTCTTAACCACTTGACTACATCACCCTGTATATCTTTTCCTTTCTCTCTACCTTTGCAACTGTCTTCACACCTGTATTCCCATCCTTCTCTTGCTCCCTTCTCTGATACCCCCTGTAACTGGTTTGTTTTCTCTTTACTTTCCTCCTAACTAATCTTTTTCACTAATGTAGCCCCCTGCGCATCAGTGGCGTTACTTCCTTAGTTGGGGTAAAACGATTAAAAAGCACATGAAAACTTCGGTTAGTCTGACTATAAATCCGCTGCTATGAAGGTCGGTTCTCTGTGCAGGGCCAGGAAGTTTTTCCCGGCTAAAACAAACCTGCAGATATACAAATCTAACATCCGCTCGTGCATTGAATACTGCTGCCATGTCTGGTCGGGTGCTCCTCCTATCCACCTAGGGGTCCTTCACAATTCAACGGAGAATCTGCAATGTAATCGATCTCGACTTGGCAGCTCCAATACAGTCACTTTCTCACCGGTTCAGTGTGGCTTCCCTGTGTCTCTTCTACAAAAACCTTCCGGGCTTCTGCTCTAATGAACTTAGCTCACTGGTGCCCCCTATATACGAATTTACTAGAGCCACAAGATTAGCAACTAGGTCCCACCCTTTTATTGTGAAACCGATAAAATGAACCACAATTTCTACTCTAACAGCTTCTTTTCTCGCACTTACCGCCTGTGGAATTCCCTTCTATTTGCTAGCTTCCCCGACAGCTTCAATCTCCAAGAATTTAAATGTTAAGTCAATAGTCATCTTCTATCTCACTAAACTGCCTGAAGAGACAGGTCACATAGAAGAAGAAGAAGAAGAAGAAGAAGAAGAAGAAGAAGAAGATGCTACGCAGATAATGTAAGATTTGTTTTGTCTCCACAACAAATGTATTACAATTTTAACAAAAACCGTACAAAACAAAGATTTTAGACAAACAATCAACATTTAATATTTGATACAGCGCTAGTTGTTTGTTATGATAGATGTCAGTTGGTTTGAATAATTTGAAAAATGTTTTGCCTCAGTAATTAACAGCAATACAGGGAGGGGCAGAGCAAATTGTTTTGAATATGGCGCCCTAAAGCCGATATTTTCTCCGAGGATTGAATATAAAGAATGGACGCCATCTGACTGATGTCATCTTTAATGCTTGTAAAACATAAACTTTAAATATTGTAATTGATGTTGTTTAAAAAATTACATGTATATCTGTATTATTTTTGTTTTATTTGTTATTTCAAATAAGCAAATTGCTCTGACCCATCCTGTACTGTAATATTGAGTAATGCTTAACGCCTCGGATTGAAGAATTATAGAGCCGAGTTTGAATTCCAGTCGGATTCATTTCATTTAATTACGCAGCGATACCAGAAAAATATATGAGACCATCTTTTCTCCACATCTTTTGGTATAATAGCAGGACAGACTCAGTTCTCTAACCTTGGTTGGCAACCAGTCTAGGCAAAGGTAACTCTGAATTCAAACCTGATCGCACTATTCTGAAAGTGTCTATACATGCAACAAAGGGAAAAAAAATCCAAAATTCCCACTAAAAATCCTGCCATGGATTTGCACGTCTGAATGAATTCGAAGTCCGCTACGCTTGGTTGTCTTTTGACGGACCCGGTTGAATTTCGCCAAGTTACAACTATGGATATAAAATCAAATGTTAAAGTTCTTCCATATATTTTTGATGAGATTTAGACCAGGAAACTGAAGAACACCTTATTTTCATTATTTTTAACCACTCTCATTTTTACAGCCATATATTTTTGATTGTTACTACGTTGAATCATTTCACTCAGTAACAATTTACGGTGTTTTGCAAATAGAACTTTGTATTTTTTCTGAGATTACTTAACAGATAACACTTTCCTTTGTTCCTTCAATATTATATAGCGTACGTGTAACCCTCGATGATATTTCCAACATACGCTGTACTGCCTCCCGATACACGTCCGTCTTGCAAGCGTGCATAATTCAGATAACTCGATAAACGACTCAAAAATCGAAGTCCTGTTAATCTGTGATTGTATGGGATAAAAAATAGCTAGTAAATTTGAATAACCTTCAAAATGAATCCGCTCCACTTTTAACCACCTGAGAGAATCACTCTTACTTATCGTTAGAATGGATAACGCTAGCCTTATAGGGAGCAACGTAATGCACCTCCCTTGGCTTCACACTCTCAAACGACTTCAAATGGAATGACTACATTGAATCCATAGCTGCATCTACTGATAGAAATGTTTGTTCATTCACTGTGTCAGGCCAGGAAGTTTTTCTTGTCAGAATCCATTTATAAAATTACCATTCGTCCGTGCATTGAATAATGTTGCCATATCTGGTCGGGTGCTCCTGCCATTCATTTTGAGGTTCTCGACAAAATCCAAAGGAGGATCTGCAATATAATCGATCCTGACGCGGCAGCCCGCCTTCAGTCACTTTCTCATCAACGTGATGTGGCATTCTTCTGTATTTTCTACAAGTATTTTCATGGAAACTGTTCTGGCGAGAGTTTTAGCTCGGTGACTCAATCCCATGTATTTATTCCAGTTGCTAGATTGACATTTAGGTCCCACCATTTTACTGTTACTCAGAAGGTCGGTTCTCAGCGTATGGCCAGGAAATTTTTCCCGGCTGAAACAAACCCGCACATATAAAAATCTACCATCCGCCCGTGTATTGAATACTACTGCCATGTCTGGTCGGGTGCTCCTGCTATCCACCTAGGGGTCCTTCACAATTCAACGGAGAATCTGCAATGTAATCGATCCGGACTTGGCAGCTCAGATACAGTCACATTCTCACCGGCGCAGTGTGGCTTCTACAAATACGTCCACGGCCTCCGCTTTGATGAACTCACACCCGACACCAACAATCTCTGTGAATTTAAATGTAAAGTCAATAGTCATCTACCTCATTACCTTGCATCCTCTCTCTCTCTCTCTCTCTCTCTCTCTCTCTCTCTCACTCTCATGCTCTCACCTCATTTCTGCAGTATTCTCATCCCTCTCCTACCTGCTTCCTGACACCCCCTGTATTCTGTCGCTCCTTCTTATAATTTGCTCCTATGTAACCCCCTGCACAACAGTGGCTGTTTAATGCCTTGCTTGGGGCGATAAGATTATTGCTTTGCGAAATATATAATATAAATCTTCTCCTCTATCAGTTTATTTTTCGCATTTCCTGTTCGTGGAAATCGCTTCCGTTCGCTTGATTCTCTGATAGCTACAATCTCTAAAAGATTAAATACAATATCAGTTGACATCTTTAATCTACTTAATTCCCATCCACTTCTTATCCTTTCTTCGACATCCCCTGTACCTTTTTTATTCTCTCACTGTAAACCCCTACGCACCAATGGCATTTCTGCCATGTCTAGAGGGAAATGATTATAAATGTAGCCTGTAGGTTTTGTTTGTTTATTTGGAGGTTTAACGACCTATCAATCCTTATAGGATCATCGAAGCTTATAAACAATGATTTTCGAGTAAGGTTATTTTATTTTTACAACATTTTCCTTTTCGAGTATCAAGATTCATTGGGATTTGTTTTTAAGAGCATGTTCCCCAAGGCCTACCATTGTTATTTAACCCATAACTGGAGAGAAGGGACGGATTAATACCTTTCCCAAGGGTACCAGTGCTTAAATGAATGCAGGATTTTCAACTAGAATTCGAACTCGGCTCACCGATTTCTCTTTCGGAGCCGATATCTACTGCACTACAACGAACTTCCGTCACTATATACTTACAGCACCTGGTATTCCCAAGCGGTTACCCATCTAAGTACTAACCAGGCTCAACGTTGCTTAACTTCGGTGATCGAGCGAGAACCGGTGTATTCAACGTGATAGGCCTTAAGCTACTTTTAGGTTTATTGAAAGCCAAATTACTTCGGACTAAATACTAACTGGTCAAAATGATGACTCAACTAAAATTAACCTAAATTTAAAAGTGGAAAATGAGGAAAGCGAGAAAGTTAGGGAAAAGAAAAATGGTCTATGAACAATATATATATATATATATATATTTTCTAGACATATTCTATTAAATATAAGAGACAATGAATGTCTATTATGTTTAATCATGAGCCGTTCTAAACGTCGTATTTTTGCTTTAATTTCAGTTGAAAATGAAGACAAAAATTCTCCAACATTTGGATAATTATTTATTGGTTTTCTTCTAAGCTTTCGGCTCACATGAGCCATCTTCAGAGAGGTAGTTTAAACTGAAATATTATAAAATCCACCATCACCGACGATTTTATTTTGTGTTGACATAAAACTCCGCTTGGCAACGGCAATAGTTACCAAAAATAATAAACGCAGTTCTTAAGTTTGCGATGCGGTTTTATGACGTCACACCGCGGGATAGCGCGAAATGACAACAAAACCATCTAGTCAAATGCAATGTAATATGTTATTTCCTGTTTTAAAGTTGATTTTATTGAGTGTTGGTTGTTTTGATTTGATGTACATGGCCTCCAATATCTGCAGGTTCCTCTTACTGTGTGTATGAGTAAGGATCACCGTATTGTTGACCAAAATCTGTCTGATATTACCTACATGTTTATGTTTTTCAGAGAAATGTTGTTTAATAGTACTCTATATATAAATATATATATATATATATATATATATATATATATAAATGGCAATCTGTGAGTCTGTGTGTGACTGTTCCCTATGAACGCCTACATTTTTTAAGCTACGCCATTCAAACTTTCTAGGGACACATATCTACAGGGAAGCCAGGTCGACACATCCTTTTTGAGTTTAAGTTCAGCAATTTTCCCTTTCGCACTTTTTGGCCAATGGTGCAGATTGTTTACATTTGCTCCGTAAAACATGTAAGACCTACGATGGTTTCTAGATTACGTCACAGAAATAAAATCAGATATATTTAATTTTTATTCCGACGTTTTAAAAATTCATTTGGTAAAAAAAAAATGTGAATATTTTCCCCGTAATTTTGAAACAAATGAAATATTTTTTAAAAATTTCTGAACTGAGAGGATAATAGCTTTTATATTTCTACATTTTTAAATATTCTTCGAAAATTTCTGAATTGAGTGTGTAATAGATTTTATATTTATAATTTCAGTAAAACAAAATAAATAACTTTTTTTAATATTAAATACATTTAGTCAACAAAAAATGTAAATATTTTCCCCCGTAATTGTAAAACAAAAACAAACGCAATGTTGTTTACAATGTCACACAAAACATTAAATCACGTTTACGAAAAACAAAAGAAAATAGATTTTTTTGATGGAATTTTTTAACAATTTTTTAAACAACAATTTTTTATATAATTATTTTTTTATATAACCGAATCCTACTACTAAAATGTTCTGAGTTGCTAATAAGTGATTATAGTTCTACCCAAATATTTTATTGTTCGCAAAGCTATTTTCATGGTTATACAGGAAGTGCAACTTTTTTCACCTATCTTCAATGTGCCCTGTCTCTTCAGGACGTAGGCGATCATGGCTTTCCACGTTTCCCTATCCCTGGTGGCTCTGAGCACGTCTTCTCCTGTTACACCATGTAATCCTCGTTCCGTCATCCACCTGATTAGGTTCTTCAGATATGTTATCCGTTGCTTTCCCCTGTTTTTTTTCCCTCTATCTGGCCTGTTAGTATCAGGTTCTCCAAGCCCTCCTTCCTCATTGCATGTCCCAGGAACTTCAGCTGTCACTTCCTGATGCTCAGTATAAATTTCCTTTTTGTTTCCATCATTTCCAAGACCTCATTATTGCTCACATGCTCGATCCATGATATTCGCAGCATCTTTCTGTAGAACCACATTTCAGTTGCTTCAAGTTTTTCCTTCATCTTTGATGATATTGTCCTGCATTCACTGCCATATTGAGGAACCGACATCACATAGCAATCCAGTACTCTCTTCTTTGTTTTTAGCGAAATTGTCCAGTTTTTTAATACTTTACTCAACTTCTGGAATGCTTCTTTCGTCATGCCAATTCGCCTTCGGATCTCAGTGTCGCACTTTCCGTCTTCTGTTATAACACTTTCCAGGTATTTAAATTTTTGTACATGTTGATTCTAGTATCCCTGACCTGTATTTGGCATATAGGGCTGCCCTTTATACTGATGACCATGCATTCTTGATCAATGTCCACGAAAGAGTTCAGTTTTTGTCACATGAAAACATAATATTTTTATTACAAAAGGAAGACACGCTTATACACAGACGGAACTTTATGTAACTGACATTTAGAAGAGATTTGTCTTCCTAGAAGTCCGAAATTGCAGTTCTACACAGCGAAATGTCTGAGTAATTGTATTTATGCTTGCTTCTTCTAAGATGCCTAAATGTCCTTCTGGGGTTTTACCGTGTAGTAAATGATTTGCTGAGTTAGTTTCTGTAAAACGCCTGTAGCTGTACAGTTACTTAATTTATAAGGACGTCCTGTTAAAGGAAAGTTTGCTCTCAGGCTATATTGCCTTCGATTTTCGAGTGATATCTCTTATCCTTAATAGGGATACAAAGTTCATTAAAGATCTTTTAATATCCCATTCCACGATTAGGACGATCAATACGAACTACTTAAGCGAGCTCATTTTGTTTTACTATTGTCTTTTTTAATAATCGTATCACCACAAGCAAAGCATTTTACTGCCACTGTTGTGCAAGGGATTACATAGGAGGAGTTATGAAAAAGAGTGACAGGTTATAGGGGTGTCAGGAAGTGGGTAAGAGAAGGATGAGAATATAGATGAGAGTAGAGTGGAGTGCATGAGAGAGAGGAACGCAAGTTAGTGAGATAGGAGATGACTATTGACTTTATATTTAAATTCTTGGAGATTGTAGCTGTCGGGGAAGCAAGTAAACGGAAGGGAATTCCACAGGCGTGAAGTGCGAGAAAAGCAGCCTCTAGAGTAGAATTTTCCATTTACATTTTAATAGTTTCACATTGAAAGTGTGGGACCTAGTTGCTAATCTTGTGGCTCGAGTAAATTCATATATAGGGGGCACCAATGAGCTAAGTTCATCGGAGCAGAAGCCGTGAAGAGACGTGATAATTTTTGCTCCTCATACCAGCAAGTTATTCAGTGTTCGTTCAAAGTACGTGTTGGGACGCCCGCGCCTATTCGGCTATAATGGACTATTCCATTACTATGTAAAGTAATGGTGGCATCTACGTGGGAGAGTGTGCCGAGCAGCCGATCGACAAGTCAGTCGTAGACTTCCGGTGACGACCCGGAAGTACCCATTGCTCATACTACGTCTTACGACGGTTGAGACGATTAACCCTTATTCTTGTATTGGATACTAATAACCTTTGTAAATACTATTTTCACGGAATACAACAATTTAACCTATTTCCTGTTGTTGAGTTATTTATTCTTACTCACGACATAACAGTACGCATAGAGCATGTAGGTTATTGATTTTATTGTGCAAGGTGGACTCAAACTGATCAGACGTAACTTGCAAATTAATAATTTGAATATAATTTCATTCTAATAAAAAAATTATATTGTTTTAGTTTATTGTAACCGTAAAAGGTTATTATTATAACGGTCATGTCATGTTGAATACACCGGTTCCCGCTCGATCACCGAAGTTAAGCAACGTTGAGCCTGGTCAGTACTTACGTGGGTGACCACTTGGGAATACCAGGTGCTGTTAGCGTTCACGGATGTGCGTTGTGGTGCGGTGGATGTCGGCTTGGAGGGGGAAATCGGTGAGCCGAGTTCCAATTTCAGTTGAGCACACTGCACTCACTTGCGCACTGGTACCCTTGGGAAAGGTATTAATCCGTCCGTTCCCTCCAGTTATGGGTTAAATAACAGGGTAGGACTTGGGACCCTGCCCTTAAACAAATCCCAATGAGACTTGCTCCGTCAGGGAGGAAGTCCGCTCAACCCGACTAGGGTGAATGCGGCATACATACATACATACAAAAGTTTATTGCGTGAATAATCACTAAAACGGAGGTTGGGAATAATAGTATATCAACATGTACAAGACTCGCACGTTGCGTGAAGTAGATACACTGCTAGTGATATAATCACTTTACTTTCTCCAATAATATCCACGTATTTGACAGGATAGAAAATCTCATTCCTGTATATAAAATGTCAGAATTTGTCCAAAACCTTTGCGAGTCAGATGTATAGCAAGAATACTACCTTCCAGGAGAACCTACCGACTTAGCCAGTATGCTTTAACCGTTCGGCTACGGAGAGTTTGAGTCAAGCAAGTGGTCACAGCTCTCCGGTGCAGACGGTGGTTTCTCCTATTTTCTCCTCCGTGTATGTATGTGTGTATATGAGAGAGACAGACAGACAGACAGATACAGAGAGACAGAGAAAAAGAGAAATGAAATGGATGGACCGACTAAATGTTAAATCAATACTTAACTTGTACATGGTTCAAAATTATATTTAATTCAGTTTTTAATTTATTGAATTACTCTCGATCAGTGTGTGGATGCTCTTGACCAAAACATGGACCTTCAATTCTCCGTTTGAGCAGTATGAGAGACTGATAAAACTCGTCTCTCGGAGGATTGCTTATATGAACATCTGTGCAAAGGAGAGGTCATATTCTTCTGCATTTGATATCTTGGAGTTCAATTCAGGTCAGCCACTGCTGCACTTGATTTCTTTAGTCTGGTGCAAAATTTGAATACAATGTCTATTCCAATATTGTATATATACACTTAAAAACGTACATTTAAAAAAATTATGGCAACGTGGGAAAAGTATTATAGTAGATGTACCATAAAAGATGAAATGTAAGAAATTGGACGTAAGTTATATATTCATAATCGTATTATATATATATATATATATATATATATATATATATATATATATATACACGATTATAAGTATATAACTTACGTTCAATTTCGTACATTTCATATTTATGACATATCTACAGTAATATATATATATATATATATATATATATATATATATATATATTTATAAGAATGTTTCTAAAGTTTGACAAATCTAATAAAATTTTCTCCCCTCACGCTATGGGTAATATAGTAGTTCAAATTAATTTCGTTGGCCTTAGTAGGGCAATCGATTTAGGAGAAAAATAACTCAATTCCATTCCATACAGAAGGCAGCACAAAACAGTTATGATTATTCATAATTGACAGATATAAAGAGGAAAAGTATAAAAAAAAAAGTTGTGGAGACCCATTGGTGACGTATATCCTAAAGAAAGTTGATTTTAAAAAGTAGTTCAAATTAGTACACGTACAAGTGGTGTTAACTGAAATTAAAATATTTTATAATTTAACCTTATAAAAATATATTCACCAAATATATATATATCCGAGTGAATAAGGAACTTAGAAAAATTTACAACGTCCAAAACATTAATTTAAAACAGTGCTCGATAAATAGTATCGAGCTGTGAATATTTATTATAAATTATATTTTAGAACATGTACAATTATATATATATATATATATATATATATATATATATATATATATATATCCACTACAAATTGTACATTTTGTTTCGACATTGGACTTCCAATGTCTCATCAAGTGGTGTAGAAAGGAATGGAAGACCTCTTTTCTTATATTTGGGAGTTGTGTGTGGGATGTTGGCGGGGGTTAGCGCTAAGAGAATAAGTCTTATAAATTGTCCGTTAGAATTTTAAAGAAAGTGGGGTCGGTACGGGATATAGTTGATTCATGAAAATGTGTTTTATGACCACCTGGCTAGCCTTTATTCTTTGGTTTTATTAGAGGGGGAGAATAAGGAGGTGTAAAGGGTGGCAAAGAATGGGATTGGGCCTATCTTTAATGTTTATTTGTACAACTATAGAATATTTTTGTATTTAAGCACAGTTTTATAATTAATCTAATTTTTATATTTAACCTTAATTTTGAATTTAGGAAATTACTTTTTCCTATAAAACTTTAAATTAGATTTGATTATTGTTCGTGGTGTGTAATAGGTAAAATTTCATATAAGAGGATTGTTAGTACTATAAAGGTTTATTGTCTCCAGGGGGTGTCCTAGTTTTGGTTTGTGCGGTATTTTTCAGCATGATTGTAAGGTTAGTTCTTTAATGTGTTTGCAGTTTACTGTGGTTTCATGCCTCTGGTTCAAAAGCGTGTCGCTATTTATGTATTATGAGCAATGGATATTGGGGCAAATGTAGGGATGTTTACCCGACAGGAAATGTCATTTGTTTAAATAAGAATAGAACAAAACTGTAGTTAATGTATTATTTTTAAACGACGAGAATTAAATAAGAACTATAAAAATATAATATTAATCTTAAAGAATTTTTTTAATATAGAAAGAACGTAAAATATAATGCTAACCTATTTACATACATTGTAAATCAAATCAACCATCTTCTATTATTAAAATCACAAACTAAACAACAATTCTTCAACTGAAAACAGTTTTATGAATGCAGTCAATGTTACAGTACTGCAATAATACCAGCGGCTATAAGTGCAATGACCTTAAATATTATAAGTAAAAAATAATAATACCAAACACAATAGAAATACAAAAATAATATAGTACACGTCACCATTTAACTAAATGGATACTACTAAGTTAGGCAATAAATTCCTTAACCTAGTTCAGAAACATTACCCAACTAATAAAGCCCTTAGTAAGATTTTAATAAGAATACATTGAAACTTGTTCATTGATAATCTTGAAATGACAAAAAAAAACACAACAATTAAATCCTAAAATAATATAAATAATATAACAAAATTAACAATCATAATCACCCTATTATAAATAATGACGATAATACTAATACATGCAATTGTAACACAAACAACTATTCCCAGCAAAATAAATGTTGTACAAATTCCATCGTATACCCAACCGCCATCTCTACTACAGAAAATCTAAATCTTATTAAACTTTATATTGGGCGTACTAAAAACAATTTAAAGGCTAGATTCTATCGGTATAAACTATCCTTTAATAATAATATCTATAGTAACTCAACTTATCTCTCTAAATACTATTGACAATTGAAAGATGGAAATAAAACTCTTAGAGTAAAGTAGAAGATATTAATAAAAGCTAGAACATGTAAATCGTTGCATGAAATGAGTTTTTTTGTTTTTGCGTACAAGAAAAAATCTATATAATTAAATTCTTAAAATATTAACTTATTAAACAGACGTAATGAAATTATCACTTACTGCGATCATAAGATAATTCACTCTCTTAAATATATAAAATTATCTCAATCTGTTTACTGTTTTCTATAATCTATGATCCAGTCTCTTTTAGTTAATGGGATACACCTTAATGCTAAAATTTCATAACTACTGCATTGCTGTGTAAGCTTACTTTTACTACCAGTCGTTTCTGTAATCTAGTAATTCTGTTTCAAAATTTATTTTATATCCTTAAGTCTATTTTTTTAAATTGCTTTTATTTTCACAAAACCCTTTCAAACTAATATTTTTTATTAATCTTTTTTTATATTTTTCATTCTCGTCGTTTCTAAAAATAATTATTTAAACAAATGACACTTCCTGTCGAGTAAACATCGCTACACTTTAACCCAATATTCACTGGTCTACGCGCACAATTTTAACCCAATATTCACTGGTCTACACGCACAATTTTTAACCCAATATTCACTGGTCTACGCGCACAATTTTAACCCAATAGTCACTGGTCTACGCGCACAATTTTTAACCCAATAGTCACTGGTCTACACGCACAATTTTTAACCCAATATTCACTGGTCTACACGCACAATTTTTAACCCAATAGTCACTGGTCTACGCGCACAATTTTAACCCAATATTCACTGGTCTACGCGCACAATTTTTAACCCAATAGTCACTGGTCTACGCGCACAATTTTAACCCAATATTCACTGGTCTACGCGCACAATTTTTAACCCAATATTCACTGGTCTACGCGCACAATTTTTAACCCAATATTCACTGGTCTACGCGCACAATTTTAACCCAATATTCACTGGTCTACGCGCACAATTTTTAACCCAATAGTCACTGGTCTACGCGCACAATTTTAACCCAATAGTCACTGGTCTACGCGCACAATTTTTAACCCAATAGTCACTGGTCTACGCGCACAATTTTTAACCCAATATTCACTGGTCTACACGCACAATTTTTAACCCAATAGTCACTGGTCTACGCGCACAATTTTAACCCAATATTCACTGGTCTACACGCACAATTTTTAACCCAATAGTCACTGGTCTACGCGCACAATTTTAACCCAATATTCACTGGTCTACGCGCACAATTTTTAACCCAATAGTCACTGGTCTACGCGCACAATTTTTAACCCAATAGTCACTGGCCTACGCGCACAATTTTTAACCCAATATTCACTGGTCTACGCGCACAATTTTTAACCCAATATTCACTGGTCTACACGCACAATTTTTAACCCAATAGTCACTGGTCTACGCGCACAATTTTTAACCCAATATTCACTGGTCTACACGCACAATTTTTAACCCAATATTCACTCGTCTACCCGCACAATTTTTAACCCAATATTCACTCGTCTACCCGCACAATTTTTAACCCAATATTCACTGGTCTACGCGCACAATTTTTAACCCAATATTCACTGGTCTACACGCACAATTTTTAACCCAATAGTCACTGGTCTACGCGCACAATTTTTAACCCAATATTCACTGGTCTACACGCACAATTTTTAACCCAATATTCACTGGTCAACGCGCACAATATTTAACACAATATTCACTGGTCTACGCGCACAATTTTTAACCCAATATTCACTCGTCTACGCGCACAATTTTTAACCCAATATTCACTGGTCTACGCGCACAATTTTTAACCCAATAGTCACTGGTCTACGCGCACAATTTTTAACCCAATATTCACTGGTCTACACGCACAATTTTTTAAAAATTTAGTAACCTCCTACTCCACTACAATCGTCTAATTTGGTTGGAATTTTTTTTTCTTTTAATCTAGATAGTTTAACTTTCCTTATATACATATATATATATATATATATATATATATATATATATATATATATATATATATATATTAGTCATCCACATACAAGCCTGTTTCTCTGTATCACAGCTCATCAGTGTGGATCGACACATTCACTTGCTTTCAGCCGGGATCGAAATTCAACCGATTTGGTGTCAAGCGGAGTCCCTACACCCTAAGCCATGGATAAAATTTTTGTGTTTTATATACATGTGGTGCAGACAAGCCAGTCACCGAGACCTCGATTCATTACTGAAAAGTATATATATATATAGAGAGAGAAATATATATCCCCGTAAATGAACCATATTTTACTGATGGTTTATTGAACTCCAAAACTTAATAGATTTTGAGTGGCAGTATACTGTTATTATAACAATAAGATTAACCATTCATTTGTAAATGCTCTACTTCTGTATTGAGCACTCTTTATAAAAAAATAAATATTAAACTGTGGAATATATATATATATTTATTAGTTTAAACCACTATATATATATATATATATATTTGGAGGTACAAAATTTGTACACTACTTTAAAAAACAAGGAATTGATTAGCAGTCCCACAAGCCCTTTCGTCTAACATCTCATCAGGAGAAAATCGTCGGAATTATAAATTAAATGAAAAGAACACCAATGAAAATGAAGAGCAAGAAAGGGGGAAACACGCTAAAATAAATACACACACACACACACACGCATATATATATATATATATATATATATATATATATATATATATATATAACTAGGGGAGGAGAAATCGCATGTAAATAATTAAAGAGTTAAAATATAATATCTCCCAACAAAATTCCTTCTGCCAGCAAGCAAAGTGAATGCTTCCGTAATGATATGCAGACTGATTACAAAATCTTTAAATGATTATTGGAACAAGCTGCATGTAATATATATATATATATATATATATATATATATATAAATTGTAATGGTTGTTACAATGGCTTATAAAATCATAGTACCACTACACAAACTACACAAAAATCTTCGTGTTTCGGAACTACGTGTGCCCCTCATCTGGTGATAAGCTAAAAATCTGAAAAATGAGGGGCACACATAGCTCCAAAACGCGAAGATTTTTATGTACTGATACTATGCTTTTATAAACCTTTTTAACAACCATTACAATATAAGCTCTACGTTTTATTGAGCACTGTTTATAAAAGTAAATGCCTGAAAAGTGGGTTTAAAACCTACGTTTTCTATAAGTTTTTACTATATACATATATATATATATATATATATATATATATATATATATATATATATATATACGTAAAAAAATCACAAGATCGCCAAAACCTACTGCGCGGTAGGTTTTGGCGATCTTGTGATTTTTTACGTGTCTTTGCTCTACATTGCTTCCTCTTTGTTATTCCGCTTTGGTTAGTTCTGTATCGAGCACTTTTTCTTTCTTTGTGGTTGGTTCCGTTTGGGGTTTTTTTCCTTTACTGCGGGGTATTGTATGTATTGTCTGTATTCCGCAGTTTTCTTTTTTTTTTCCCCCTCTTGTCCAACGCCTTATAGCGACGGACAATAACGGAGTTAGATTCTGTCTGTTATTTGTTGTCCTCAAAGTTTATTTTCGTATAATTTTAGGATTTAGATACTTACAGAGTCGGTCTTGTTATTATATATATATATATATATATATATATATATATATATAGTGTGTGTGTGTGTGTGTTACATTATTTAACTGTTTAGACTGTTGTTCTCATCTTTATTGTCATGTTTACAACGTTTTACTGTAAATGTAAATAATGTAAATACTGCCTCATCTCAGAAGTATAGACAAATAAGCACATGTTATCTATCATTATTTACATTACAAGGAGACAGTTTGTTTTTATATCGATTCAACGTAAATATTATTTTTCCCAAATCAAAGAGTTTTAAAATGATAAGAAATGTTTGAAGTCTTTGAGTTTCATGGCGAAAAACCAAATAATATCTGTAAAATCGGCTGTTGTCATTGATAGATGGAAAATTTCAGCATGACATTCAGGAAATGTCTAACGTGAATTTCATAAAGTTTTTATTGCCTTCTACGTTTTTATTTCTATTTCCTTCTCATAGATTGGTTGTCACACAAGGATGGAGAGCCTCGTCTACCCTGCTGAGGGTGACGAAAGGAAAAGACAGATTCAATGGCAACCTACTACAAAAATATTTTTTCTACCCAGTCGTGTCTTTTCGAGACATGTTCGTCCAAGTGTGTATCACGTATGGCACTTAACTGACTGATATTATTGGATAAAGTTTGTTTCCTTCAAAAAATTGTAGGATATTATATAGACAAGTGTAATGAAAGACTTTTTTTCATGTTAGTAGTTTGGTTGATTGATATTGTTTGGCTACATCTACGCAAGCTGCGTGGCTATGGTATAACTGGACAATTGTTTGACTTAATCCAGTCATTCCTCTCAAATCGCACAATGAAGGTAGTATTGAACGGATATGCCTCCCAATACTATCATACGAACGGGGGTATTCTTCGGGGCTCTATTCTAGGTCCTACGCTTTTCCTGATCTACATTAACGATCTGCTCAATGTAATAAGATCTCAAGTAGGCATATACGCTTACGACACTACGATTTACTCCCGCTTTGATCAAAAACCTGCTGCGACTAACAAAGCAAACCACGCTGCCGAGCTTAAAATGACCTCCAATACATGGTAGACTGGAGTAAGAAATGGCTTGTGAATTTTAATGCTTCCTAAAAGAAGCTGCTATCTATTAACCATCACAGACAATCGCTCCTACCTACCATTAGCAAATATCAGGTAAGTATCCCTGAAAGCAAAACACTGCGTCTCCCCGGATTAACTCTCACAACAGACCTCAAGTGGGATGACTATATGGAATCCATATCTAAAACCGCTGCTAAGAAGGTTGGTTCTCTGTGTATGGCCAGTAGGTTTTTTCTGTCTGAATCCATCCTGTACATATATAAATCTAACATCGCCCGTGCATTGAATACTGCAGCCATATCTGGTCGGGTGCTCCTGCTATCCAACTAGGGGTCCTTTACAAAATCCAGCAGAGTATCTGTAATGTGATCGATCCCAACTTGGCAGCACAGATACAGTCACATTCTCACCGGCGCAGATTGGCTTCCCTGTGTTTCTTCTAGAAATATTTTCACGGCTTCTGCTCCGATGAACTTAGCCCCCTGGTACCCCCCTATATATGAATTTACTCGCGCCAAAAGATTAGCAATTAGGTCCCACCCTTTTACTGTGAAATCAATAAAACAAATTCTACTCCAGAGGCTTTTTTCTCGCACTTCCCGCCTGTGGAATTCCCTTCCATTTACTTGCTTCTCCGACAGTTACAATGTCCAAGAATTTAAATGTAAAATCAATAGTCATCCCCTATCTCATTAACCTGCATCCTCCCCCCTCTCTCTCTCTCTCTCTCTCTCTCATACTCCTTTCTCCCTCCACTCCACTCTCATCAGTATTATCATCCTTCTCTTGCCAACTTTCTGACACCCCTTATAACCTGTCACTCATTCTCCTAACATTTCTCCTATGTAACCCCCTGCGCACCAGTGGCAGTAAACTGCCTTGCTTTTAGCGATATGATTATAAAAAATATATATCGACCTCTGAAATGCCGAAAACCAAATTATTTTGAATGCAATTTTATGCCTTTCACCATAGATAAAATATATTGTTTTCCATTTTGCGTTACAAATGTAAGTTGGTCTTTTTGCTATACGTAGGTATTGTTGTTCACATGTCATAGAAAATGTATTGCTGGCATATTTACTATAAAAGTGTTTTTTATACTTTCATTGAGTTTTGTTTGTGTTTGGTGGGTGAGTGGTGTTTATTAATTGTTCATAGATGACACCCTAACCCCAACTTTTTGAAAAATACTATCTTCATCGTTTGGACAAGACGTGTCAGAAGTTAATTTTTATTAAAATAAATTATATTATGTTGAAGTAATCTACTTACTGACCTATGTTTTCAGAAACTGTTAATTTTGTGAACCCGAGCAAGGAAATAAAGACACTTAGACACAAGATGTTACTGAGAGTTAAAGAATGATGGAATGAATATGCATACACCTTGGTTCTTCCTCACATTGAGATGATTGGCTCGTATCAGCCATAAATACAAACTAGAACTTTGCCTTTTGGCACGCCTATTGACTACGCCTATTGGAACGCCGATTGACTACGCCTACTGCATAAGAATACGCCTAAGCATACTGCATACGACTACAACGAGTACCGGTCCATTACGGCTACTTGCTAGATTGTACTACTCGGTTACATTTGCCAAAACCACTTCGGTATATATCGGATAATATGAAAAAATGCAATTAAGGTAAAAAAAGAACAATAAAAGAACAACAATTAAGATTTATATTGCATTTAAAACTTTGAAGATCAAAGTTTATTGGTAAGCAAGAAAACGGTAAAAATCATAGGAACTACAGTTGAATCTCGACATTTTATCTGTAAAATAATGAGTCCTTGCCGCGAAATTATACCGCGCTTAAATTCATAAATTTTAGGAACAATAGAGGAAAGATCATCAAAACAATTACCAAGAAATATATTTATAGAAAAGGCATATAAAAGTTACGTTACGGCTGTGAGAAGTTACTAAACCGAGATGCTTGATCAGATTTAATAATGTTGCAGATTCTTCCTTTAGTTTTATCAAGAATCTCTAAATACCAGACGTGGTAGCAATATTCTAAAGATGGATGAATGGTAAACTTATAAATGTGTAAGATACACTACTGGCCATAATTATTAGGCCACCCCTGTGTTTTAAAGAATGATGTACTAAGTGAATAATTGTAAATGAAAATAGAATGATTCTTTTTTCGATACTGCACCATAGCATGTGCCTCAAATAAATTTATAAATATTTAATAATTACCTATATTGCAGTTTCATCAATGAAAGACTGAAGAAAATTTAGGGTGATTCGGACGAGTTTTTTTTTTTTTTTGCTTCTTTGCCTTGTAAAATTTTGCAAAGTTATAATAACAAATAAACCATTCTATTTTCATTTGGCAATAAGTACTAAAAAATAGTATGAAATACATCATTTCTTAAAAAAAAAAACTTTGGTGGCCTAATGATTATGGCCGGTAGTGTAAATTCTGGTGAAAAAATTCTAGCAGCTAACCTAGCAACTGATTCAATATAATCTTTCCAGAAGACGCAAGTCACTTTTCTAGAGATTAGCATTAGTCATGCTGCTGGCTGGCATAAAGAATTCTCCCAGACAATTAAAGATAAAAGTTTCGTTTTGAAGGCGTTGAAATGAACACTCTTTGTCCTTTTAACAAAAGATTGCAGGTGATTTTTAGATCAGCCTCAAAACTTTGCCTTATCGAACAGAACAAACTTACAATAAAAACAGGACGATGTGTCTCAACACAAAATCAATCTATCATTATTTGGATTTTTTCAGTCCTTATTTCTTTTTTTCTTTACACTCAGTAATATTGCTTCAATTCTTACTTCTTTCATAGCCTGTAACCCTTGGTTTCTTAGTCTCTTTCATGCCTTTCATCGAGTGAAAGCGGTTAATGAATAATAATATCAATTAAAAGGAAAGACGTCAGATTTTTATATAGAAACCATTCAAGGTTCAGCATAAAACCGATTTTTTTTCACGAATCAAAATGAAGTTCTAAAATCCTAGGAAAGAAGACGTTAAGTACAATTGCGGAAAAATCCAATAATGTCTGTAAAATCAGCTGCTGTTATTGCTAGATGCAATATTTCAGCATGGCATTGAGTAAATGCCAAAATTGTATTGAATTTCATAAATATATCTTATTTAAACTTTTTCAAAATATTTTATTGCCTTCTTCTGAAATGCATCATCTGAAATATATCCCAAATTGTTTCAATTTTTCTTTTCACTTTTATTTCCTTCTCATAAACTAGGGAACGCTCTCTGCCTTGCCAGGGATGACGAAGAAAAGAGACAGATTCATGTTTTCCGAAGGGTATTTGTGTGTATTTTGTTTGCTCTTTCCATGCATTATAGTTTGAACTCCACTATCTTTCCCAAAAACAGTGAAGACGATTCACAATTTACAGATATTAAAAATAAAAGAAAGTTGATTAAAAATATTTTGAGTTTGAGTTTTGTTTAACGACAGATCAACCTCTGTGGGTTACTTAATGCCAAAAAGATTGGGTTTTTAGGTATTGTTTTTTAATGTTTGGTTATAGTGATAAGATTGATTTAGTCAGATTTTGATGATTTTTATTTTGTTTTTGTTCTTATTTATTTTAGAAAACTGAAATTGTTTTCTAGTTTTGTACTAAAAAATATTTTGCTGAATTTTTTTTTCTTTCAAAAATGTGTTATGGTAATATTTTTTCTTCAGGAATGTATTGCTGGTAATATTTTCCTTAAAAGACGTATATTTTCTCTAAAAGTCTATATTTATATCTATATTTTTATAAAAGTCTATTTTTATACTTTCATAGTGTTTTGACCCTAATTTGGGGGTTAACTATTTGCCCATAGCTGGGACCGTAAGAGGTGCTACCACATCGGGTCAGAGTGGGCCTAAGAACAGCAGCAACTAAGAGGTGATTCCATACTCCACACAACCTCCCAATAGGTAAGCCTTGCCGCTGGATGCAGTTTACTGTCATGTCCAGGGCCATACAAATATTTCTTACCTATATCCTATAAGTTGATTTAAAAAAATGATTCTGACAATTAATATGCGTAATTGTAGTGGATGTGGTACAGTGGATATCGGCTCGGAACGAGAAACCGGGGAGGAGCCGAGTTCGAATTCCAGTTGAATCCATTGTATTCACTTACGCGCAAATACCCTTAGGAAAGTATTAATCCGTCTCTTCCTTCCAGTTATGGGTTAAATAACAGGACAGATTGGGTTCTATAGCCTTGGTCGGCAACCAGTCTACCGCAGAAAGCAATGGCAACCTACTGCGGGATAATGTTCTGCCCAGTCAGTCGTATCTCTTTCGAGACATGATCGCCCAAGCGTGTATCACGTATGGCACTTTAACTGACTAACTGAATTGTAGTGTCTTTATCGTTTAGATTTAGTAAAGCAAGATGTTCCAGAAGTGAACTTTTATAAAAATTGTCTAATTTCAAAGAAAGGGTGCTTACCTAACTATGTGATGTGGAGCCAAAAATGGGTCCACGGAAATATAACACTGAACACGAGGTGTAGGTTAAAGAATATTTACAGAAAAGGTTACAAAGAAGGTACAAATAAGTAGAGCTTATGAATCCAGTATAGTCCTTGGTAGTCGACTGCGGTCATACGCACAGTGCTACGGTATTTAGTTAGCTTCTCACTTAAAATATGACACAAGGTCTTTTTAATGTGGGTCTTCCAGGCCATATAGCCTGGCCAAAAATATCTGTCTATCTTGCCCCAGTCGTGATTCTACCCTTCGGCGGAACCACGACTGGGTTAGTGCTCTCAGCCCGAAGGCCGAGAGGTGACAGAGTCATAGTAGCATGCGCACAGTGCTACTTTCTGTTTCCTGTATTTACTCGCCTTCCAACGCAAGGCCAGATGTAACACATGGTTATTTTATAGTGGGTATTCGCGGCCATATAGCCGGGCCAAAAAATGTCTGTCTATTTTTCCCCAGTCGTGATTCTACCCTTCGGCGGAAAAACGACTGGGTTAGTGGTCTCTGCCCTAAGGCCGAGAGCTGACAGAGTCATAGTAGCATACGCACAGCGCTACTTTCTGTTTCCTCCCCCTACTGCTATCACACACCTATTAATATAGCAGTGGGTGAGTCCATGTTGAGGTGAGTCTGGGTTCCACAACACTGCTTACATTCATACAGACAGACATGCATACATATGTATATGTACGTAAATGTGTAACTAAGCACAAAAATCAATCGATCATTATTTAGATTGCTAGTAGTGTCATCTGTATTTTTTATATCAAAAACATTCAAGGTACAATATAAAAAATGATTTTCCCACGATCAAAATGGAGTTCTTAAATTATAAGAAACTTGAAGTCTTTGAGTACAATTGCGGAAAAAGAAAAAACTAATCCAATGTCTGTAAATCAGCTGTTGCCATTGCTAGATGCAAAATTTCAGCATGACTTTGAATAAATGTCAAACGTCTATTGAATTTCATAAATGTCTCTTATTTAAGCTTTTCAAAAAAATTTATTGCCTTCTTCAGAAACTCATCTGAAATTTAACCCAAACTATTTCAATGCAGTTATACAAAACGCCATGAATATTTCAGTTTTGCTAATTATTCAATTTGCAAGAAACTGGAAGTAAATTCCCAAAGAGAAAATAAAAATTACATTTCGATCATTTTTCTCTCTATAGAAATATTTGTGTAATAGTTGAGATCCTCTGAACTAGAAACTGGTGACCAATCTTAATTAAAACATGTGCGTTGTTCGTACAATCGCTATTCTCGCGTGTAAAAATACTCGGTAATGCAAAATCTTTCTTTCTCTCTCCACTTCTTAGACAACAAAAATATATATCACTCCTTCGATGGATGAACTGAAATTAATAATCTAGCTTACCATGTAGATTAAATGGCCACAGACTCACCGCGCAAGTTGTTGTTTCTGGGGACTTCCGTAGCATGTAGATGTTTACGGGCTGCTTTTTGTTAACCCCTAGTTGGATCTGAGGTTAATGAGATCGATTCTTACTTTTCCTAGATTAATTGGCGCGAATGCCAACCCAGTGTCTTCGACCAATTTAAATTTTATGTTGATAACGACTACGTCACAAGTATAAATAGAGAAATTGTCTTTATTGTTAAAAATGGGGTGAAATTATGAATATGGCCGGGATGGAATTTTATTGGAGATGATTGATTCGCATAAGTACCGCTCCCAATTAGAACAACTAAAGTAAATAAAAATTACTAGAGTGTAATTGAAAAGCAATTGGTGCGCCACATTAGTTACCAAATGCATGCTTCTATGTTAGAATGTGAACATATGCCCCCTCCCAATCGAAAAAAATCAATCCTCATATTTTGCTTCGATTCCCTTTCACGTCGGTGTGCGTAAAAATTGAATAAGTCTCGCTGCACATTCGCAAAGGAAGGAAGATGAAATCAATGCCACAAGAAATGAAAACATTACTTAGATTGTTCGAACTGTTGTCTTCATCTCCATTCGTATATTCGCAACGTTTCGGCCGTTGTAATTCACGGCCTTCTTCAAGTTGTATACAGTGGATAAAGGCGTTGTTGGATGTAATCAGTGCTTTGACCTAAAGAGTTATGAGTTCAATACCGGGTTGTAACAGAAAGGAACAAAACACGGAGAGTAGAGTTACAGAAAGAAAGTAATTGAAATTAAGATATCCCAAAAAACCATGACACGTGGAACTAGAACATCCGAGCAGCCCCCACCTCGTGGATTAAATAAAGGGTTCAGTTCGAAATTCCAGCGTATATCACCCGAAGAAGGCCGAAGCGTATAACCGCCGAAACGACGTCTGGAAGCGTCATAACTGAAGGAAACGAGAACAATCTACTCCAGTGAACTAAATAAAGGCTTAAGTTCAAAATTTTAATCACCTGAGCAAAGTCGGAGCGTACAACGGCCGAAATTTCATAAATATTCCAACAGATTTCAGAATAACAGTTCGAACAATTTAAATAATGTAAGTAAAAAAAGATCAAGTTTTAATCACCTGAACAAGGTCGGAGCGTACAACGGCCGAAATTTCATGAATATTCCAACAGATTTCAGGATAAAAGTTCAAACAATTTAAATAATGTAAGTAAAAAAAGAGCATGTCATCATTAAAAAAAAACATTGAGGTTGACAAGCCGTAAAACAAAATAAACGAAACCAAACAAAACTTTCGTAATTTCTTCATTGAAAATCACTAGTTTAGATGACGAATTAACGTGCAAATATCTTCGTCGTGTTTATTATCCATTTAAGCTTTAAGTATTGTTGTGAGCCAAGATGAATACGTTGCAGCAGGAGAGTTTACAAAAATATTTTTTGCAACATCGCTCTAACGTCATAGAAACATAGCAAGGTCATTTTGTGAAACGGGAAATAGTCAGATCTCGTTGACATAGAGGAGCTGTGAAATTACACATGTATTTACACTCTTGCGCAAATTAATTTAAACAAAACGTATAATGTCTCCCTAAGATCTTTCACACTTTCCCTAATCACGTATACGTCATCACTTGGTGTTGTTTCTCCCTTCCGACTGCATTTTTTTTTCTTTACACTTTGGACTTTGTTCATTCGCCCTGATGACACGACTGCTACTTGAAAGACTGACACCAACAATATCCGTAATCTCACTATAAGGCTTGCCAGTGTGTTCGTGCAGCGTTAGAATTTTTGTCCCCTTCCTTAGAGTAAGGTCCAATGTCTGTAGGACAACTTATCGACAGTCGAAGCAATAGTGTATGGCCTGATAAAAATCTGATGCAATCACAGATGACGCAATATTTTTCAAGGCCAAACAAATTTCATCATAAATCCCAAAAATAAATTCATACTAGCGGAACCCATGGAATTTCCACGGGAAGATAATTATGATTTCCTGGAAAAATTTTACTTTGTCATCCTACAAATGATAGTAACGTCTTCAAACATAAATGTATTGGATAATAAAATAACGATAACACAGAGTGTAATTTTATTAAAATATCTATAAAAATAATTTCCAGAGAAGCTACTTTCCAGTGAGAGGTTTTGAAACAGAAAATGTTTTTTTATTACTGAAAAACATGGCTTCCTGTGTTCATTGTAAACATTTTTATCAAGATTTTAAAAATAATAATTAATTTCAAAAATAATTTCATTGTGAATGAGTACTGATAATTCCATTAAAATCTGAAAATTATTTGATTTTTGTGAGAATTTCCAAATTAATGTGTTTGTCACCGGAAAAAGTGTGCTGCAATCATTACGTTTCCACTGTAAAACAGTCGTAACGTTTCTTTAGCCGCTAACTCAAATCAAAACAAAACTTTCTGACAAAATTTCAAAAATGTTAGAAGGGATTAAGAAATTTTTTAAATAATTAAAGTTAGTTTAAAGACTTCTGTATCCATTGAAAACAGAAAAGACCAACTGAATAATGGCCAAGGGTGTAGAGGCCAGAAATTTCGTTATTAGGTCGCGGAATACGACAACAAACTAACTTAATTTTAATATATTGTACAGTACACACACACACAAGTACACTACAACCGCCAGCTTAAGCTGCTGCTGTTACGGTAAACCTATAGGCTCTCTCCTCCTACTCTCTCACTCTTTACTACCCTTCAGTTGGGCAAAGGTGAGAGAAAGGCTGAGGAGAGATAGAGGGGAAGGAAAAGCTCGTGTAGAGATTAAGTGGCGTAACAGACGGAGAAACTAAGTAACTAACTAGGGAAGGAACAAGTAGAATTATTATATGGTTACTGTATAACACTTCAAGTAACAAAATCTGAGGAAGAAATAGAAAGCGATTATACCCCGTAACTCCAATGGGATTATATAGTGAAAGAAAGGAAACTAAAGTAGTTTCAATTAATTTGCACAAGGGTGTAAAAAAATTAATAATCTAGACTTATTTTTGTTCCAAACAATATTTGTAAAATATGTAAATTAAAATATTGTCCTTTTGTTGCATTGCCATAGTAACAAACATAGCGGAAAGACAATGGCCATAGTTAATTGTTCTTTATGTTTTAAAATTCGACTTGTTCAACACCTCGGGTGCATACAGAAAAACAAATTAAAACAAATTAATTCAATGCCATTTAGCAATTTCAATTCTACTTTCGCTCATAAAAATGTCTCGTTAATTTCTAAGTTTAATGCGGAATTAAAAAATTCGTAAAAATGTTTTACAATTAAGTTAATGGCATTGAAGCGAGAAGCTGATAGTCATCATGCACTGTTGATTTTTCTGTCGACAAAAACTTTTTTTTATTTCTCAGCCTGTAGATGTCTAGCTATGTAGCTAGCTAGCCCAGTCTATCTATCTATCTATCTATCTATCTATCTATCTATCTATCTATCTATCTATCTATCTATCTCAGTGTATTCCTATCTATCTATCTATCTCAATCTATTCATATCTATCTATCTATCTATCTATCTATCTATCTATCTATCTATCTATCTATCTCAATCTGTTCATATCTATCTATCTATCTATCTATCTATCTATCTATCTGTTCCTTCCTATCTATCTATCTATCTATCTATCTATCTATCTCAATCTATTCATATCTATCTATCTATCTATCTATCTATCTATCTATCTATCTATCTCAATCTATCTATCTATCTATCTATCTATCTATCTATCTATCTATCTATCTCAGTGTGTTCCTATCTATCTATCTATCTATCTATCTATCTCAATCTATTCATATCTATCTATCTATCTATCTATCTCAATCTGTTCATATCTATCTATCTATCTATCTATCTATCTATCTATCTATCTATCTATCTATCTATCTATCTCAATCTATTCATATCTATCTATCTATCTATCTATCTATCTATCTATCTATCTATCTATCTATCTATCTCAATCTGTTCATATCTATCTATCTATCTATCTATCTATCTATCTATCTATCTATCTATCTATCTATCTCAGTCCGTTCCAGTATTTCGTATACTCACATTTTTTATTCAATGTTTTTTTTCAAAAAAAGCTTTTATAATATTAGTTTTACTTGGTTTTGAACAACGTCTGTCATTCGCTTTAATATCTCTGATTCTTAGAATGAGAGCAATAAAAAAATTCACGCCAGCGACGAGAAACAAATGCTTCAAAAGCCCTGAGGTAACTAACATCATCTTACCATCGACAGACGACGAAGAAAGCTAACAATGGAAGTTAACGGAAGTGAATAACATTGACACCCTTAATGACAAGACATTTTCTTTCTCGTGGACATGACCGCGGAACAACTTCCTTTTCATTGTGTACCAACTAATTCGCAATTTTCACGGATTGATCAAGCGTTTCAATTATAAAAATGTTAACCGGTTCTTCAAGAACTCACTGCTGGTGACACGCAGAACTGATTAATGTTAGCTTTTGTCAAACAGAGTGATATTGAATTCGGTGACATCTGCTGTTTGAAAGAAAAGGACAAGGAAAGATATAGGTCAACATAATGACCTCTGCAAAACGTCATTTCTGTCAGTATGTCCTAAGAAGTGGTTGAACAAGGCTCTCCACAATTTCCTATGATGTTAGAGCTAAGCAATGTTTATACCTTAACTATCTCTTCCAATTTCTGTTCTGTCAGGCATTTGCAAAATCTTGTTTGATAGATTAATGACTTTTTTCTTTATGGCTTTCAATAGACCCAGAAAGTGTTAACATTCTCTAAGCCTTCTTTTCACATTATATGTGCTAGAAACTTCAATTTACTTTTTGCTTTTACGTATCAGTTTTTTTTATTTAAATTTTTCTTAATACTTCCTCACAACTTATATGTTAAGTCTATGGCATTCTCAGCATCCTTCTGTAGAATCACATATCTGCTAGATAAAGTTGCCACATCATCTATGAGGAAATTCTCCAGCATTCATATAGGAATTTAGATATTACATAGACGTTCGACTCACTAATGATTTTTCAGACCAAAAACATTTTTTACGTGCATCCTAAGTGGAATGTTTTTTTATTGACTCTATTGTTAAATAATCGAACGTGGTTAAATCTTAAGATATTAAATCTTCCTTTTTCGCTTACGGCTTATCAAGTTGAATACACAGGTTCTCCCTCGATCAGCGAAGTTAAGCAACGTTGAGCCTGGTCAGTACTTAGATGGGTGACCGCTTGGGAATAAAAGGTGCTGTAAGCATTTATTGGATTACGGCAATATCACGTTGAATACATCGGTTCTCGCTCGATCACCGAAGTTAAGCAACGTTGAGCCTGGTCAGTACTTAGATGGGTGAGCGTTTGGGAATACCAGGTGCTGTAAGCGTTATTGACGGACGTGAGTGCTTACGGCTATATCACATTGAATAAACCGGTTCTCGCTCGATCACCGAAGTCAAGCAACGTTGAGTCTGGTCAGTACTTAGATGGGTGATCGCTTGGGAATACCAGGTGCTGTAAGGGTTTAGTGACGGATGTGCGTTGTGATGCAGTGGATATCGGCTCGGAAAGAGAAATCGGTGAGCCGTGTTCGAATTCCAGTTGAATACCCTGCATTCAATTAAGCACTGTACCCTTGGGGAAGGTATTAATCAATCTCTTCCCTCCAATTTTGGGTTAAATAACAAGGGTAGGACTTGGGGACCCTGCCCTTAAAAAAAAACAAATCCCAAAGAATCTTGATACTCGAAAAGAAAAATGTATTACTAGACACAAAAACTTATATAAACAACAATAAATTGTTGAAAGAAAAAGGTATTGCCATCAATAAATAAAGTTTAGTTAGCAATAAATGACCCGCCGAGGTTGATTTGCCATGAAAACAAAACAATCAACCAACTTGATTTTTTCAGTCAATCATACCAAGCGCCTTTTTATGCTACTAGAGTGGCATCAAGGTTTCACCATTTACCGTCCCAAATCGTTAAAATTACCCTCCTTTTCTACTCAGTTTCTGTTCTCGCACTTCCGGTTCGTGGAACTTTCTTCCGTTTGCTTACTTCCCTGAATAGCCATCTTTTATCTCCTTGATTCCCATCCTTCTTTTATCCTTTCTTCGACATCTCCTGTACCTTGTTTTTTCTTTGATTGTAACTTTCTGCGAATTCGTGATGGCACTGATGTACTTAGGATGAAATAGTTATTTTAAAGAAATTGGAGAATTTCATGTTTTTCCTGAATATTTTCATGAGAAATTGTAAATATCCTTTGATTTTGTTGGAAACATTTTGTCCATCTTCATCAAAGATGGTAACTTTTCCATTGAATAATTACTTATCAATTATTTTGATAATAAGAAATGGCTCGTGAATTTTAATGTTTCCTAAACGAGGGTGCTATCTATTAAGCATCACAGATAATCGCTCTACCTCCCAGTAGCATAGATCAGCCTAGGCTCCCTGAAAGCAAAACACTGCACATCCTCGCGTGAACTCTCACAACGGACCTCAACTGGAAATGACTATATAGAATCCATAGCTATATCCACTGCTAAGAAATCGGTTCTCTGTGTAGGGCCAGAAAGTTTTTCCCGTCTGAAACCATTCTGCACATATATATATCTACCATCCGCCTGTGCATTGAATTCTGCTGCCATATCTGGTCGGGTGCTTCTACTATTCGCTCAGGGGTTCCTGACAAGATCAAATGGAGAATCTGTAATGTGATCGATCCTGACCTGACATCTCAGATACTGTCACTTTCACACCAGCGCAGTATGGTTTTCTTGTGCCTCTTCTACAAATACTTTCATGGCTTTTGCTCCGATGAACTTAGCTCACTGATGCCCCCTATATATAAATTTACTCGAGCCACAAGATTAGCAACTGGGTTCCACTCATTTAATGTGAAACCAATAAAATGTAAGCGCAAATTCTACGCCAGCAGCTTCTTTTCTTTTCTGTGGAATTCCTTTCTGTTTACTTGGTTCGCCGACAGCTACAATCTCCAAGAATTTAAATGTAAAGTCAATAGTTATCTCCTGTCTCACTAATCTGCATCCTCCCTCTCATGTTCCTTTCTCCATCCACTCCACTATCATCAGTATTCTCATCGTTCTCTTACCCGCTTCCTATAACCTGTCACTCATTCTCATAAGCTTTCCTCCTATGCATCCCCCTGCAAAACAGTGGCAGTAAAATGCCTTGCTTGGGGCGATATGATTATAAAAAAATTTCTATTCTATTATAATGTGGATATAAAGTAGGGGATCAATTGTACATAACAATCAATATATAAAATGATCCCTCACTTTATGGCCACAGTCATCCTTTTCTTACCTACTTCCTGACACCCCTTCTATAACCTGTCACTCATTCTCATAATCTCTCCTCCTATGTAACCCCCTGCAAAACAGTGGTAGTAAAATGCCTTGCTTGGGGTGATATGGTTATAGAAAAAACAAAAATCCATTGAAATATATTTCTCATATAAAACCAAACCATAACTATATTGATTTCCCTAGACCAGTGATTCTGGGGGGAAATTTGAAGCTACCAGCGGGGAAATAATTACACTACCTACTAAATAAAAAAATCTCTAAAAAAATACGCTTGTCAAAACTAACCTTGATATTGATACACTGGTGTACAAGAAGCAGCATCACCCTTCTCACTAATTTAATTCTGAAGTAGAAGAGCAAACAAAAGTCCTTTTTATTTGTTACTAACCGCTCTCTATGGTTATACTTAGTTGTTACTAGCTGCTCTCTATCCACATTATTTTATAAATATAAGTTTATCAGTATATTTGTACATTTGAAAAATAAGTTAGTAAATAGTTTTCAGTGTGTTTTAACTGCTCTTTCTCTCATACAAGATAGATAGATAGATAGATAGATAGATAGATAGATAGATAGATAGATAGATAGATGAAGGGGGAAATTTTGATGGTTGAACTGGGTGTCGGGAGAAATGACAGAAAACAGTTTGGGAACCACTGCCCTAGACAAGCGATACAAGAACTCACGGCTACTTAGTGACAATTACATAATCAATGTCCAAAACTCTTGAGAAGGTAAGACTACATATTAGACTATATTTTCCTAGAAGTCATGACAGGTAACAGTGCCTGTGGAGAGCCATGTTCGCTTACGAACTAAAGGGACATGCACCTAAAAAGTTAAATCAAGACAACTTTTATAGAGAAGTTAATTTTAACGGTTGTAATTATCAAAACAAATTTGCGTAATTTCGAACGAAAGATTTATCGTTTAATTATGTCTCGTAATTAGATAGACAAGCTGAGGTTAACAGCAATCAGATCTTTAGTATGCTTGAAAATTATATCATATGAAAGTAAATTTTCCTCTGTAGTATTTACATTTACCAGTGGTTTAAGCTTAGATTTCCGGGTTGTGCAATGAATAAAGGATCGAATATAGAAATTAGAGAACAGAGATGCGATTTCAGTTGATTTCGTTATGAGCAAATGCCCCTAAGAAACACATGAATCCATCGTTTCGCCTTGCCTCCAGTCTTTGTTTGTCCGATAGAATTTGTGTCAGGAAATCATTATTATCTAAAATAAATTCTTACAATCTAAATACAAGGTAACCAAAAAAGTTCTGTCGGTTTTTTTATTAGTCATTGAATGAAGTTGAAATATATACGAAATGCAATTGTTTTCAAATTCGGACAGCCGGAAGTAGGAACATCAGACGTTATAAAAAAAAAACACACCCACCGTTATAAGCTGGACAGGTGTGAGAAGAATAGAAGTGTCTAGAGATCTGGATCGGGGCTGATTGCTTTACGACTTCAAAGTGGGCTTATCAGCAGCTGCATCAAGCATATGCCAAGCGTTTGGGGATAGTGCTGTGGATGAACGTACTGCAAGGCGTTGGTTTCAACAATTCAAGTCGGGAGATTTGTCTCTCCATGATGAGCCTCGCAGTGGATGACCATAGGTCTTGAATGACGGAGTTCTGAAGGCAGCCATTGAAGAGGACAGTAGTCTAACATGAGGTGAACTTGCAAGACAGTTAAACGTTTCACCTGCACCGCCTAGGTAAGACGTACAAACTGAGTAAGTGGGTTCTGCAAACGCTGTTGGAGGTTCACATGGGATAACGAGTGGCAGCCTGCGTATTGCTGTTTTTCTCGCCACCGTACCGCATCCTTATTCAATCAAGTGCCTACCAGTGATGAAAAGTGGGTTCTGTACGAAACTCCCAAGCGTTCCACACATTGGTTGTCTCCTCAGGATGTTATCCCTCACACCGCAAGACCGCCTATGCATCCACGCAAGATTATGCTTTGTGTCTGGTAGACAGGTCTTCAATTGGTTTATTATGAACTGCTACCAACGGGCCAAACGGTCACTGGAGACATATAGTCACAGCAATTGAAACATATGCAACAAGCATTGTGCCAGAAGGAGCCAGCACTGGTGAATCGCTAAGGTGTGCTTTTCCTCCATGACAACGCCAGGCCGTATGTCGCGCGAGTGGTCAGGGATACCATACAGCAAGTTGCGTGGGAAACTTTGTGCCATCCACCTTATTCACCTGACCTTACGCCATCCGATTACCACTTCTTCCACTCCCTGGATAATCATCTTCGTGGGAAATCCTTCACCAATGAAGCAGATTTGAGCCCCCACGAACTTCCTTGCGTTCCCACGCCGAGTTCTACCACAAGGGCATTGAACAGCTGGAAAAAACGTTGGCAGAAGGTGCTGGATGCCGATGGCGAGTACTTCGAAGACTAAATATAAGTTACACATACTGTGAAGCATTTTCTTTTATTCATTTAAAAACGGGCAGAATTGTTTTTGGTTACCTTGTATATTTTATGACTAAAAATAATCTTCAAATGTTTTTTAATGCGCAATAAAACAAATAAATCAATATATCCTTTTATATTCGATATGCCATCTGAGTGTCAGAATTCTCAACTTTCATTCCTCATTATATGGCCAGAAATTTATTATCCCTAAATCACTTTCCTTGCTCTTGGATATTCTCAGCATCCATTTACAAAACTGAACCTTTGTCTTCTCAGTCTTTTCTTCATCGAAAATGACATTTTTCACACCACTTACTGGATTTCTACCGATGAATAATAAGTGCTTGTGCTCGGTAAATTATTTTTCAAGATATTTTAGAAGGCCGTACTAACAAGGAAATCAAGGCCAAAATATTCAAAATCCAGGGATCGTGAAAACCTGGCGAAATGAACACACATCAGATTTTTCTTCGGAATAACATCCTGGTCGTGCTGTGAACATTCTGCAGCTACACGTAAACATAGCACGAAAATATATTTCCACTTTATGCATAATACGCACCCATATTATGACGAGGGATATTCAGAAACAAAAACATTTCGATTGCTCATTTTCGAAGTCGGCTTACTAACACAACACCGGGGCACCTCAAGCTGGTGTAATGGTTAGCAAGCTTGTCTCGATAGTTATTACAATTAAATAGTGAGTTCGAGCCTCACTGGGTGTCCCTTATTTTCGGTTTTGTGCCACATCTAAGCTCCGCTTAGACAATCACCTTACTAACACAATACCGAACGTTAATGCCTTAAAGTATGTAACAATTCTGAGTAGCCTACTACTTTAACTTGGAGCACAATTCCAAAACAGCTGACCAATTAAATATATCTAAAAATCTGTAATAGATTGTCTGTTTTGCTGATTTGGAGTTGGAGTTTTGTTTAACGGCATATCAACACCTCTGTGGGTTATTTAATGCCAAATATGTGGGGTGTTAAGATATGTTTTAAGTTCTATTATAATCACATTTTGGTGAAAAAAATTATCTTTTATTTTAGAAAACTGAAGATGTATTCTAGTTTTGTATCCAAAAATGTAATGCTGGTAATATTTTATTACTTCATAAATGTATTATGGCAATTTTTTCTTTCATAAATGTATTATGGCAATTTTTTCCTTCATAAATGTATTATGGCAATTTTTTCCTTCATAAATGTGTTATGGCAGTAATTTTTTCCTTCAGAAAAGTATTGTTGGTAATATTTTTCTTTCAAAAATGTATATTTTTCTATAAAAGTCTATTTTTATGTATATATTTCTGTAAAAGATTTTCATAATTTTTTGACCCCAGTTTGAGGATTGACTATTTGCCCATAGCTTGTACTCTAACAGGTGCTATCACACCGGGTCAGGGTGGACCTAAGAACAACAACAATTAAGAGGTGGTTCCATGCTCCTCACAACCTCCCAATCAGAGGCCTTGCTGCCGGATGCAGTTTACCGTCAAACCCTGGACCTTTTGCTGATGAGAAAGTGTTGCAAATATTTAAAGGCTGAAATTGAATGGAGCACTTAAATGTTATCAGAAAGAGCAATGCAAATGCAAAAGAATGTGTACTTGTGTTTTGTAGACGACGCAAAGGCGTTCGACAAGTCACGCTACAAAAATCTGTTAAAACTCATCTGCAATTTTGACATATACGAGAAAGATATTAGAGCAATCAACTACTGGCAGCAAACCGCCTGCACACGGACAGGAAGTGAGAATAGAAAGGGGTGTAAGACAAGGATGTGTCTTCTTACGGGACTTAATCAACATAGACAGTGAGTCAATTCTGAGGAAACTAGAAATCTTGTTTGGATTTATCCCTGGCGGTCACGTCTGAATTGTCAAGTTACACTGCGTCTCAACTCCCTCCCCGGAAATCTTGCAGGTTAGTGTCTTTGAAGGAGGAAGAGTTCATTCCAATGTTGACAGGGCACCATAACAGAAGTGTTCTACCAAAGAACAAAAAGTGAGAGACTGATATCCAAGTGCGTACTGGGATGGCCAAGGATGTATTCCAAAAGCTAAACAGTGTATTGGGAGAAAGGAAAATTTTGTTGGAAGCAAAGAAAATAGTACCGACCTGTTGCGCGATCTCTGTCCCTCTGCATACTATGAAAGCTACACAATCTCCTCAAGTAACAGAAATGTGGTTCTACAGAGGGATACTGAATGTTCCATAAACTGAACATGTGAGCAACGAACAGATTTTGGAGAGAATGGAAATAAAAAAAATTATACTTATCATCAGGAAGAGACAGCTGAAGTTTCTGTAACACTTAATAAAGAAGGAAGGCTTGGAAAATCTGATACTTACTAGGCACTGCTGAAATACTTGATGGGTTTAAATAAATTGATAGGAGGATTCGGGACAAATAACAAGATAAAATATATTAAGAGCAACAAGGAACAGGAAGATGTGGAGAGTGATGATCGCTTACGTACTGAGGAGAGACGACGCATGAAGGAAGAAAACGTTTTGTAAGTAAAGTTAATGTAAATGCAAGAGTGTAAAGAAAAAAAGATAGAAGTTGAATTTAGTGACAGATCCTACCGTGGCAGGTCATCTGCTGCAGAGAAGTGGGATAATTACAAGCAGTTTGATAATCTCATTAAAGCTAAAAAATGAATCACAGTTTGAATAATCCTTAAGTGAGCTATGTTAACTCCTAAGTTTAGTATCATCTCTTGCTACGAATGAAAGTAAAAGTTTTATATTGACTCATTTCCCAGAATGCTGACACATTCCATAAACAAGTACCACACAAAAATATCAAGTTTCTAAGAAGGATAGTCAAAGACGACTGTTTATCCAATTCTTTAAACTTATTTATAAATGGAAATTTGTCTGTGTGTGTGTGTGTCCGTTACCTATAGACTCCAAAACGGCTGAACTGTTTTTCTTGAAAATTTACACAGTTGTACTATAAGCGTCTGCGAGTGTTCTTAGCTAGGTTTTGTGTCGAGGTACCCCCGATAAATATCGAAAATCGATAATCGAAAAAATCGGGTTATAGAAGGAGTGGTCCGATTTTAATCAATTTGATACACTCATAGACAAAGACATAAGAAACAATATTCATAAGTTTCAATGTAGCAGTTCTTACAATAGTGCAGAAAATCTTTAATATATATATATATATATATATATATATATAAATCGATACCAGGAAATCAAAATTTGACTTACATCCATTCATTTTTCTTTCAATCTACAGTTTCGCTTTAACTGGAAACAACTATTGCTTTTTAGTCTTTCGTGCCAACGTAAAAGAGTCTGAGCTCCAGGACCATGGATTAGTCTTAAAGCTTTCATTACACCCGAGCAACGCCGGGCTATACTGCTTGTGAGTAGATAAAATAGGCAAGACGTACATTGGCTGAGAAAGCAACCCACCTTGTAAAAGACGGGTGCGCATATTTTCATTCAAACGGGGAGATGAGAAACTAATGATTCATTTGTGTTTATTTGGGTATGTTTTCTTTTTTTTTTTTTTTTTGATGTGCTTCCATTATTAAATATATCGGAACTACAGAAAAACAGACATTAATATCAACTCTCGTATACACAATTCAAAAGAGAAAATACTATTTTAAAGACTAGAGTTTCAACCAAAAGCCTTTGTGTTTATTTGCATTGCTCCATGGTCGACCCTCGGGTATACAAGTGTGAATAAGAGACTATATTAAAGAATCTATTTTGAATTGAGAAACGTTTGTGTTTATTTTGGTTTTCGTTTAGTACATGTTTTGTTGGGTTTTTTTAATCATTTCACCCTAAGGCAAGGCAGTTTTACTGCCAGCGGTACGCAGGGGGTTACATAGAAGGAAAGTGATGAGAAAGAGGAGCAGGTTATAGGGGGTTGTCAGGAAGAGGGTAATAGAAGGATGAGAATATTAGTATGATGGGGGTGGTAGAGTGGATGGGGAACAGAGGTTGAGAGGAAGGATTCAAGTCAGTAAGATAGAAGATGACTATTGACATTACATTTAAATTTTTGGAGATTGCAGCTGTCGGGGAAGCAAGTATACGAAAAGGAATTCCATAGGCGGGAAGTGCAAGAAAAGAAGCTTATAAAGTAGAAATTGCGGTTACATTTTATCGGTTTTAAATGTGAAAGGGTGGGACCTAGTTGCTAGTCTAGTAGCTCGAGTAAATTCTACATAGAGGCACCAGTGAGCTAAGTTCATTGAAGCAGAAGCCGTGAAAGTATTTGTAGTAGAGACATAGAAAGCCACATTACGCCGGTGAGAAAGTGACTGCATCTGAGCCACCAAGTCGAGATCGATTACATTACAGATTGAGCGTTGGCTTTTGTCAAGAACCCCGAGGTGAATAGCAGGGGCAACCGACCAGATATGACAGCAGTATTTATGTCCAGTTGAATTTGTTGTAAGTAAAGACGAACAGGCATTACTTTCTGACCTATTTTCTGTTTGATCTGTAGCTAAGGAGATAGGTCTATGCCTTTTTGCAATATTAATGCTAAGTGAAGGCAACATGTCTCAATTCCGGTTTACTAGTTCTATTTTCCGTGGCGTTAAACATTAGTCATTCAGGGTGCATCACATTTTCTGACCATCGAAACCACAGAAGCATTAATCTCCATCAAAATCTTCCGGAAGACGCACAAGTAGACAGGCTTTTCCGACTGGGAAATTTCAACAAACACAGTACACCACTTATTCGATTATCCGTAACTCGATTTTCAATACTACGACTATCCGAACGTGAAATGAATAGAACAATTTAAATCGTCCGAACATTTTTACAAATATCCGAATTAAATCGATTCAAATATTTCATCTCAGATAAGCGTTTTGAGAATTTAGAAAACCACACACAATGTTTAATAATAACGCCGAGGAAAACTGTCCAAGTAATTCTTGTTAGAGAAGGACATCGTTGTTTTCAGACAAATAACCTACATTTGAATTATCGCAGCTTCCAAATATGTATATAAAATCAGTTTAGGGTGTCAAAGGCAAAACAAAGCGAAGCCTGACAAAATAATAAATAATAATAATTTAAACTTCTACTTCTATGTGATTTGTCCTTTCAGGACGTAATCGATCATGGCTATTCACGTCTTCCTATCCCTGGTCGCTCTTAGCACGCTTTCTCCTGTAACACCACGCAACCCCCGTTCTGTCATCCACCTGCTCAGACCCTTCAAATATTTCATCCACTGCTTTTCTCTGTCTCTTTTTTCTTCTATCTGGCCTGTTAGTATCAGGTTCTCCAAGCCCTCTTTCCTCATTGCATGTCCCAGGAATTTTAGTTGTCTCTTCCTGATGCTCACTATTAATTTCCTTTTCGTTTCCATCCTTTCCAAAACCTCATCATTGCTCACATGCTCGATCCATGATATCCGCAGCATCCTTCTGTAGAACCACATTTCAGCTGCTTCAAGTCTTTTCCTGATGCTCAGTATTAATTTCCTTTTCCTTTCCATCATTTCCAAAACCACATCATTGCTCACATGCTCGATCCATGATATCCGCAGCATCCTTCTGTAGAACCACATTTCAGCTGCTTCAAGTCTTTTCCTGATGCTCAGTATTAATTTCCTTTTCCTTTCCATCATTTCCAAAACCACATCATTGCTCACATGCTCGATCCATGATATCCGCAGCATCCTTCTGTAGAACCACATTTCAGTTGCTTCAAGTCTTTTTCTGATGCTCTGTATTAATTTCCTTTTCGTTCCCATCCTTTCCAAAACCTCATCATTGCTCACATGCCCGGTCCATGATATCCGCAGTATTCTTTTGTGGAACCATATTTGAAATAATTTGTCATAATAAAAATGAAATAATCTGAACAAAAACCTGCACACTTAAGATGAATATTTTACTTGAACATATAAATGTTAAATTTAATTCATTAAAATGACATTTTTCTTCAAACTTTTTCTATATTTGACAATTACACGCAATTTTGATTAATGCGAATTAAGGGTCTAAGGATAAACGACGAATTATTGCATTCTGACATTCATACATTCTATATAATCTCGCTAAATAATCCACAACATAATTGAGACGTATCTGCTTGTATAATCAAGAATATTATACACACATATCAAGTTGTGTAACTCGGAATATAATGGACACAAATCCTGTTGTGTAATCCGTAATAAAATAGAGCCAAATAAAGTTTTATAATCTGGAATAAAAGAGATTCATGTCAGATATCTTACTGTGTAATCGGAAATAAAATAGACACATATCATAATTTATAATCCGGAATATAATTTACATATACCCATTGTGTAATAAAATAGAGACATCATTTTGTGTAAAGAGAAACAAATCCTGAAGTATAGTTCGGTATAGAACGAACATATATAATGTTGAATGATCCGGAATATATATATATATATATATATATATATATATATATATATATATATATATATATATCGCCGACTGACGGCATTTCGGTCGGGTTTCAATCCTGGGTAAAAAAAGCAATCGGAGTCTAACCGTACTGATGAGCTGTGATACGGGGAAACAGATCTGTCTGCGGATGACAATATATATATATATATATATATATATATATATATATATATATATATAGTATAGTATAGCTAGTGAGCCAACAAACCTACCAAGGTTTCACCTAAGCGGATAGTCAGGGAAAGCACTATTACTAAAATTTACAATCAGCACACAAGTAAGGAACACGGAAAAAGAGGTAATGTTTTCGCAAGACGCTGTGTGAGAGGCGATAAAGACCTTTAAGTACTCTACTGATGATGACAAAAATTTTGAAGACTATTACAGATGCTATGAAGACATTTTTAATATAGATTGTCAAAACTGGACAGAAAAGAAAAAGTTATTACTCAGTTTTGCATGTATACAAATCGACCTTCCGTCCTTGCATAGAATACTGTTGTCATATATGATCAGGCGCCAATGCTGTTCATTTCAGTGTTCTCGACAGGCTCCAAAGGAGAATCTGTAACGTGATAGGTCCTGACTTAGCAGCTCGACTCCAGCCACTTACTCACCGGCAGAATATGGCTTCTCTCTGTCTATTCTACAAATATATTCATAGCCTCTGCTCCAACGAGCTTAAGTCGCTAGTGCCCCCGCCACTGTAATTTACTCGTGCAACCAGACTGACAACAAGATCCCAACCACTTACAGTTAGATCAGCCAAATGCAGCCGTCACTTATATCCCACAACTTCTATTCTCGCACTTCTCGCCTGTGGAACTCCTTTCCGAATACTTGCTTTCCTGACGGCTACAACCTTCATGAATTTAAATGCAAGGTCAATACCCATCTCTTATCCACTTGACTCCAGTTCTTTCTACATCATCCTGTATATCTTGTTCTATCTCGTTCTTTTCCTCTGTGTCTACCTTCGCAACTGTCTTCACACCTGTGTTTTCATTCTTCTCTTACCCTTTCTCTGACACCCACTGTACCTGGTCCGTCTTTCTCTTCACTCTCCTCTTGTCTAACCTTTCACTCTAGATATAGGCAATTATCCTAAGTATTATACACAATAAAATGAGAACGTATCCTTTTTTCATAATACACAATATAATCATCATTTAACAGCTGCATTTTCCAAATTTTTATCAGTTTCTTGTATATTCCGCAATGAATTTTTCCCTGTATTATCCGCAATTCATTAATGCTCATCTAAACTTATTTATAAATGGAATTTTGTCTGTGTGTGTGTGTGTATTTGTGTGTGTGTGTGTCCGTTACCTATAGACTCCGAAACGGCTGAACCGATTTTCTTGAAAAATTACACAGTTGTACTATAAGCGTCTGCGAGTGGTCTTAGCTAGGTTTTGTGTCGGGGTACACCCGATAAATATCGAAAATCAATAATCGAAAAAATCGGGTTATAGAATGAGTGGTCCGATTTTAATCAAATTTGATACACTCATAGACAAAGACATAAGAAACGATATTCAGAAGTTTCAAGGTTGCAGTTCTTACAATAGTGCAGAAAATCGAAAATATATGTATATATAAGACAAGATGTTTGTGTGTGTGTCTGTTTATCTGCTTGTATGTCTGTATTTTTTCAGCCCTTTTTTTTAGTTTTTGCTTCGGGTTTGGCTCTAAGTAGGTATAAATGTAGCTCTTAGTCTCAGCCATGATACCATTTACTCAGAGGACTTATTTAGCCTTCATAATTCAGTTTACGACGAAAGATCTTATTTGATATCGATACCAAGAAATCAAAATTTGACTTACATCCATTCATTTTTCATTCAATCTACGGTTTCGCTTTAACTGGAAACAACTGTTGCTTTTTAGTCTTTCGTGCCAATGTCCGAAGAGTCTGAGCTCCAGGACCATGGATTAGTTATAAATCTTTCATTACACCCGAGCAACGCCGGGCTATACTGCTAGTTTCTCTATATATTGCCCAGCATAATAAGCATTTATGCTTTTCCATATTTAATGTATTGCTTCATAGTTTTTAAAGAACCTACGTAAACTGTTAAAAATGTTTCAATAACCCAAATTCACGTTATAATCTGCATTGTTTTAAACATTTCCTTATAACCTGTAACAGTTTGTTATGTGGTTATCGTAAAATAAAGAATTATTACAGTTATTGATTATTCATAACATAATATTAACTTACAATGCACACCTTTGTATAATGCACAACAAATATTCAGGAACATAGGCGTCTTAAATAATTGCTTTTCATCTCATCGACGCAACGTATATGCATAATTAAATAAATACATATAGCTGTTCATAATTTTCATTACACGCTGACAGGCCATTCAACTCTCAAGATACACTCAACCCAGTTTGTCCTACCCCACTATGGCCAGCCATATTTTCCGCAGTTACTGTAAGAGAATTCATACTTCAGTGTAGGCAATATTGATAGATTAATCAATATTCGAGAATAAATGATTATTTCGATTGATGTTTATTAGACCCGTTATATAAATTTATGCCACTGGCCTGATACCCGTCCTGCGAACACAGAAAATACATTGTAATGAAAGTGATCTTTATCAAATTATTACATAAACTACATTTTCCGCAACATACCAATTTTTCTCGTGTTTCGTTTGTCATTAAGCTAAATATGAAGCCTTTGGGGCTGGTTAATGTTTCTTTGATTTAGCCTTGTGTCAGACTTAACCGAACTCCCTACAGAATACTTGTTTTATCCAGAATTATCATCAGAAGAATTATCAGAAAGTTTTCATCATTATCAGAAAGTTTTCATCATTATCAGAAAGTATTCATCATTATCAGAAAGTTTTCATTATTATCAGAAGGTTTTCATCATTATCAGACGGTTGGTTGTCGGCAGCTTGGAATATGTGGAGTTGTGTGGAATAGTGTAAGAATCAAATATACATTTTTCATTTTAAAATAGAAATTTATTAAAAGGAAAGAATAACAAGCTGTAGAAGTTAATGTGCAATTACAAATATTATTAAGAAGTCAAGTGTAGAGTTCGTGTTCAATGATAAAATTATGGGTATTAAGGTTTGCAGAAAAAATTCATAGTAGTAATTGTTGAAAGAGATAAGGACAAGACCTTATCTCGGGGTCGATTTGAAGTTGAAGTTACATTTTAGTTGTTTCGTCTCACGGCTCCCATCTGAATCTGCTTGACGCTGATCAAGTCTTTTTATTGTCATTAGATTTTTGCACTGACTTGTGAATTTTTCTTAGTTGGGGTTTTCCACAATACTTTTAGTTATTAATTTCTTATCCCTACAAATCCACTTAAATTCCTAACTATGCATATAGTACATAGAGCTGCTCATAATCAAAGTAATAGAATTATATTTTATATTCATTATTGATAATAAATGAATTCAGTAAATTAACTACCTTTTGAATAATAGGTAAATTTTAAGAGAATCTAATTATACATATTTTGACTGATTTAGACAATTCCAAAATTTGTTTCGGCTCATTTTGACTAATTTGTAGTAATGTTAAATGGCAGACAACAACATGCATCGATACTTATTTCTCTGTATACTGCTTAGCATGATACGCCTTTATGCTCTTCGATATTTAATGCATTGCTTCATAATTTTTAAAACACGTACGTAAACCGTTAAAAATGGTTTATTAATCCAAATTCACATTATTATCTGCATTATTTTAAATATTTCCGTATAACCTGTAACAGTTTGTTATGTGGTTACCGTAGAATAAAGAATTATTTCCATTATTGATCATTCATTGCATTGTCATCGTCTGCCATTTAACATTACGAATATTACATGCACTGTATTTGATGTTAGGATACGCATTTTGGTGCAGTGGATTCTAGGAACGAAAAATCGGAGAGGTGAATACTCTTTCGCGCAAATACTCTTGGGAAAGGTAATAATCCACAGGTTTTCCCTCCAGCTATATGTGAAATAGCAGGACAGATTTGGTTCTCTAACCTTTAGTGGTAATAAATTGACCACGGAAAATAATGGAAACCTACTGCTGGAAAATGTTCTGCACAGTCATTCATGTCTTTTCGAGACATAATCGTCCGAGCCTGTATCATGTATGGCACTCAACTGATTTAATCGAATCATGTCCTCTTGCCTAACTACATTTACTGTTAGATCTAAGTTTTGGGTCATTACCGTATGTTTGGGGTCGACCTATACAGTAGGTATGTAGGCCAAACATTTTGAGGTTGACTTGCACGTCTCAATTTGCGGTATTTAAAAACGCAAACATCGGTTATTGTTTAAAAGGAAACTCAGAATGGGAGTCAATAAAGGAAACACTAGTGACATCAACAAACAACATCGCCACAAAGGAAAACAAACTCAGAAGAAAAAATGAGTAGATGACTAAAGAGAACCTCGACATGATGCAAAGGAGACAGAAAATGATGCCAAGACATGGAATGGAATACAGGAAACAACACAAGGAAATAAGAAGCAAAAAAAAAAAAAAGATAAAGAGGAATGGCTCAACAAGAAATGTGCAGAAGAAGTGAGACAGAGCAGTACGATTAAAGCAGACATGCATAAATAAATAAGTAAAAGGAAAAGAAAAACCTGCTCCTCAACAGGATGTATAAAATCTAAGGATGGAAGGAACATAAAGGAGAAACAGAAAATACGCCAACGATCGGAAGTGTTGTTGTCTGTTTTACAAGCATATATACTCTTATGGGTCATTTAGTGCTGACAAATTTGTTTGGTTTTTGTTTACTGTTTGTTGATCTTTTGCGAGTATTGCTGTCGAGATATAAGTCGATGTGTTGTGATTTGATGTGTGATGGCTATATGTTATCTTATTTTGCAACTATATTGTTATATAACTTTGTTGCTTCTAGAAATTCTATAAGATCATTTGGGTCAGCTTTGTTGAAGATATCTTTCAGATTGTTTTCTTGATAGTATCTTAATCGCATTTGTTCAAGATCTATGCAGCTTTTTAGTATATGTTTCACTTTGTGGAATGCAAATTTGTGCCTCCTCACCTTTTAGTAGGTGGGAATGGGTGACAGCGGTGTGGCCTATTTGAAGTCTAGTTATTACTACTACTTCTCTTCTTGACATTTTCCTATTGAAAATTTGAACTTTTATCCATTCTTTGAGGATGAGTTTAATTTTGTAAAGTTTGTTATTTGTGCAAGAGTTCCACAACTTTTACCATTTGGTCGTAATAAAGTTGTTAATTCGAGGTTTGTAATCTGTGCGGGGTACTTTTATATCACTAATGTTGATGTTTAATGATATTTTAGTTACTATGTCTACTTTTTCGTTTCCTCTGAGACCATTGTGGATGGGAATCCAGCATAAAATAATGTTTTTGTTTTGGGTGATGAGGTTGATGTTTTGTAGGAGATTGATGATCAGAGAGTTATTTAGGTTTTTGTTTTTTAGTGCTATTAGCACTGATAACGAGTCTGAAAATATAATATATTTGTTGGGGTTAAGTTCGAGGATGAGGTCTAAAGATATAAGCTATCAGAATATAAAAGATAATTTCCACGACAAGAGAGAACAACCGATAATACAAAGTTGAGGACGAACTGGAAATATTAAAGTTTGAAGTGGAAGCTGAAACGTCCAAACTGAATAGAAACAAAGCATCTAGACCAAACGGCATTAAAATAGAGCTGTTGACACCATAGTCCTGGAAGAATTCGGAGTTGAAAAAACTACAGAAATAATAAATTAGATTTATAACAGTTGTGTAATACTAGACGACCTAAGCAATTCGGTCTTCATAGAGCTGCCTAGGATGCCAGGCGCAAACGAATGCGAACTCCACCGAGTAATCAATTTAATTAGCCACATTGCGAAACTGAATGTTTGAATCCTGATGAATAGAGTGATAAGCAGAGTAAAGCCAGAGATAGGACAAGAACAGTGGGTGTTCGTCAAAGACACTGGAACAAGAAACGCCATATTCATGATTAGGCTGCTCTCCGAAAGGGCAATACAAATGAAGAAGAGCGTGTACCTATGTTTTATCGATTATGCGAAGGCGTTCGACAAAATTTTTGGGACGCCCGCGCCTATTCGCCTATAATGGACTATTCCATTACTATGTAAAGTAATGGTAGCATCTACGTAGTAGAGTGTGCCGAGCAGCCGATCGACAAGTCAGTCGTAGACTTCCGGTGACGACCCGGAAGTACACATTTGCTCATACTACGTCTTACGACGGTTGAGACGATTAACCTTTATTCTTGTATTGGATACTAATAACCTTTGTAAATACTATTTTCACGGAATACAACAATTAACCTATTCCTGTTGTTGAGTTATTTATTCTTACTCACGACATAACAAAAATACGCAACAAAAATTAATGGAGATGCTCGGCAGCCTCGACATATTTGGGAAAGACCTAAGAGTAACCAAGAATCTCTACTGGTAGCAAACCGCCTGCATTCGGACAGGTAACGAATTCAGCAGATATATAAGGATAGAAAAACGCGTAAGACAAGGATGTGTCTTTTCGCCGGATCTATTCAAATTGTACAGTAAAACTATTCTGAGGACCCTCGATTTTATGCTAGAATTTGTCATCGGAGGCCACAATTTGAACAACATAAGGTACGCAGATAATACAGTGCTGATAACAGACCCAGAAAGGAAACGACAAGACCTCCTACAGAAGGTAGCTGAAGAGAATGACAAGAAAGGACGACAAATAAACTGCAAGAAAATCGAATGCATGGTCATCAGCAAAAAGGGCAGCCCAATATGTCAAATACAGGTGAGAAATACTAAAATCAATCATTTACAAAAATTTAAATACCTACGAAGTGTTCTAACAGAAGACGGAAAGTGCGACACAGAGATCCGAAGGCGAATTGACATGGCAAAGGATGCATTTCAGAAGCTGAGTAGAGTATTAACAGACAGCAAAGTTTGGCAGCGAAGGAAAAACTTGAAGCAACTGAAATGCGGTTCTACAGAAGGATTCTGCGGATATCATGGATCAAGATTATGAGCAATGGTTATATTTTGGAAAGGATGGAAACGAAAAGAAAATTAATACTGAGCATCAGAAAGAGACAGCTAAAGTTCCTGGGATATACAATAAGGAAGGAGGGCTTGGAGAACCTGATACTAACAGGCCAGGTAGCAGGAAGGAGAAACAGGGAAGACAGTGTGTAACGTACTTGACTGGCCTGAGCGGATGGATGGCAGAACGGGGGTTGCGTGGTGTAACAGGAGAAAGCGTGCTAAGAGCCACCAGGATAGCCAGACGTGGAAGGCTATGATCGCTTACGTATTGAAAAGAAAAGGCACATAGAAGAAGAAGAATTAATAAAAACATGTCAAAATTATCTAAATACATAAATTTACTTTGTCGTTGAATTAATTTTATTCCTACAATTAAGAAAAAGTTAGCAAAATTATTAAATTCGTCAATAGAAGAAGAGAAGTTGATAGCAGTAGATATGTTCACCTATCGTCTGGTTCATATAGCTTCCCTGCTTTTTGAACAGGAGTAGTCTCCTTTGTTTCCTGTTTAGGATTGGGTTTCTTGTTCCTTTATTTCGGTACTCTTTACTTCGCCTGAAATCTGAAATTTTTCTGTAATTTTGTGGTGAATATGGAATAAATATGACTCTCTTTTCTTCACTGTTTTCAAATTCGCGAGTCAGTTGGAAATTTATTTTGACCAACAGAAAAAATTGATTAGCTCCTAGCTAAAGAAAAAACCAAGGCAGTCAACAAGGAGCTACTTACAAACTGAGAAAAAAGTAGCGAGCTAGAGTTAAATCGCTTTTTGATATAAATAAATAAAGTTGGATTAATAAGACAAGGGAGAAGAGGACCGAGAAGACACCAGTCTAAATGTATCCGGAAATTTTCATTCCGCCGAACGGTCGCAACTGTCCCTGCGACTAGCATTCACAACCTATCTCTCTCCCTTCTCTCTCTCTCTCTCTCTCTCTCTCTCTCTCTCTTGCTGTTCTCTTTATATTTTTGTTCCTCTTTACCTATTCACCATGCACAAACCTTCTTTTTTCAAATACCCTGTCCCTTCAGGACGTAGGAGATCATGGCTCTCTACGTCTCTCTATCCCTGGTGTCTCTTAAAATGCTTGCTCCTGTTACACCTCGCAACCCCCGTTCTGTCATCCACTTGACCAGGCCCTGCAAATATCTTATCCGCTTCTTTCCTCTGCCTCTTTTTCCTTCTATCTGGCCTGTCAGTATCAGGTTCCCCTAGCTCTCCTTCCTCATTGAATATCCCAGGAACTTCACTTGTCTCTTCCTGATGCTCAGTATTAATTTCCTTTTCGTTGTCATACTTTCCAACACCTCATTGTTGCACAAATCACATTCCGTTAAAACAAACGAATTATGAATTCTTTAAACTCTTTACCACTCTAACTTTCAGAACATTCTCACAGTTTACTAAATTTCATACATACAAATTGGATGTTATTCTGCTAGATACATAAATTTTCACTTATTTGTACAAACGGGACAGTTTTACCTTTTCACGCTTCTGATAATTTTAAATTGTGGGGAGTTCGATTATGTTTGACACAAGGTTAATTTGATGAGCATAATCGAGTCCATATATAGCGATCCCGCAAAAAACACGCAGAAGAATTCTAATCTGTACAATTGTTCTCTCTCCACATAGGTGTTAGTAGGTTTGTTTATCGTCCGGTTTATACACCTCCTTAATCTTTTTTAGGACTGAGTTTCTCGTTCCTTTCATTCTGTACTTCAGAGGTATCCGCCTGAAATCTGAATTTTCCATTCAGTAATTATAACTAATTTTCGCTCTACCAATAGATTTAACTGTCACTCGGCTCACACTCCTCTCCGCTCTTCTAAACAGGTGTAGAGTTTTATCTCTTATAAGATCGGGTTTCTGGTTTCTTTTAACGTTTACTTCAACTCGATAATCCTCACGTCCCCACCTGAACTCTAGAATTAGCTGTCTATCTTTCCTGTTATTGTGCCATTTCTACGCCACTTAACACAGCAACCACCTACCTTAAAGGGCTTTTGAGCCTTGCGTCGGATGAAGATCCGGATAAACAAATACTATGGTGTTTGAAATAACGAAAGCATTAAAAGAACTAAAATAACAACTTAATTTTCTCTGCATAGTTTTTCAAACCGAACTATTTTACTTTGCTAAGTGTTGGCAGACAGATCAAATCAACATAAAAAAATACATTTTTTTAATCATTTCACCCCAAGCAAGACATTCCACTGCCACTATTGCGCATGGAGCTACATAGGGGAACGTAAAGAGACGGAGTGGTTAGTTACAGGAAATGTCAGAAGGAAGGTGATAGATGGGTAAGGATACCGAGGATGACGCTTGGGTAGATGAGAAGTGTGTTTGAAAGAATGAGAGCGAGTTGGTGTGTTAGGAGGTGTCTATTGACCTTACATTTAAACTCCTGGAGATTGTAGCCGTTGGGGAAGCAGTCATGGGGAAGGGAATTCCACAGTCGGGTAGTGCGAGAAAAGAAACTGTTGGAGTAGAAGTTGTGGTTGCATTTTATGGGTTTCACTGTAAAAGGGTGGGATCTAGTTGCTAATCTAGTATCTCGTGCAAATTCGAACCTAGGGGGCACCAGTGATCTGAGTTCATTGGAGCAGAAGCCGTGAAAGTATTTATAGAAGAGACACAGGGAAGCCACGTCGCGCCGGTGAGAGAGTGATTGCAGGCGGTCAAACACGAATAAATTGATAACGCCAAACCTCAGCGGTATTTTGCGTAAAATAAATATGCACATATATATTATAAGCCCTAGTGTATTATCCACATCAGATATATGGTTGGTATATAATTTTAATAAAGAAATATTATGTATAATGTGTTTCAAGCATGCGGGCACCTCAGATTATCATCAACGCAATTTCAGAAATGCATAACCTTTATGTGAATTCCCCAACGTACAATAAACTTATATATGATAAACACTAGTTTATAAGACACCGCTTACATTTGGCAATAATACCGTGGTATGGTCCATTTCCCCCCATTAATGGACCTCAGCTAAATGCATGTATTCGGGAGAACTCTGCTGATATTCAGAGCTTGAGTTTGATTTTTTTTTAACGACATATCAACCTCTAAAGGTTATTTAATGCCAAAAAAGTAATTGTCGGTTATAGCGAGAGGGTTGATTTAGTCAGATTTTAATGATGTTTTTTGTTTTTTTATTCTTTTTTTTTTTTTTTAGAAAACTGAAAATGTCGTCTAGTTTTGTATTTATAAATGTTTTGCTGAGAATATTTTTTCCTTCAAAAATGTGTTATGGTAATGATTTTTTCTTCAAAAATGTATATAGTTCTATAAAAGTGTATCTTTATACTTTCATAGTGTTTTGACCCCAGTTCGGGAGTTAACTAGCTGGGACCCTAACACGTGCTACCACTCCGAGTCAGGGTGAAAAACCTGGAAACAACAGCAATTAAGAGGTGGTTCCATGCTTCTTACAACCTCCCAATCAGAGGCCTGGACCGTTGTATTTAGAGTGAACCGCTACTCTCTCTTGATCAACTCTCTGCTGCCAGACAGAGAGTAACCAAGACGATATTCTGCCTAAGAGTCGAGTCGAGTCTGGGGTGAACCTTGCCTTAAATAAAGTCTACGAAATATTTTTGGCTGAGTTTAAGGGCTCGGATTACTACTTTAATTGAGCTCGTGCTGCATCCTCGTCGTCTTCACTACACCCCTCCAGTATTCCCTGTGCATTTGGAACCCTGGCGCAGTTTGCAGCGAAATTCATAATCTTGTCATGTAGCTAAATACATGATGCTTCGCCAAGGCTACAAAGGGTGTTTTTATTGTGACACCAACACTAGATGGGTTGCCTCCAGGCCACATCCTGTTATTTAACCCATAACTGGAAGGAAGTGACGGATTAATACTTTTCCCAAGGGTACCAGTGCTGAAGTGAATGCAGGGTACTCAACTTAAATTCGAACGCGACTCGCCGATTTCTCTTTCCAAGCCGATATCCACTGCATCACAACGCACATCAGTCACTGAACGCTTACAGCGCCTGGTATTCCCAAGTGTTCACCCATCTAAGTATTGATCAGGCTCAACGTTGCTTAACTTCGGTGATCGAACGAGAACCGGTGTATTCAACGTGATACGTCGTAAGGTGCATCCTTCTCGGAAATCTAACCTAGTGGGGGGGGGGGGGTAGTTAATATCAGTACACCAACACTCTCTCTTTGTAGCATTCTGTTTCCAGGCGGAGAGAGGAACCCAGACGAGAATACATTGAAGGGTAGTGTCTCATCTGGGGTAAAATGGGCAGGATTTCGACCCTGTCTTATGCAGGATCTACGGGAAAATATTGCCCGAGCCTAAAGGTTCGGATCTCCCACATATAGTTCGATCTTGTGCCACATCTAGCCTCACTGGGGAGGCCGGCGAATATTAGGGCGCCAAATTCTTGGCGGAGAGGAATGCAGACGAGGCTGCACCGAAAGAAAGAGTCTCGTTTTGGGAAAATCGGCAAGAGCCCGACCCTGCAAAATCTACGGGAAATTTTTGCCCGAGTTTAAGTTCTCCAGTTTTTAACTTAAAAGCATCTGGCCTTAGTGTAGAAGCAGGTAAATATCAGTTTCTGAAAAGTCTGGACTTGTTTGCAAGATTTGTTTTGATTTTACACATTTGTGGGAATATATATTTCGTTTTCTTGATTAAGATTCAAATTTTTAGTCAATTATTTCAAGTTAGACTTTTTGCTATTTTTTTTAACTATTTGTCAATTTTTCTTTGTCTCTTTTCAGATTTTCTTTTTTTACCCACGTCTTTATAGATTTGAATTTTTCTAGTGTAACGTTGTTACATTCGTTGCACTCATGTTTTTGCTTCCTATTTTTCTTATTGTTTTATTTTTATTTTTTGCTTTAATTTAAAAGAATTTTCATAGTGTCTTTTCATAGGCAAGCTTTTTTTCTACACTTAAATTATTTTTATTTTTTAGTCTTTTTTGTTTTGTTCATTATTGTGATTTATTTTGCTTTTTATTTTAAAAAGCACATTTTATTTGCGGCGTTTTTTTTAATTTATTTTTCTGTTTTTAATCTTTTTCGTTCGCTGGTAAACTCAGTTATTCGTGTTATATTTTGTTTCTTTGTTAACGTTTATACGCTTATAAGTTTCTTTTCACACTTTTTATTTATTTTCCCCGTAAACCTATTTGTTATCGTTTCTTTTTTCAGTTGAACCAATTTCTTAATTTTCTAAATCTTTTTTTTTGCCTAAAATTAAACGAAAACTAATGAAAAAAGAGCAAATACTTTTTCAAAATGACCGACAAAAAGTTCAAATAAACTCTTCTGTTAAAAAAGAAAGAATTACCTGACATAGAAGAAAAAACAAGATAAGACAACCGAAATAAATACGTATGAAATAAAAACAAAAGTATGTTGGCCGCAATTGGCCAGCTTTAGAAAACCCAAGAAAACCCCAATTACTCAAGAGAGTAACAAAAGTAACGAGACAAATAACATCAGAAAAGATCATGGAACCACCGAAGTGTATTATCAACATCATGGATGTCCTGGAGAGAGTCAAAAACTATGAATATCTTATTAAAGAAGATAGTATTTTGGTAGAACCCCAGGAATTGCAGGGGGTTGAAAGAAGAAATGTGTTTGTCTTTGTGGGAAACAAGCGCTCGCATCATATTTGTTCTAAACAAAGACACAGTTATTAAGGTTTTGATGTCTTTGGGGTTAAACCCCAAAGAACCATCAAAGACAAAGGGCATTTGATCTGGGAAATATTTTAACCTACCCGTGCTGATTATGAAGATACCTGCTGTTGAGTTATAATCACGAAAGATTTTGTAATACATACTGAATGTCAAGGCCAGGTGACAGACCAAGTTTCAGTATACAATGTTTTGCTATAATTCTGCTGCTTAGGCTTTTATTTCCGTATCATAAATGATTGGCATGTTGACGATGGAGGTTAATTCCCCGGTTGAAATAAATATTCGGACACCATTTTTAGAAAATCTTCGACTAGCCGCTGCAGAGAAGGAAAAGGGCGAATGGCTGTTCGTTGGCAAGGCTACATAGACGCGACGGACGGCGGCCCCTAAGTACCCAGAAGCCCCCAGTACTAAAGATACACAGTTCTACTCTGTGTACCAGTTCCAACGGCGATGACTCTCCCAGGTTTGCTGATAAGATGATACAAATGAGATTAAAATACGAGCCCAGCTTTGAAAAGAGCGAAAAACTGGAGCAACTTCAAGATTCTTTTAAAAAGAAGAGATCTCTGGGATCTGCATCAGCACGCACTTCTTCCTCGGCACCATCTTCTTCTAAAAGGCATATCACTTAATAAGCCTCACCCAAAACAAATATATAAAAGGCAAGTCCTACATCCACACAAAACCAGTCCCCTGTTAATATACCAATGAATTCACTAAAAAGTTCAAAAATATATCTTCATCCAAAAGATAAAACAGTCCTTCTGTGGATGCAAACAAAAAAAATCTAAGATTATTTATAATTTAGGGGAAGATGTGTATCGAGTGTCCAAGGAACAAGGCAAAAGAGCCAAAGCATAGTGTAGAAAAAAAGAACTACCTAAACATTCTGCTAACGTTTAAAAAAATTGCGCAAAAAGAATAGTCACGGTTTTCGGTTCGGGACCAGGATCCCAATAGATATGGACGACGCTACACAAGGCTAAGGATACATTTGCAACATTTCCTCCTCTTTCATTCTTCAATGAAGAGTATAATAAAAACCTCAATCTTTCCCGTTTTGGGAGGATCCCTCTTTTTGTTCACCCATCCTAATAAAGAGCTCTTAAATTAAGAATCCCCTTTGACATTGGTGCGTGTCTCTTGACAACACGACAAAAAGCGAAATGTGCCAAGGCTCAATGAAAGGCTGTCGGTGTCCTATCCCAAAATATGTTTATTTCAGATAACCAACCCTAATCGGACGAATCATGGCTCCCTGTTCGCTAGAATAAATAACCGAGGCCTGAGATCGGAGACTCCCTGGATGCGTCTCGATCTCTATCTTAAGCGCCTCGGCGTCAATGTATGTTTCATACAGGATAGTCGTTTTCAACTCGCGACCGTGAATATGTTGTGGATTCTAGTTGAGAAACCACACAAAATAATAAATAGAAAAAACATATATGGAGATAGAAAAGGTAAGTTATATTGAACAAAAATATACAAACTGGGATACGGGTTAGTCAATTCAGTAATACTAGGAATACTGTTAGTAGAAATAAATATATACAATCTTGTAATGAAGAAGTATGTCTTTGTAATAAGTCTATATTCTTACTGAACAACTAGCGGCTGTACAACTACTCAACTCAACTCCTCATTGCCTGCTCTCTGTATAGACAGGATTATATATACGCATTAGATGACTCCATTCTTGTATCCAAAAAGGGGTGATCCCCAACGGAATGTATACTGTCTAGGAGGTTTGTTCTTTATACGGCATGTTTTGAGGGAGGATCAAGAGGTATTTTCTGGTTACTGAGCAATTCTTTGGGTGCGGCGTGGGCTCTTAACACGCAGATCCGACGGACATGCTTTACTTTCTGGATGTTGCTATGAAGAACAAGCCTCTTAGTCTCATTAAGGTTGATGCGCTCAATAGCCATGCAGAGAGGTCTGATTTGTGTTGGCATCGAGTCGTTTTGGATGCCATCTTGCCTAGTAGTTCAAGCGGGTGATCAAAACACCGTCTTTGACTTCCACCAGAGATCGAATAAGGAAAAAAAAAGCAGGTAATAATAACCCGGATGTAAAAGCCATTTCGGTCTTTATCGACAAGTTCGATTTTGTTGCTAAGAATCAAAATGGTCACCCCAGGAGCGGGGTCGTGTGAACTTGGACTAATATGGGCAGCTAAGATAAAATAGTACGTTCTAGCTTACTCGATTGAGTTCTAGTTAAGAGATTCCATGTAGGGCTCTTAGGTTGTCCAAGTCTCCATTCGAGAGTTTACTCGGATCATAAGCTCATCCGGGTTCGTGTAAACTTAGATAAGCCTAAAGCTAGGTTGGTTGGCTACTTGAAATTAAATGCATCATTGTTTGATAAGCAGGACCATCTGGCTTAATGATGCAGCGTGATTTGACGAGAGGCTGTAGTTGGAAATAAGCGGTGGGATTCTTGGAAATCTAAAATTAGGTCGTTTGCTGCTGAGTAGTGTTGTCGACTCAGTATAAATAGATTAGCAGCACAAATGGCGTGTGTTGCGAAACTTGATCGGGAGATTAAATCTCGTGTCAGTGAGGACGTAGCTATAGCTAGAGCCGAGCTGAACTCCTTGCTTATCAAGAAGGATCGAGCTCTTGTAGTTAGGACTAGGTTAAAAAAAAAATTATCCGGTTGTAATCAATATGGTCACTGAACTGCGTACAGAGGAAAGGAGAAATGTTACCTATAAGCATATCGCAGGCGTCACATTGCCGGACAAGCGGACCGTGACTACAAACGGGCCATATGTGACTACTTTCAGGAACTGTTCAGCAGGGAGCTCGGTCTGACTTTTATTTGGTCGACTTCCTCAGTGCCAACAAGAGAACAGGTACGGGCGACTGCCTCAAGTGCAGTTGGTAAAGAAATACCATATAATCACGTACTTTTTTCCCGGCCAACCAGTTTCAGCGCTTCCCAGATCTCATAATCTGTAACGAGGCCCCAGCACCTTGCCGTCTCGAGGCGAAGGAGTCGGTCAAACTGACATCATTTCTTTTAAAAAACTGGGGTGGCTTAAATATTATGGCCAGTAGTGTACATCCCTCACACTTATCACACCTCTAAGTTTAAGACAAGCACTAGGTACGGGCAATTTTTCATATATATATATATATATATATATATATATATATATATATAATCCTCCGCATACAAGCGTGTTTCACTGTATCACAGCTTATCAGTGCAGCTACATCAACAATTTGCCTCAAGCCGGAACTGAAAGCTGACTGATTTGTTATCAGACGGAGATCTTAACCCTAAACTATCGGCGCACGACAGAGAAAGGCAGACTTCATATCGTGTTAATTCGGAGAATGTAAACAAACAGCCAGTAACCGAGAGCGTTTAATTCTGTAGCCGAGTTGAAATGCATTCAACTCGGTCACTAAAGAACGTAGCTTAAAGCGTAAGTTTTATGAAATCCATTTTCCCTTACAGTGCTCTGAGACTAGCGACATATCTAAACTTATTTATAAATGGAACTTTGTCTGTGTGTGCGTGTATGTGTGTCTGTCTGTCTGTGTCTGTGTGTCCGTTACCTATAGACTCCGAAACGGCTCAACCGATTTTCTTGAAAATTTACACAGTTGTACTATAATCGTCTGCGAATGTTCTTAGCTAGGTTTTGTGTCGAGGTACCTCCGATAAATATTGATAATCGATAATCGAAGAAATCGACAATATATATATATATATATATATATATATATATATAAAAGACATGATGTTTGTGTGTGTGTGTGTCTGTTTATCTGGCTGTATGTCTGTATTTTTTCAGCCCTTATATTTTAGTTTTTGCTTCGGGTTTGGCTCTAAGTAGGTAAAATTGTAGTTCTTAGTCTAAGCTATGATACCATTTACTCAGAGGACTTATTTAGCCTTCAAAATTCAGTTTAAGACGAAAACATCTTATTTGATATCGATACCAAAAAATCAAAATTTGAATTACATCCATTCATTTTTCTTTCACTCTACGGTTTCGCTTTAACTGGAAACAACAACTTCTTTTTAGTCTTTCGTGTCAACGTCCAAAGAGTCTGAGCTCCAGGACCATGAATTAGTTTTAAATCTTTCATTACACCCGAGCAACGCCGACCGGGCTATACTGCTAGTAGAGAGAGAGAGAGAGAGAGAGAGAGAGAGAGAGAGAGAGTAGTATTTTTATTTTAAGTGTTTATAATAAAAACATAGTTTACTGCAACACAAGAGTTGTATTTCAGTATTACTTGTTAGTATCTCACCAGACCCTGAAATATTTTCCGTTAGGAATTGTTTTATATAAAAATATAAAAACTTAGAAACAACACAGTTGTTACGATATCTAATCACTTAATTCATTTTCGAGAATGAATGTTTTTTACGTGTAAGAGAATGTATGCGTTGTTATGTATATCTAAAGAGTAATGTGTATGTATTATGTACCGAACACGGTCAGCATGTTGCTAACGTGTTCGCAACTGATTTCATTAAGTGTTACGTTTTTCTTTTTTTATCAATAATCCTCTATGATATTTAGTCTTTTTTTATTCTTCCTTGAAAATGGCTAAAAGTATAGCCGAAAGCGCTTTCGTAAACAAAATATTTGGGCATTTTTCTACAATTACTTTCCTCATTTATCATCAAAATTTACATAAAATCTTAACCAAAATACCTTGTCTGTCATTTTTATTAAAACCTATATATACATATGTACGATGGAAATGGCCTCCATATATATATATATATATATATATATATATATATATATGGAGGCCATTTCCATCGTTCTTCGAACTACGAGGGTCTAGCATACCTGCACATATAATTTAATTATAGTAATGAAGGCTTGTGTAAAACTGAGCACATTTTTTGAAGAACCGAAAACTGGCAACTAGTGCACAGTGTTCTTCAGGGACCCCAAACGATTATCCTCTAATTTTAACTTCAGTGTTGCCATTCTGCTAGATCGCTTGCAACAAAAGACAATAGGACCCAGTCTGCTCTGTGATTTACCCATATCTGGGTGGATTCATACATTTAATTTATACTCTCTAACAAATGTAATTACTCTCTCTCTCTCTCTCTCTCTCTCTCTATCTATCTATCTATCTATCTATCTCTCTTTCACACACACACACACACACACACACACACATATATATATACAAATCAACCATCCGACCGTGCATGGAATACTGTTGTCATATCTAGTCGGGTGCCCCTGCTGTTCGTCTCAGTGTTCTCGACAGGCGCCTAAGGAGAATCTGTAATTTGATTGATCCTTACCTGGCAGCTCGACTCCAGCCACGTTCTCACCGGCGGGATGTGGCTTCTCTCTGTCTCTTCTACAAATATTTTCATGGCTTCTGCTCTGACGAATTTAAGTCACTGTTGCCCCCTCCTCAAGAATTTATTCGTGCAACCAGACTGGCAACATTTATTCTATACCAATTTCTCTTGTTCTTTTTCTAATATATATATATATATGTGTGTGTGTGTGTGTGTGTGTGTGTGTGTGTGTGTGTGTGTGTGTGTGTGTGTGTGTGCATTACTTTCAAATCCCCATCAACTGCAAACAAGTTCGTCGGCACCATTATTACATTCCGAGTCCTGCTTACACTTTCGTTTGAAGCTTTATAATCTCTTAGAAAAAAAATCATTCAATTATCAAGTTTTGTCACTGACTCAGACTTAAAACTAATGCAATCAATTTCTTGTCTCCTCACTCAAAATGATACCGCTATCCTAGACAACCTTTACTACGGCCGAAAACCTGACTGACAACTCACACGCTTCTTTTGATATACAAAACAGAGATGACAAAAAGAACAAAAAAAATCACACACATATGATTGTTTAATCTGTGTGTCTCTTTTTACAAAGACTGATTTCAGAAAATCCTCGATATTTTCTGCTAAGTCCGAATGACTGCTAAAGTTAAAAAATGGAGTTAGAATGCTATTCAATATTTACGTATTTAGCTTTATTTCTCTTCCTGTAATCTTTCTAAAGTTTACATTAGAAAGGATGCGAAACCAATACACACATGTCTGCTTATTTGCCATTTGCACAATCACCGGAAGTGTAGTCGGAAGCCCGTCAACACAAATCTTTCAATGAAAATAAAATGATCGTCTGTTCCTTACTTGAGGTCGCATAACAATAGTAGTTTTTTTTAAGCATTTTTTAAGCAAGAGCTTAACTCTTTCTTCCCTTCACCAATTCGTATCCGGTGGGTTAGATTATATTTTATTGATACAGCACTATGGAAACGTCCGTTTGTTGTAATGCATTCGACAATTTTATTAAAGTGACATTGATAAACGGATTAATTGGACTTAAAATGGACGTACATTAATATATTTTGTGACATATATATTTATCTACACATATAATTCAAACTAAAAATTTCATTTACACTTAAAATTGGTTTAGATAAAAAACGTATCCGATACAAACAACTCACAATTTTAATTATATAATGCAATAATTTCTTTTCAAATCGGTTTATGTTATAAATTGATATCTTCTAAGGAAACCTAATTAAACTCTTTTAATTATTATATTATTACTGAAAGCTAATTCAATTTTGAATTCAAGTCCGTATGTTATATATCGCCGTACGACGACAAAACAACAAACACGCATATATAAAAATATAAGGTTATATTTTTATTAATAACGACGAACCGTGTGGAATAGAGAACGGAAGGGTGAGAGGCACATAGAATGGGTTGACGGGAGTGTATTCTTGCCGTGGTGTTTCTCTGCTTCCACTGGCCGTTCTCTGCTGGCGAATCCGTGTGTCGAGGTCTTTTTATAGTCTATAGAACCTGGACTTTCCTTCCGGTTTTGCCTCGCCCACGCAACGCCCACGTAATTCTAAGAGACACCTGATCTGTTTGCCTCTGTAGCCATTTCCGCCGCTGTCGGAAATAAGGTCAAATGACATCCGCTCCGGCCTCGACAGGATGTATTTCACAAACACCTGTCTTGTCGCTTCGCCGCCCCCTTCACCGACGGGAAACACCATCGCTTGCATCACTTCCTCGGGTGGGGCCAGATTGTTATATTACACCCGGACGAGTGGTTGTAGTCTCCGTAAAACGCGAAGTTGCAGTTAACTCTAAAATATTTTCATGCTATACACATACACACACATACACACACACACACACACTGTTATATATATATATATATATATATATATGTATATATTACCGACCATAAATGTTAGGCCACTCAAGTTTTTTTTTTTAAGAATGTATTTCATACTATTTTTAGTATTTATTGCCAAGTGGATAATTCTAAATGAAAATAGAATTTTTCTTTGTTAATACTGCACAATAACATGTGCATCAAATGAACTGTTCTGGTGTCCAGTTTTTGTGCTCTCTTCTCCATGCTAGTCTCTTCTTCTTATTGGCTGGCCGAAGCAAAGACTTCCTGGCTGCCTTAGAAAATTTTGCAAAGCAATAATAACAAAAGAACCATTCTAGTTTCTTTTAGAATTATCCACTTGGCAATAAATACTAAACATTTTATAAAATACATCATTTTTTTTTAAAAACCTGAAGTGGCCCTATAATTATGGCCGGTAGTGTATATATGTAACTTCGTATCAGTCTTTTTTCATGTGAGTGAATGCTAAAACATCTCATCACAGATGAAGAGAAAACTTAAACCAACAGAAACGTGTTTCTACAGAAGGATGATGAGAATACCATCGACTGAACTTGTGAACAATGAAGAGGTTTGAGCGATAATAGAAAAAAACACTCAGACTTTAAATGAGAACGGAGCAATTGAAATTTCTAAGATGCATAGTGAGGATAGAAGGCTTCGAAAATATGACACTCAAATTACACATTGAAAGTAAAACAGCGAGAAAGGAAAGGAGCGCTTGACCTACTTAAAGCGCTTCTGCAAATGGTTGGCAGAATCGAAATTAGGAGAAATAGCAGAAAGACTAACTTTACGTTTAAATGCATCGAATTACATGATGAAGATTTGAGAGATGCAATCAGTCAGTTAAATGCTATCCGTGATACATGCTTGGGCGATCATGTCTCTTTCGAGACATAACTCACTAAGCAGATAATTTTCCCTCGTTAGTTTGCTATGACTTTTTGTGGTAGACTCGTTGCCAATTAAGGCAACAGAACTCAATCTGTTTTGTTATTTAGCCCAAAGCTGGAGGAAGAAGCGACAGAATAATACCTCTCACAAGCGTATTTGTGTGTAAGTGAATGCAACGAATTCGACTTGAAGTCTAACTCTGCTCTTCAATTTGTTGCTTCGAGCCGATATATACCGCACCACATTACTTGCCGGATAACGATTATTAAAATTCTCAAAAGAGTTGAATGGTTAAGAAGAAAATTAAAAACGAAACACGTCAAAAAGTACATTTTAAAATGATAAAATAAAATTTTCCAAAGAGAATCAAACACAATTTTAACTAACAAAATTCAGTAAAATTTCAAAATCCCAAACCCAAATCACAAAAATAAAAAGATTAATTCGTTGTCCGAATTACTTGGGTCCTTGCAAAGAAGAAATCAGACTTCTGTTTACACTACGCTATCTGTAGAAATGTTTGTGGTAGAACATAATGAGTTAAATTATTTCAGACAAACAACTAAAGCATCTCTCTTGCTTTAAGACAAAACGTTTGAGATTTGTTTATATTGACTCGCTCAAGAACCCAATTATCTTTACAGAAATATATTAAGGAAGGTTTTGAAACATAGAAAAGAAATACCATAGCAAGATCGCCTAAGATAAAGACGCCAATTTTCTGCGACAATCGTCAGCAATTTTCGTAGTTATCATTATTTTAGATTTTAGACGAAGAATCACTAGCCCCAAACTAGGTGGGAACACACCGGGCCCTAAACTAAGAGAGAACAAACAGGCCCCTAACTAGGTGAGAAAAGAAAAAGACGGCGACCCGCAAGGTCGGTATTACTCAACAAAGGTCGTGGAGCTGCCGACTCGCCACTAAGGATAAAGAGAAGACAGAGACCGGGGTGTAGGATGTGTGAGTTGAAAAACGCTTGATGTATTGTTAGACGTGTCAACACCAGTGGGTTGAACATGGTAGAACATTTCATTTGCCTCAACCATTTTCTTCGTCTGTTACAAGATCGGTCAGCGTTCACTGTCATATAAGACTAATATTACATAATAGTTTAGGCTTACGGCAGTGGAAATCGGCTCGGAAAGAGAAATCGGTGAGCCGAGTTCGGATTCCAGTTGAATACCCTGTATTCACTTAAGCACTGGTACCCTTGGGAAAGGTATTAATCCGTCCCTTCCTTCCAGTTACAGGTTAAATAACAAGGATAGGACTTGGGGACCCTGCCATTAAAAACAAATCCTAATGAATCTTGATAATCAAAAAGAAAAAAAAAGGATTACTAGACACAAAACTTATATAAAATCAACAATAAATTGTTGAAAAGAAAAAGGTATTACCAGCAATAAATAAATAAATATTTAGTTGAGATTAAATGACCCGCCGAGGTTGATATGCCATAAAAACAAACCAACATCATAGTTTTATACTCTTTTCTTCATTTGTAATAATTTTTTTTTCCTGTTACTTAACACTTTGCTTATTTTTTGGAAGTCATTTTCCTCTGTCATAATGTGCCTTCGGATTTTGGTGTTAAAAATGGCGTCTTCCGTTTTACACTTCACATCTCATAAGAGCAGTACGTAGAAGTTCTTGTTCTTAAAAACTGTTCGTGAATGTGAAAAAAATCATTCGTTTGTACAAAGTTTACCAATACTTACGATTTTGTTGATCTGTTAAGAAATATTTTTTTATTTTGCGACGCGATTTTTCAGAAGATTCATGTATTTGGCCGCTGATATCATCTTATAATTAATATTTAATTTGTATACTTTCAAATTTCATATTACTGTTCATGGGGAAACCTTTTTTTGATCGTGAAAGACGTCCAAGAAGTTTTCTGAATGTTATTATTTATTGACTACATTGTTTCTATCTATCCATTTATCTATCAGTCTATCTATCTATCTCGGTTTGCACATATCAATCAATCGCTCTATCTTCGTTTGTCCATGTCAATCAATCAAATTAATCAATCAATCTATATTGGTGTGTCCGTATCAATCAATCTAAGATTGTTCATATCAATCAGTCAATCTATCTCAGTTTGCCCGTATCACTCACACAATCAATCTCAGTTTGCCCATATCAGTTAATCAATCTAACTCAGTTGGTCCGAATCAATCAACCAATCTATCTCAGTTTGTCCGTATCAATCAATCAATCAATCAATCAATCAATCAATCAATCAATCTAACTCAGTTGGTTCGAATCAACCAATCAATCTATCTCAGTTTGTTCATATCAATCAAACAATCAATCTCAGTTTATCCCTATCAATCAATCTATCTATCTCAGTTTGTCAGTATGAATCAAAGAATCAATCTCAGTTTGCCAATATCAGTCAGTCAAGCTACCTACATTGTTTCTATCTATCTATCTATCTATCTATCTATCTATCTCGGTTTGCACATATCAATCAATCGATCTATATTCGTTTGTTCATATCAATCAATCACAATATCTGAGTTTGTTCATATCCATCTATCACATGGTTTTGATTGATCTATGTCCGTCTTTGCATACCTATCGATCTAGCCACAGTGAGATTGCTAGCAGACATTTGGCATTTTTCATATTTAATAAGTGATATGTGCAATATCTAAATTATGTAAGATTTCAGAAACATTCTTTGTAATAAAATCCAATTTTTTATCGATTTATGATCGTTTGAACTGAATCAAAACTCGCACATGTTCATCATTTATTTTTAGTTTCCCAGTTTTAAATAGTTGTTTCTTTCAACTTCTGTTAGTTGGAATCAGTCAGTTAAATACCATACGTGATACACGATTGGGTGATCATGTCTCGAAGGAGACATGAATGACTGGGCGGACGTTTTTCCCGCAGCAGTTTGCCATTACTTTCTGCAGTAAACTGATTACTAACTCAGGCTTTCAGAACCCAATCTGTGTTACTTTTTAACTCATAGCTGGAGAGTATCTGCGCGTAAGGAAATGCAACAAATTCAACTGGAATACGAATTTAGCTCTCCGAGTCTCTAGAATAGCAATTAAAAGTGACAGCTACAACTACCACTTGAATTTGGGGACCTAAACTACAATTAACACAACTTTTGCCATACTTTGACGAATTTTACTTCTGATAACACTAAGAATAATGGCCGAAAACATTTTCCTTTTTGGATTAAGCTCACAAATATTTAAACAATTCAAACTTACAAAATATAATTTTTCTCAGGAAGATATTTAAATCGTTATATTGTTTATTATTCGCTATGAGTTTTTTTTGTGGTAGACTCGTTGCCAACTAAGGCAATAGAACTCAATCTGTTCTGCTATTTAGCCCATAGCTAGAGGAAGAAGCGACGGATTAATACCTCTCCCAAGCGTGTTATAAAATGATAAAATAAAGTTAAGAAGACTTCCAAAGAGAATCGAAACCAAATTTAACTCGACAATATTAAGTGAAATCTCAAAATCGTAAACCCAAATCACTTTCCGCTGATAAGAACAAAACGATTAATTTGTTGTCCGAATCATTTGGGTTCTTGCAAAGTAGAAATCAGACGTCTGTTTACACTACGCTACCTGTAGAAAATATTTGTGGTCGCAGAACATAATGAGTTAAATTATTTCAGACAAAAGAATCTGCATATGCCACAGCTTACAGCTCAGTGGTGTCGTTTTCATTTGGGAATATTACTCTTCCAGATATAGAATGAAACTCCAGTTCACAGTCCTCAATTTTTGAAAACCCAACACTCACTGGCATCCTAAACATGACTTCTCCAGACACAAGAGTCCCTCCATATATGTATGACACTTCCTTTATTTTTTTGTTTCTCCTTGCACTCAGATTTGATATATTATTCTCCGTGTGAGACATATGTATATGTATCTTTCTCGCCCTATCTCTCTCTCTCTCTCTCTATATATATATATATATATGTGTGTGTGTGTGTGTGTGTGTGTGTGTGTGTGTGTGTGTGTGTGTGTGTGTGTGTGTGGTAGATAGTAATGGATAGCGGCTCGGATTGAGGAATCGAAGAGTCGAGTTCAAATTTCAGTCGGATTCATTACTATTACCCTCGGGAACGGTATAATCTATCTTTTCTTCCCTAAGCTATGGGTAAATAGCAAAACAGACTGGGTTCTATTGTCTCGGGTGGTAACCGGGCTAGGAGAAGGAAAACTTTGAATTCAAACCAGCCTGTAGAGGGTTTGGCTCCGTCAAGCTGACATGACCAAAGAAATATCACTTCTACTGTACTGCGACTGCTGCACACATGGTGCCCCGGTGATACTATGTGCGCTATGGGATGTGCGTTGTGGTGAAGGGATGTACGTTGTGATGCAGGGGGTATCGGATCGGAACGAGAAGTCGGAGAAATGATTTCAAATTCCCGTCGAATTTGTTGCATTCACTTACGAGCAAATACCCACGAGAAAGGTATTAATCCGTCTCTTTCCTCTAGCAATGGGTTAAATAGCTAGTCAGATTGGGTTCTATAGCTTTGGTCGGTAACCAGTCTACTACAAAAAGAAATGGCAACCTACTTCATGAAAATTTTCTGCCCAGTAAGTCATGTCTCTTTCGAGACATGATCGCGTATGCGTGTACCATATACGACATTTAACTGACTGACCTAACTAACTATCTATCTAGATAGCAATAAGTGTTTTCTAACTCTCCAGACATTGGGTTTAACGCTATGACCAGTCATATGCAGCTGTCTCTAAAACAGTCACTCACCACGACATAAACAATTTCAAACTATACAATCTGGCAAATATGAACGAAATACACAGATGTCAAGGAGTCCTTTTCACTGTTTTCCTAATTGGGGCTTGCTTCATTTTGTTCGAACAGACAGTACGCTAAACTTAACTAAGTTGATTGTTTACAACGGAAAAGTCGTTTAATTTGTACCAAACTTCCTTTTTCTGGCGTTTTGACACAAATGGTCAGAAGATGAACTTGACCAGCGAGTGTAGAAGGACGAAAAGAAAAAGGGGGACAGTGCTTTTATTAATGCTTCAAACAAAACAAGGTGTAAACAATCGCCTTTCTCCGCCCCAACAAACACCTACCAACAAAGGTCAGCGCTGATTCAATGGTAGTACAGAAACCGGTGGATAGAATTGAAAGCAAAACTGAGACCAAATTTGGAAGTGAAAGCTTAGTGGTTAAATATCTAGAATTTAACACCTCAGATGATAAGTTTAATACATGTAGGGCCTTGTATAATTCCCCCGAACAATAAATGAAAAAGAGAATACACTACAAATAAGGTAAATTAAAATTTTGTTTATTTTCGTAAACAAAAAATAAAATTATTTTTTTATACAAAATGTAGTCGTCCGTATGAAGATGAAGAATGGAAGAAAGAAAGGAATTGGGAGTGTGAGAGGGAAAGAAAGGGACTATGTATTGCAAGCGAGATGAGAGAAAGAGAGGGTGAAACAATGTTCATTGATGCGTGATACGGTCTGTTGTGTGGGCTGCTGTATTCTCTCTATATGTGCTCTGAACTGCCCGTTCCTCTCTCTCTCTCTCTCTCTCTCTCTCTCTCTCTCTCTCTCTCTCTCTCTCTCTTTCTCTCTTTTGTGAAGAAATTTCTACCGTTTTTTTTTATATTTATGGTGAGGCTCCTGGAACTCGAGAAATATGTTTCTTTTATCGAGCCCTGATTGGTCAAAATTCATATTTTTGACCATGTGATGTGTTTTCAACTACGTCCGTGCTTTTGGGTGCGCCATTCCTGTTTTTGATCCCAAAGGGTTTGGAAGGGGTGAATGCCCACGCAATTGTATTTTTAAAGACACACGTGGTGTGAATTAATTTTACTCTGTGTGTGTGTGTGTGTGTGTGTGTGTGTGTGTGTGTGTGTGTGTGTGTGTGTTGAGCTTGGAAAATAAAACAAGAAACAGCACATACAGTATTTGGGTTATGTGATGCTTGACATTAGAATTTAAATATGAAGGGATGTTTTTGGTGGCACTTAAAGTAACCATTCATCTCCCTCCATGGATTTAAACTAACATCTCCCGCCGAAATTTTACAAATTCCCAATTGCGTTTATGTATTAGCAGATGGCTAACAAGTCGTTGGTAAGACGAAGGAACGCTGCTTGTGATGATGTAAGATTTTAATCGTAATAGGAAACAAATAAAAATGAATAAAAGAAAGAAAGGAAAATTTAAAAAATGTGCCTTCAAATGTGTGTAGATTGTGACATAGGGAACAGAATTACTTCACATACCCATATATATGCACATTTATATGCACACACACACACACACACACACACACACACACACACACACACATATATATATATATATATGTCTTCAGTAATTGAGTTCTTTCGGTGACTGGCGTGTGTATACCCCGCTTATAGACAACACACTAAAATTTCCATTCTATAATGCCATACGCCTATGGCGTAGGGGTTAGCGACTTCGACTAATACCGAATTGGTCGAGTTTCGATCCCGTCCAGAAGCAAGTAGATGTCCAGCCACACTGATGATCTGTGATACGGCGAACCAGGCTTGTATGTAGATGACTAATATATATATATATATAAACTGCACACACAAGGTGTATTCTGACAGCAAATATTCTTTTAAATATGTTTTTTTGAATGAATGGGTATTAAGAGCGGCGAAGGGATAAGGAGATGTGGAAGGCCACGATCGCCTACGTCCTGCAATGGCACGATACAAAGAAGAAGAAATATTGTTATCTTAATCCATTTTTTTTTTATTAAAATTCTCAAATTTTCGAATTACTTGTTTCATATAATATGTAAATTTACCAAATTTCATACCTATTTATATTTTTTTTTCGGGGTTTCTTTGAATATTGCTGCATTTGATTTCAAGGATTGTGTTTTATGTATATTTATGAAATTGATATTAGTTACTTCTGGTGTTCCTATGTTCTTCGGAAGCATTTTCTAATCATTTCAACTGTCAAACAAGATTTTTTCATATGTATTCGAGAAACGTGAACATTTCTTCGCCCTGAATTCTATATTATATTCTAGTGTTATCGATGGGTTTTTTTTCTAAATTCACATCTCAATATAGAATCCATGGAGAAAGACACTCTATGTAATATTCTGCCGCTGTTATTATATTGCAAAGGCTACTAGAAATGTGAGTCTTTCTTTGCCTTGAATGCTATATAATAATATTATGTTATCTACTAAGATTTGTATAACGTTCCATGAAAAATCACCAAAGAAAACTGATTTTACTCCATGCGTTTCGTCCTCTGGGAGATTTTATCGAGTCAAATGTTTGCCCTGATAAAGTCCCTCAGTGAACAGAAAACGTCGGCTAAGATAAGTTTTTTTTCTGTCTTTCTTTTTTTCATATTGCCCTTTTACAAATATTTTTTCTTGCCAAAAGATTTATTAAAATGGCTACAGATTTTATGGCTTAAATTTATCGATCGCTTCTCTAAAATGCGATATGACTGCAGCAACTGCAAAATATATCCGAACTTTTCATTAGGTCCAAGATTTAGATTAACATCTGTCATCTTCAGGGAAGAAAATAACATTTATTTTAGCAGGACATTGTAAAGCAGGAATGTTAGCAAATCAATTTTTATTAACTGTTCACATAATGCAAGCCCCGTGAGTCACACAAGTTAGAGGTTACTGATTGTAAGAGTAAGAGGTAAGAAAGATAACAGTTAATCCTTGAAGGGAAGAGATTAAGTTTGTAGTGATAGGCAAAAGGTCCTATCAAACAATTTTATGGTGTGGTGTATGAGAGCAAAGTGTTTGTCAAAACTTACACTATATTTAGTAGGTAAATATGTTAGGATTAATTGATTTCAAGATTTAAGAAATTGATATAATTGTGGGTGTAGGTTACCGGGTTTAAAAATCTTGACAATAACTTATATGTAACAATGATAATATGCACTGTTTAACTGAACTGTAATAAGTCCTGTGCGTTGTGGCGCAGTGGATATCGGCTCGGAACGAGAAATCGGGGAGCCGAGTTCAAATTCCAGTAGAATCCATTGCGTTCACTTACGCGCAAATACCCTTGGGAAAGGTATTAATCCGTCTCTTCCTTCCAGTTATGGGTTAAATAACAGGACAGATTGGGTTCTATAGCCTTGGAATGCGACCAATCTACCTCAGAAAGTATTGGCAACCTACTGCGGGATAATCTTCTGCCCAGTCAGTCATGTCTCTTTCGAGACATGATCGCCTAAGTGTGTATCACGTATGACACTTAACTGACTGACTGAATATAATAGTTGGAATAATGATTAAGGCTTACATTGGTCATAAAGTGGGGGATCAGTTTATTACTTCATAACAATAGGAAACCGATCCCCCACAAATTACTACATAATAATATAATAGATTTCTTTTCCCTTTACCTATGAGTCAAATAACAGGACAGATTGGGTTCTATAGCCATGGTCGGCAACCAGTCTACCGCAGAAATCAATGGCAACCTACTGCGGGATAATCTTCTGCCCAGTCAGTAATGTCTCTTTCGAGACATGATCGCCCAAGCGTGTACCACAACGCACATCAATCTAGTACTGCGCTTAAATCCACAACGTCTAGGTACCACAGAGGAAAGGTAGTCATAACAATTACTAAGAAAGTATTTATAGAAAAGGCACAGAGTGCGGCGATGTTCAAATGACTAAAACTGAGATGCTAGGTGAGGACTAATAACACTGCAGATTTTTCTTTTGATTTTATCAAGAATTTCTAAATATATAGCAGGCTGGACAGGTGCCCCTGTTATTCTCTTCGGGGTTCTTGACAAAATACAGCGAAGAATCTGTAATGCGATTGATACCGACTTAGGTGACCACCTGCAGTCAGTCTCTCACCGGCGTGACGTGGCTTCCCTGTGCCTCTTCTATAAATACTTTCATGGCTTCTGCTCTGATGAGATTAAATCACTGGTGCCTCCTAGGTGTGAGTTTGCACGAGATACTTGATTGGCAACTAGGTCTCACCCTTTTCCAGTGAAACCGATGAAATGTAACCGCAATTTCTACTCCAACAGCTTCTTTTCTCGCACTTCCCGCCTGTGGAATTCCCTTCCGCATGCTTGCTTCCTCGACGGCTATAACCTCCAGAAGTTTAAATGTAAGGTCAATAGACACCTCCTAACACACTAACCCTCCCATTCTCTCCAACTCTCCCCCTATGTACATCCTAACGCGTCTATCGCCTTGTGTAACCCCCTGCTCTATAGTGGCAGTGGAATGCTTTGCTTGGGGTGACATGATTAAAAAAAAGGAGTAGGAGATCATACGTATCAGCAATATTCAAAGAAAGGACGAATGATAGATTAATAATTATGTAAGATAGAGTCTTATAAAAAAATGTCTATCACAACTCAGTGGATCAACATTTCTAGCAGCAGACCTAGCAGTTAATTTAATATATTTCCACTTCATGTCACCGGAAACTTTAGAATATATTGTAAACATATTATTTACTACGAGTGTATTCCTGCCATAAAAAAAAAACGGCAAAAGAGTTGAGAGGATAACATTTATTATTATTATTATTATTATTATTATTATTATTGTAGAAACAAATAACTACACAACAGTCCCATTACCGAGCGCCCATAGCCCAGAGGTAGAATCGCCGACTGACGCCAATTCGGTTGGGTTTGAATCCTGGGTTAAAAGCAATCCGTACTGATGAGCTGTGATACAGCAAAATAGATCTGTCTGCGGACGACGACATATATATATATATATATATCACTACTCGACAACATAATTATTGCCAAAATGTAAAATCGTATGACACCGTTGAAGAGCAAACACTCTGCAAGAGCTTTCTAATCTGGTAGCAAAGTTTAATAAATGGAAGTAAAAAGAATGAATTGAACCGACGCTGCCTCGTTATTCTCTCTCTCTCTCTCTCTCTCTCTCTCTCTCTCTCTCTCTCATCATGACCGCGACTGGAGGGAAATATATATATATATATATATATATATATATATATATATATATTATATACTATAGTAATTACAATACCAATAGTAACAGAACTAACTCTGCCAAAACTAGTACTAATTAAGCTATAATTTAAATCGTCTTGAACAACCCACCGAGGACGAACTCGGAGGGAAAAGAAGGGGACGTAAAAAAAGAAACAAACGAAGTACATGAAAAAAAAATCACGTCCTCGTAAGAAAGAAAAAAAAACCAAAAACGAAAACCCAAACACTCAAGCGCTCAATACGAAAGTAGAGCAACAAAGACTTATAATATAAGATATAAGACCGTTATATATATATATATATATATATATATATATATATATATATATATATATATACAATAGTCTTATATCTTATATTATAAGGACGATAAGTATATATATTTATTACAAATAAATAGTGTTATAATATTTTTCCGTAGTTTACGGTTGTGAGTCTCAGGCCATCAAACGACTTAAAGATATAACGAGTTCTAAATTACAGTTTAAATATCATGTTTTAGATACAATTTCGGAATATGCGGCATTCCACAACCTCTAAAATAAAACAACCGATACAGCAGAGTACTATTACTCTGAAATAAATCCCTTGAATACATTTCCTGTAAATCTTCTGAGTTGTGGCTATGCTTTCAGTCAAGCATATCGTAGACTCTCGTCTATAGCAGTAATAAATACTCTAAGCCAAATTCGATGATAGTTTTGTGACATGCTGAACGACTTTACATTTCTCGACTGAAATACCGTTATCATTAAGGATTTCAGAATTGTAAAAATAGAATCTAGAAACAAAGAAAAGAGTGCTGGATTGCTATGTGATGTCAGTTCTTCAATACTGCAGTGAATGCTGGACAATATTATCTAAAATGCGGACAAAACTGGAAGCAGCGGAAATGTGGTTCTACAGAAGGATGCTGCGGATATCGTGGACTGAGCATGCAAGCAACGTTGAGGTGTTGGAAAGAATGGCAAGAAAAAGGAAAATAATGCTGAGCATCAGGAAGAGACAAATGAAGTTCCTGGGAGACGCAACGAGGAAGGAGAGCTTGGAGAACCTGATACTGGCTGGCCAGATAGAAGGAAAGAGAGACAGAAGAAGGCAGCAGTTAACATATTTGCAGGTGATCAGGTGGATGACGGAACTGGCGTTGCCAGGAGTAACAGGAGCAAACAAACTAAGACCCACAAGGGATAGGGAGACGTGGAGAACCATGATCGCCTACATCCTGAAGGAACAGGGCACATAGAAGAAGAAGAAGAAGAAGAAGAAGAAGAAGAAGAAGAAGAAGAATATGCATCTCTTCATGGCATAATGGTTTTTGAAGGGTGAGGAGGGTCATAACTACATACTTTGGAATACCCTTAATCATATTTCTTGCATTCACTTTCGCACAAATACCCTTGGGAAAGGTATTAATCCGTTTCTTCCCTCCAGTTATGAGTTAAATAACGGGATAGATTGGGTCTATAGCAGAAATAATGGCAATCTACTGCGGGATAACATTCTGCCCAGTCTGTCATGTCTCTTTCGAGACATGATCGCCCAAAGCGTGTATCACGTATGCCACTTAACTGACTGACTGAATATAATAGTTGGAATGATGATTAAGGCTTACATTGGTCATATAGTGGGGGATCAGTTTATTACTTCATAACAATAGGAAACCGATCCCCCACTAATTACTACATAATAATATAATAGATTTCTTTTCCCTTTACCTATGTGTCAAATAACAGGACAGATTGGGTTCTATAGCCTTGGTCGGCAACCAGTCTACCGCAGAAAGCAATGGCAACCTACTACGGGATAATCTTCTGCCCAGTCAGTCATGTCTCTTTCGAGACATCATCGCCCAAGTGTGTATCACGTATGGCACTTAACTGACTGATTTCTACAGGCCAATTTATATAAATTCTCTTTGATTTGTGACCCTATGTACGACATTTTTAACATCTGTCCTGTTGCAGGAAGTTTTACTTAATTCGGCAGTCACATATATTATCATGAGTTATATTCATTTTGAGTATTTTATTATTGTGATTGAAAATAATTTTAGCCATGTTATCTGAGAAGTTTCGCTTTGATTTCGTTGAACAATTTCTTTTGAGCATTGTCGCCCAGCAATATGCTTGTTTATCACGCTAAAAAAAACGTCTGTGATTTTTTTACAGCACTGCAGAAAGAAGAGTAGCCATTTTATTTTCTTGTTGCGTTTTCACATCTGTACGTATTCAACATAAAAGATAGCCAACCTGTAGTATATACGGCAATCATGCTGAGGGGGTCCTATTTATATTTTCTATTTTTACATATAAATAGGAGTATGATTTACAATTTATTTATTTACCGTAAATATATCCCATTATATTTAAAACTAAATTTTAATGTTAAATTTCCATGTCATATTTATCTGAGAAAGCAGTAAAATTGCAATTGACGCTGTGTCGATCAAAGACTTTAATTATTTTCTCTTTATACTGTTCGTTCTTTTTCCCTTTATTTTTTTTCTTTCTTTCTCTTCTTTCCATTTATCAATTGTATATATTTTGTTTTTAATGTTCTTTCCTTCTTTGGGGTTTTGTGAATGAGCAAAGGATTTTTTTCAGATTATTGCTACAAATGTCTATTTCAGACACGGGCACGTGTGCGTCTGTGTGTAACTATTTTTCGGAATATTTTTTCGGGATTATTTTGAATATTATTAGTTGCTGTATCTTTTGGGTCTGGCGAGCAGCTTTTTGATGTGAAATACGTATTACCCATAACAGGGTAGTATATATATATATATATATATATATATATATATATATATATATATGAACTGGACATTAAAGTCAATACCCAGCGGCAAAAGACTTTCATGCCTGACGATTGTATTTAAGCATGAAGCAGATTGTCGCCGCTAGATGATGATTCCTATGTCCACATTTATCATTTGCAAACACTCTATCACAGATATTGAATACTTTACATAATAAACCTAGCATACCTTAAAACTTTATTTCTTATCACATATATATATATATATAAATCTGTCTGCGGATGAGTATTTACGCTCTCACACCCTGATTTACGCTCTCACACTCTGGAAGAATGGTGGACTTTGAAAAACAGTAGCTACCCTGGCATGTACGCATCGCTCATTCACTGATGAATTAGAGTACTCTGGCTACTGGGCGTGTATAGTGATAATATACATGCTAAAATGTCTATCTTCTTCTACCGTGCGCCCATGGCCCAGAGGAAGAATCGCCGACTGACGCCACTTCGGTCGGCTTTCAATCTTGGGTTAGAAGCAATCGGCGTCTAACCGTACTGATGAGCTGTGATACAGCGAAACAGATCTGTCTGCGAATGACTATATATATATATATATATAGTAGCTACTCTGGCATCTGCGCATCGTTCATTCAGCAATGAATTAGAACACTCTCAGTTATTGGGAGTGTATAATGATAATATACACGCTAAAAAGTCTACCTGCGCATGATTACATATATATATATATATATATATATATATATATATATATATATAAGTTGACATTGAAGTCAACACCCAAATGCTGCAGTCTCTTTTATGCTAAACGCAGGCCATTATCCTTGTGTTTTGACTCGAATATTTATATATAAAAGTCAGTGGTGCATTGTGGGTAATATGTTGTATTATTCTAATGGTTATTTTGGTGAGCGTCAACGGTTTCTAATTATTCTAGACAGAGGTTAAAATACTGGATTCGACTGATGACTTTGGCTATTTATAGTGTTTTAGTTTAACTTTTTTTATTTATTATCGATTATTTTATTGTTGATTGCTGTTTATTTGTGCTTTTATGTTTTGATATTTGTTTGTTATTTATATATTTATCTATTTGGATTAATTTGTTTTAATTTGTTTTGTTTATTTTATTTTATTTATTTAATTTCGTTTATTCCTGTGTGTTTTCAGTTTTTGATTTTAAGTAACGTAGTCAGAATCTTATTCGGTGTCTGCATTTTGAGATGAATTCTCATCGTCTATTAAGTTAGTAGTTTGTTTTGGTCTGGAAAGATTATAGCTATTTTTTCTACAGGAGCTGACCAATATAACCCCGTTTTGAGTCAAAGAAAAGCGATTAGCATCTGATTTTCAGAAAAGCCATTTTTCAATATCCAAGTGTTGGTAAATGTCAATGTAGTTTGTCAAGCAGAAATGTATATTTATAATTTTAAGTTAACTGTTGAAAGTAAACAGCTGTCACGCTTTAAAAACTATGAAGAGAATTCTATGTTCGTCAATTTTGGTCATGTCAAATGTCTAAAAAAACATTTGCTCTTGAAAAAGGCATGAATCTATATAATCTTTTATAGATTGAATAATTGAATAAACAGGCTTCTCTATCTTTAGATGGCAACCAATCTAAGAGAAGGAGAACGCAGTATTCCAAAAAGAATGCAACTGTAAATACATTGTTTAGTATCTATGCGAATGATACAACGTTTTATTAGTGCATCTCCCCAAACCTGGAAATCAGTGCCATGGATCTCATTTCTCACATAACCTGGCCCAGATGAGTCGCTGCCGGAAGTTCTGGCTTGTAAAATTTAATACGACCAAAACAGACAAGTAACGTTAGGATGTGCGAGAAATCGTGTAGCCGAGTTCGAATTCCAGCTGAATTCATGGCTTTCACTTACGCGCAAATACCCTTGGGGAAGGTATTAATCCGTCTCTTCCCTCCAGTTATGGGTTAAATAACAGGACAGATTGGGTTCTATAGCCTTGGTCGGCAACCAGTCTAACGCAGAAAGCAATGGCAACATACTGCGGGATAATCTTCTGCCCAGTCAGTCATGTCTCTTTCGAGACATGATCGCCCAAACGTGTATCACGTATAGCACTTAACTGACTGAACGTTAGACCAACATCGAACAGACACTGAAATTCAATTACCTTGTTTGCAATTTTTGGATTGATTTTTGTTGGTTGATGTTTTTTTTAATTTCCATGATATTTTTTTTCTGATTGTTTTTTAAGATTTCAGATATGTTTAGAAACATTGTACTATTTGCGTATTTACTATTAGCAAAGAATGTTTTGTGCGCATAGTTTCTTTCTTTCCAGTGTTCTTCAAGTATTCCTATATATATATAGTTCTTCTTTATGTATTGATTTTACTGTGGTCTTGTATATTAAATTGTCCTGAAAGCAATTGCCGTTTAAGGGATATTCGTTCTTCATTGTGCGGTTACACGTGCGTTTAATTTGATCAAGTAGTTTGTTGATTGTTTTCTTATTGCACTATTTTATTATTTGTGTTAAGTTCTCGGTTCAACTGTAGCTGATTTTTACAGAGTTTTTGTTGACTATCTTGTGGAGAGTGTTTGATCCGGGGAACTGTTTGTGCATGAATTTAATGAATATTTTCCTTCGTTTGTTTTTATGTTTTGTTTTTGTACTGTGAGTTGAACCATATGATATTTCTCTTCCTGTTGGCTTTTTTGTGGTTTTTCGTGGGTATGTGTGTTTCCAGGGGTCCACTCTCTTTTAGGGATGTTTCATAGTTTTCCTTAGCTTCGTTAAAGATGGTTTCACTAGAAGAATATTCTGAAACCTCACTAATTATCTCTGTATTCTATTGGTCAGAAGTTCCACTCGAACAGCTTCTTCGCGCGTAACACTTCATCGTTGAACGGACTCTTAATAGGATGTTTTCCAATCACTAGAATCTTAATCTATTCAAATCTAGTGCTAGCCGTTATCCTACCCTATATATCTACATAAACTGTATACTCTATTGTAGAATCTTCCACACGAACTTTTCATCCCTCTGAACAAATGCATTCTCCCTGAAGCAAATGTCTTAACCAATCACCACTTTGGATTCACAGTTTCGACTTTTCATTGGTTGAGACACTAAAAATTGAAATGGTTTTCTTTTTTCCCGCCAACGTTTGTAGAGCCAATTTCCAGAACTCTAAATGTATATGAGTGGCAATATAACTCGAGTCAGTCTGTCTGCGAACTCCGAGAGATGCTAGTAACCTCCACGCGTGTCTGATCGTTGACTCATCAATAGACCTCGTAAAAAATCACGTTTACTCATCAATCGACCACGTTGAGCTTCTTCTTGCAATTAAGTTGAAAGAGTGAATATTCTTTCACTTCACAAAGTTATCGAGTCGCTTATTCAATTAATCTAACAGGTAAAGGCCGATAACTCTCGACAAACTATTTCTAAGTAATAGGACAACACACACACATTTGACAAATTCTTTTACAGCAACAATTTATTTTAATTTCTTTGTCAGATCTTAAATATTGACTTTTGCTGAACTGAATTTTGCATGAACAATTCTTATTCTCTCTAACTTGTGACTCACTACAAGAATTCAATTGTACATGCATCTGTTTTTTATCGCATATATAAAATCTCTTTCCTGTTAAATTTTAATTATTCTCATGTGGTCGTTTATTGTATTACGATTCGTTTCATGTTTGTTTCTATTAATTTATATTGCGTGGTTTGTTAACGAACACACTACAGTCTGAGAAATTAACCTTCTGATACAAACTCCAACACGACAATTAAATAACATCGACGCCCAAAACACTATTACTCACTGTCGCGAATTGCCGTAAAAATTCTAAAAAATAAATTGCGTACAAAGATATTTAGATTTAGTTATTGCATAATCTGTATAGATTAATGACGCCAAAGATAAACAACGTACCAACCAACTAAGAACCGCTTTTTAAGATTAATATGTGCGTTGTGGTACAGTGGATATCGGCTCGGAACGAGAAACCGGGGAGCCGAGTTCGAATTCCAGTTGAATTCATTGTATTCACTTACGCGCAAATACCCTTGGGAAAGGTGTTAATCCGTCTCTTCCTTCCAGTTATGGGTTAAATAGCAAAACAGATTGGGTTCTATAGCCTTGGTCGGCGACCAGTCTACCGCAGAAAGCAATGGCAACCTGCTGCGGGATAATCTTCTGCCCAGTTAGTCATGTCTCTTTCGAGACATGATTGCCAAAGCGTGTATCACGTATGGCACTTAACTGACTGACTGAATATAATAGTTGGAATAATGATTAAGGCTTACATTGGTCATAAAGTGGGGGATCCGTTTAATACTTCATAACAATAGGAAACCTATCCCCCACTAATTACTACATAATAATATAATAGATTTCTTTTCCCTTTACCTATGAGTCAAATAACAGGACAGATTGGGTTCTATAGCCTTGGTCGGCGACCAGTCTACCGCAAAAAGCAATGGCAACCTACTGCGTGATAATCTTCTGCCCAGTCAGTCATGTCTCTTTCGAGGCATGATTGACCAAGCGTGTATCACGTATGGCACTTAACTGACTGACCTTTCTTGTCCCATCACAATGAACTTCCGCCCTACAAACAACCTACGCTCTTCTATAAGGAGTACAATGCAGTGACCCTTTTCTTAGCAAATATGGTGACGCTATCGTCTGCCACTGTTACGTAGCAATCTTTTGTTTCGCTTCCAGATGCTGACTTAATAATAGATTTTCATTACTTAATATTAAGTTTACAACGTTACCTAATAATAAATTTGCCATGTTACTTAATAATAAATTTACCACGTTACCTAATAATAAATTTACAACGTTACTTAATATTAAATTTGCCATGTTACTTCATAATAAATTTACCACGTTACTTAATAATAAATGTACAACGTTACTTAATAATAAATTTACCACGTTACTTAATAATACATTTACCACGTTACCTAATAATAAATTTACAACGTTACTTAATAATAAATTTACAACGTTACTTAATAATAAATTTGCCCTGTTACTTAATAATAAATTTGCCACGTTACTTAATAATAAATTTACCACGTTACTTAATAATAAATTTACAACGTTACTTAATTATAGATTTACGACATTACCTTATAATAAATTTTGCCTTTTATCGGATCTTTCAATTTGACTATATTAATTTCTCAATCAGAACTAATCGGTGAATACAAACTGAGAAAAAAAACATCGGCAATAATCTCTCTCTCTTTCTCTCTCTCTCTCTTTCTCTCTCTATATCTCTGTCTATCTCTCTATCTCTCTATCTATCTATATATATATATATATATATATATATATATATATATATATATATTAATCACAGTTTAATTCATTCATTAATGAATCAAATCATTTTACTTCTAAAAAATAAATGAATGAAAACTGACAGGATAAAATCTCCCACTTCTTCTCCCTTACTTAATCACTCCTTCTGTCGCTTCCTGTCTCTCTTTGCTTAAATTATTTAATAAAGCAGCTACCTTAATTTACCTGTACAAAAAACTAACAAAATTAATCTCTCACTCTCTCTCTCACTCTCTCACTCTCTCTCTCTCTCTCTCTCTCTCTCTCTCTCTCTCTCTCTGCGTTTAATAAAATTAATTAAGCAACTCAATCAATTTAGTTGTACAAAAAACTAACAAATGTACTCTCTCTCTCTCTCTCTTTCTCTGCGGGGCGTTGTTTAATATAATTAATTATTTAGCTTAATCAGTTTCATTCTAAGTAGATATCTGTGGATCTATGTCGTTGATTACTTAAAAGAAAGAAAAATGTATACATACACACTCATCTATTAAAAATCCCCATGAGTCTGAGGGGTGTGGAAAAAACGTAATTCAGCTTCAACAATGTCTCTGCTTTCTTCTTTTTCCATTTCAGTCGTTTTCGCTTCTTATTACGGACTTTGGTCATCCTATAGGTTACAAATTCTTTTTCTTTAATGATTTGTAATAATATTGACAGGGGAATAACCTGTGGTGATACCTACCGAGCAAAGCGGTGGAGCGGATGTTTGCACCCTCACGACCAAAAATCAAATGACCAAAACACGTCGGTGCGCATCCGGATTCGTGCGGATGTTCCGGTTGAAAACAAAAAATTAATTAAATATTAAATTCCAGTTCATGAGCCTACGCGAATTTTATTTATCGGCCAATGGGAAGCCCAGAATCAAATACGGATGTGAATTCCCACGTGATCTGCTGCGATCCAAAAAGTCGAAATAAAAAGCCCATACAGAAAGCATCGCCAGAGAGAAAGACAGACTCGAGAGAGACGAAAGTAATTAGTAACTCAACTTGACCTAAGTCAAGCGGATTACTATGCTTGCCTCCCTTACCCATTTTTCTTCTTCTCTGTCTCAGAACTACTGACTGACCAAAGGAGCCGATACATCAAAGACATTCCTTACTTACAACGCTCCCACATTCCTAAGCATTAATTCTCTTTCAGCATTTTATTGCCATGAACATTTAACGTCCGTTAGACCCATATTTAAAGGATTATTTTAATTGTAAAAACCTTAATTGAAAATGTGTATATATAAAATGTTATTTCTCTGCTCAATTTCTTGATTTATAATATTTTTACGAATTATAGTGGGCTATCTACAACGAGGCCAAATTCCGTTAATCTGCAACAATATACAACTACCCTTCAAAGAACGCGTCCCCACTATAAACTGGCGACCCCGACGTTCAGAAGGTTGCGTGTTCGGATCACGTCGGAATAACTCACTATAAACCTCTAGTGATTTTAGTAATAAAAACCCTGCAAATTCAGGAAAGCTTTTCTCATTTTCACAATCCAAATCAGTCTGCCTGCAGTCACTTCGGTGGTATATATGTCATATGTTTTGTTTTCTGTGAGCATTATTGGGAAATGTCAAATGATAAACCTATTCATGTTGACATGATAGGGATAAACAGACAACAAAAATCCTTTTTGAGGGAAAATTCGAGCGCAGCAAAGTTGTTTCCGACTCTTGCAAAGCTTTAATTTAATGTCAGATATTTCGACGCCTAGTCAAAGATTTGTCCAATAAATCGAGTGAAACTCGATTAGCGACTTCTTACACTAACTGAAATAGTATTATGGTGATACGGAGCAAAGCGAGGGACCGGATGTTTGCACCCTCACAACCAAAAAGCAAATGACCAAAACTAGTCGGTGCGCAGGTGGTTTCGCGCAGATGTTCCGGTTGAAAACAAAAAATTAATTAAATATTAAATTTCCAGTTCGTGAGCCTGCAGGAATTTTATTTATCGGCCAATGGGAAGCCCAGAATCAAATACAGATGTGAATTCCCACATGATCTGCTGCGATCCAAAAAGTCGAAATAAAACGCCGATACAGAAAGCATAGACAGACAGACAGAAAGACAGACAGACTCGAGAGAGACGAGAGTAATTAGTAAGTCCACTTGACCTAAGTCAAGCGGCTTACTATGCTCGAATCCCTTAACTCTTTTCCTTCTTCCCTGTCTCAAAACTACTTACTGACCAAAGGAGCGGATACATCAAACACATTCCTTACTTACAACGCTCCCACATACCTAAGTATTAATTCTCTTTTCAGCATTTTATTGCCATGAATATTTTAACGTCCGTTGGACACATATTCAAAGGATTATTTCAATTATAAAAACCTTAATTAATATGTGTATATATAAAATGTTAATTTTCAACTCAGTTTGCTTTTCTTGATCTATAATCATTTTATGACTTATAGTGGGCTATCTACAACGAGGTCAAATTCCGTTAATCTGCAACAACATACGACTACTCTTCAAAAGAATGCGTCTCCACTATCGTATATTGAATGTATTGCTGGGTCTGTAGCTAAGAAATTTGATTTGATTTGTTTTGTTTTAAAGCAGTAAACCTCAATGACTTATTTATGCCAAGTTTTTTTGTTTTCATTTTTTTTTTACAATAGATTCGTATGAATAGAATATGTATGCCTTGTAAGAAATCAGTTTGTAGATCGAATTTCTGTTGTGGATCGTCGTTTGTTGTGTGGTTGTGGTGAAACTTCGCCGTAATGTTGTAGTGGCCGGTTTGTGCCGGAAGTAAGACACGAAACAAGGTAGGTAGATTCAACACTGTGTATTAGTATAAGAAGAAAACAAGATATTCAAAGTAATTGTTAATAATAAGTAATATAGAAATAAGTACGTCCGAAGGTATTATTACGCTGCCTGACTAGTAGCTGTCGTTAAATGATTTCATTAACTGCTGTACTTGACTGCTCGTAGCTGCTCTACTTGATTGCCTCTAGAAGTCACACAGGTAATTTATATATCGCAAAAGGAAGAGTTCATTTCTCGGAGGGGTCACCATAACAATTTCATTGAATATTTTTGTAAAGAGGGTTTAGTGGAGCCTTATATGTATCACTGATATTTTAAAAAAATTTTAAGTAATTTTTTTTCAAAAATATATTACTGGTAATATAGTTTTCCATCAAAACTATATTGTTCATAATACTGTTTTTCTTGAAAAATGTATTGTTGGTAATATTTTTCCAGTAAAAACATATTGTTAGTAATATTTTCTTCTCCCCAAAAAGTATTGCTGAAAACTTTTACTATAAAAGTAAGTTTATTTTTATACTTTCATAGTGTTTTGATCCCAGGTTAGGGGGTTGATTATTTGTCTATAGTTAGGACCCTAACAGCAATCAAGAGGTGTCTCTACGTCCCTCAAAACCCCGTAATCAGATGTCCTGCTGCCGGTTGCTGTTTATCGTTATACGGAGGACCAGAAGGAATTCGCTTCACTATAAATCTATCTCACATATGTATTAGCTTGACATTCGTCCTTGCTTTAAATATTGATGTTATATATGGTTTGGTGCTCCTGCTATATATTTGGAGATTCTTGATAAAATCAAAAGAAAAATCTGCAATGTTATTAGTTCTGACCTAGCATCTCGGCTTTAGTGTCTTTGCCATCGCCCTAATGAAACTTCTCATTGCTTTTTCTATAAATACTTTCACGCAAATTGTTCCCGTGAATTTTCCGTTATTGTATCTATTAGTAGCAATATGAAATTCATCATTTCACAATTGAACTAGCTAGATGTAACCGTAAGTTCTATGTTAACAGTTTCTTCTGTTGCAATTCTCACTGATGGAACTCTCTTCCACCTTCTTGGTTCCTAGTGAACTTTCATCTTAAAAAATATTAAATCAGTATCAATAATTATCATCTGTCTTTTTAATTATTGTTTTATCTCGGCTCTCTCCCTTTAATAGTGTTTTTTCGCATATTCTCTAACACTCAGTAACCCACCGTCTGCTAGTAGCTTTATTACCATGCTTTGGGTGAAATGATTAAAAACACTTGTATCCGGAAATACATCTGACGTTGATCATGATACTATTAGAAATTTGAACCCTACAGTACTTCAAAATATATTTCTTTTGTCAAACATACGCACCGTAATGGGGGGGGGGGGGCTAGAGGGTGCCGTCAGTGATGTCATCGCGAGGATCACTAGGGGGTTTCGGGTCTTTCAACATCATACCCCCCTCACCGCGCCGACTCGACCAGAGATGATCAGCCTCTGGCCCAACCTCGATAAGCGCTTTCAGACACTGGAAAATTACGTTTAAGCCCGGCACGAAACCCTGCAAATGCTTCCGATTGGCGACAGTCAGAGCCACTTTCCATTTAGAGGCGAACCGCACATGAGCTCGTCCGAAACATTAATTTAGACGCAGAATTTCGGGGAATTTTAGCTAACAATTTGGAATCCAGGCACTCTCTCTTTTGATCCATAACCAATTAGCTGTTCTTTCCGCTGTTTCGGTTATGGACTTTAGTGCTTTTCTTTTTTTTTTTGACTCCCACTATCCCAATATCTGTTAAGGCTTTGCATAAGGACCTTGCTGCAAATCCTCTAGTTCCCACTTCTATAGGAGTGCAGCTAGCCCTCCAGCCTTTAACCCTGCAACTCTCCAGCAGTTCATCATATTTTAACCTCTTTCTTTCATGAGCTTCCTCTGCGTTTTCTTCCCAGGGGACCGTCAGTTCCCACAAGACTATCTTCTTCAATTTATGTGAGAAGAAAACTATATCTGGACGAAGTTTTGTGATGGCAATTTGCTCTGGGAATTTCAATCTTGAGCATATATCGGCCCTTAGTTCCCAGTCTGTTGCAGGTTTGGAATATATATATGTGTAGTTCAATATATATGTAAAGTAATTAATGGAAAAAGCAAAAAAGAAATCATCTTCAGATACGGCTGTACAAATTTAAGTAGATTTAAATATTGAGTATTTATGTTCTTTCACGTTGTAAGAAACAAATTACAAAAGTCCTTGCGAAACAAAGTCACACAAAAATATTTTTTCTTTCTTTACAATGCAACCGAATAAATTGTACTAGTATGATAGAAGAAACAGAATGCTGCTACATAATAAGAGTTTCACGTATTTACGTTGTTTTATGAATGTGTGTAATTTTTTAGTAGTATAATATGCCAGCTGTACTATAACTTCTAACATTTTGTTTTCAAAAACTCCGTTTCTATGTTCCAAGTATGCTACATTTACTTTAAAATCGCTAGGTTTTGTAAGAAGATACTCGAATAAAATATGTGAAAAGGTCGAGAAACAAATTATACGACATGTTTAAGAATTCCACAACAACGAATAAGCTTCCTGGTCAAAGGTTTACGGAAAAACTAAAAAACAGAACAGCAAATTAACAACACGGGTATTTATAAAAATCGATTAGCTCGAAGAACCTAAAACTAGCTCACTATAAAATCAGAAGTTTATTGGTTAATAAAAATTTTTCCCAGTTTTTAAATATCTGTTTTGTGATTTTTAAAATTTCCTCACAGTGTAAATACTACCAAAATACTTGCGGGTGTAGTTGTAAACATTTGTCGTATTCTTGGGTCATTTCGAAAGCAATAATGATAACCACTTCCGAAAGAGATTTTCGTGAGCCAGTTTGAAATTGTATTCTAACCAATGAAACCTTTGTATTCAAAGAGTTAATGCTTCGATGTGAAATTAGATTTTCAGTCCCTTACAAACACAAAGACGGAAGCATGCTACTTTTGAAGTTTCACAACAATTTCGGAGGCCACTTTCATCTACAACATACACGCTCCTACACGCATGTTGAGTAAGGCCTTGTCAACGCACGCGATAGAAGGGTTTAACCAACAACCGATGACTAACTATTTTCTCTACGAACACACAAACAGATTATGCTGACCGTCATAAAGTAAGTCTGTCAGCAGATTTCAAACCGCACTAAGAACACTTAATTGTTTCATAAAAACAAACTTCGCTACGAAGAAAATTGGGCATTTTTTGTGGTGCAGTGGATATCGGCTCAGAACGAGAAATCGAGGAGCCGAGTTCAAATTCCAGTTGAATTCATTGCATTAACTTACGCGCAAATACCCTCGGGAAAACTATTAATCTGTCTCTTCCTTCCAGTTATGGGTTAAATAACAGGACAGACTGGGTTCTATAGCCTTGGCTGGCAACTAATCTATCGCAGAAAGCGGTGACAACCTACTGCGGGATAATCTTCTGCCCAGTCAGTCATGTCTCTTTTGAGACATGATAGCCCAAGCGTGTTTCCCGTATGGCACTTAACTGACTGATTGCTATTGTATATTTCTGAAAATAATATGTTAATGTTATTTTAATCGATGTTTTGTTTGTACTTTTCATCCAGAAAAATAAGTATTTTTATGTTTCATTTAAAAGGTATGTTGTTGTTTATGTTGTTGCTGTTGTTGTTAAATGTTTGGAATCTCAACACTCAGATAGCGACAAAAATCTGGGTAGGTGTATCCCAACAGCTGTTTGCCATAATTCGTTCTGTTATCTGTTCGAGGTAGAGTTGAAGCAGCGGGGAGATGGGTAATGTTTATTGAATTGGCCTTGTGTGAAACAAACTCACAACAACTTAGAGGTTTTATCCAGAATTATCAGAAGGCTATCAGCAGGTGAATTTGTGGAAGAATAAAAGTATACCTTTTGCATGTTTAAATAGAAATTTATTGATAGAAAAGAAAAACATTAATTAGTAGAAGTTAAACGTTCCAAGAGAAATAATACTAAGAAGTTGTGGGTATCAAGAGTTCGTAGTAGTAACTTGCATGAGTGAGTTTATGTGTATGTAAGCAGGAACGTATGTATGTATGTATGAGCGTTTATTGTTTGGTAGGATAGTCTTTGAAGTTATAGCTCAGGGTGAATGGTGAAAAGAAAGGAGGTGAGAGATGAGAGGGAAAGATAGAGACAAAAATAATCTTAATCTTCTGCCCAGTGTGTATCAGGCATGGCACTGTGGTTGTCATTACTTTTTGTGGTAAACTAATTGCCAATCAAGGCTACAAAATCCAATTTGTACTGCTATTTAACCCATAGCTGGAGAGAGAAGAAATAGATTTATACCTTTCCAAAGGGTATTTGTGCTTAAGTGGATGCAACGAATTCAACTGGAATTCGAACTAGGCTCTCCGATTTCTCGTTCCGATCTGATATCTACTGCACCACAAACTGTTATGTCGTGAGTAAGAATAAATAACTCAACAACAGGAATAGGTAAATTGTTGTATTCCGTGAAAATAGTACTTACAAAGGTTATTAGTATCCAATACAAGAATAAGGGTTAATCGTCTCAACCGTCGTAAGACGTAGTATGAGCAATGGGTACTTCCGGGTCGTCACCGGAAGTCTACGACTGACTTGTCGATCGGCTGCTCGGCACACTCTCCTACGTAGATGCCACCATTACTTTACATAGTAATGGAATAGTCCATTATCGCCGAATAGGCGCGGGCGTCCCAACACAAACCCTGTCACTTTCGTTTCCCCAAAACCATGTATTACCATCTTAATTTGCGTGAAATGATTAAAATCAGTGCAACAAAATATCCGTGTGTGTTCATACTAAACCTCTCAAGAAAAGCATGATTAATCTCCCTATTCATACATGATTTGTTGAATGGTTGCAATTGCAATATGAAAGCACCTCGGTGGCAAGAATAGTCTTTTGGCGATGACAATCACATGTGGCGCATAGTAAATTAAGAATTAAAATCAACTTTCTTCTTCACTTTTACAAAAATTCACAATGACGTGAGAAATCCTGATTTTTTTCCAAATAGATAAAGATTGACCATGTGCTTAAAGAAAAAGTTGAAAAAGGATTTCGTAACTAGATGTTAATGTGACTTTTTACTAATGGAATTGATTCGCAAGACTAAAAAGGACTTAGCGAAAAATCTAGATGACAATAAATGACTTCGATCAGCGTCAGTCAGTCAGTCAGATGGAAGCAGCAACTAAAATGTAACGTGGAGAAACTTCAAACACGTCGCACATCGTCCTCTTTCTCCTGCTTTCTCGTGTGCTGATTCATTTGACTTCTTCTTCTCCATCCAAAGACATTCCTACCAAACATACGTACGTACGCATAAACTCTCTTCAACAAATTACTAGTACGAACATTTTTTTGATATCCTTAAGTTTCTTATAGTACATTAATTAATTAATTAATTCGGCTATAATGTAAAGTAATGGTGGCATCTACGTAGGAGAGTGTGCCGAGCAGCCGATCGACAAGTCAGTCGTAGACTTCCGGTGACGACCCGGAAGTACCCATTGCTCATACTACGTCTTACGACGGTTGAGACGATTAACCCTTATTCTTGTATTGGATACTAATAACCTTTGTAAATACTATTTTCACGGAATACAACAATTAACCTATTCCTGTTGTTGAGTTATTTATTCTTACTCACGACATAACAATTAATTTCTATCGATTATTATTCTATTCCTTTAATAACATTCTATTTTAGCATGAAAAATGTATATTTTTATTCTTACACAATTCCACACAATTCCACACAATTCCACACATTCCAACCTGCTTCCAACCTACCTCCGGATGAAAATAACATTCAGATGATTCTGGTGATAATTGTGAATAAGCTGTAGGAGGTTCGCTTATGTATGACACAAGCCAAACAAATAAGCATTAACCATCTCCAAGCTTCACACATTTACGAATAATACGAGAGAAACAGGACTCGCTTTTATATTACTAACAGTACAGCCCGGCGTTGCTCGGGCGTAATGAAAGCTTTAAAACTAATCCATGGTCCTGGAGTCATGGTCCTCTTTGAATGTTGGCACGAAAGACTAAAAAGCAATAGTTGTTTCCAGTTAAAGAGAAGCTGTAGACTGAAAGAAAAATGAATGGATGTAAGTCAAATTTTCTATTTCCTGGTGTCGATATTAAATAAGTTTTTTTCGTCGTAAACTGAATTTTGAAGGCTAAATAAGTCCTCTGAGGAAATGGTATCATGACTGAGACTAAGAACTACAATCATACCTACTTAGAGCCAAACTCGAAGCAAAAACTAAAATAAAAGGGCTCAAAAAAATACAGACATACAGGCAGATAAACAGACACACACACAAACATCTTGCCTTATATATATATATATATGTATATATATTATTGATTTTCTGCACTATAGTAAGAACTGCAATCTTGAAACTTCTGAATATCGTTTCTTATGTCTTTGTCTATGAGTATTAAATTTGATTAAAATCGGACCACTCGTTCTATAACCCGATTTTTTTATAATCGATTTTCGATATTTATCGGGGTTACCTCGACACAAAACCTAGCTTAAAACACTTGCAGACGCTTATAGTACAACTGTGTAAATAGGTAACGGACACAGAGAGAGAGAGAGAGAGAGAGAGAGAGAGAGAGAGAGAGAGAGAGAGAGAAAGTTTCATTTATAAATAAGTTTAGATAAGTGAGATGGAATAAACGGTTACCAATAGACCGCTGTGGCATACAATTAAAAGACCTATGTCAAGAAGGCCTTTTTGAAAAGAAAGATAGATCATACATTCTCAGATATTGCAATCATGAAATCTGATACAATGTGTCTTGTCTTATTTAAAGAGTATGTATCAGATGTGCCCTTGTTTTAAATTTTCTCTTACGGAAATAAGATCGTTGATACATGACAAGAAGTGTTACATCTGAGAAGAGCTTTAGGATCATTTTCCAAGAAGGCCTTCAAAGTCGACATTTAAGCTCAATGTCAGTTCGTTTCTTATTTATTTTATGCTTACTTGCAAAATTATTTTATAAGAACGACTGATATTCAATTAGTCAAACTACAACTAAATTAAAAGTGCGTATAAATTATACTAGCCACACAACGGAAAGAAGGACAAAAATGACTGAAAGAACACAGTGACATTTATGCACTGTCCTTAAAGTGATTTTTATACAGATATGTCATAGAAGGAACTATGATATCTAAACTTATTTATAAATGGAACTTTGTCTGTGTGTGTGTATGTATGTGTGTCTGTGTGTGTGTGTGTGTGTGTCATTAGATTAATAAACAAAAACAGTACAGAATTCTTTAAGTGTGTTTTAACAAACATCTCGCTATAACGTGCCGTTTTTTTATTGCCTACGGTAACAAATAAGGCTGCAGACAGAAATATTTTATTTAAAGCAAAACGTCAATATTTAACTCGATAAGCAGCGACAAATCTGATAGCATCTGCTTCTTCCGTAACAGATAAGCAAATTGGATTTGATTATAGTCGTTAAATTATCCAAAAAAATTCCTTTTTCTTTTTTCTTTTTGCCGAAAATTCAAAATCGTCAAGTTCATGCTTACAATTTAATTCATTTTTACTTCTTTATTTTTTCTTTAAAAGTTAAGCATTAACTCGTCTTTGAGACGAGAAAATTGAAAAAAACATTCCTCTGAAAAGGGGCGCTAAAAGCACTACATGAGAAAAAGGACATTACGTATAGGTTGTCATGGTTACAGTGTCGCCATTTTATATTTTTTTTAATTTTGCGTATGCGTTTTGTCTGTTTGTTTGTTTGTTTGTTTTCAACTGCACAGCACAGTAGGGTCAGTTGGGCACCGTCTGTGAGAAATAGTGCACTATGATATAATTCACTCTAACATAAATTTAGAAATAGTATGCTGTACTGCTTGTCATTTCCGCCGAAATATCAAATACGAATATTTCAGAGTGATTGGGTGTCAATTTGAAAATACTTGGATTAGTCTAATCAGGATTACGAAAGTGTTTATAGTGTAACACTTCCTGATGCACACATGTTAAACGGATATCGACGGACCCTGGATTCGAACCCAGGAACAGATATCTGGAAAGTATCTCTGTATATATATATATATATATATATATATATATATATATATATATATATATATATTCTACCCCCCCAAAAATCAACGTTTTTCTTTGTTGTAGGTATGGCCGTGGGAGAGGACAAGAAGGAAATAAATGCCTGTGTGGCCGAGAAAAAGAGAGGCAAGACGAAAGTCATTTATGAGATGTCATTTTTGATATGATAACGATTTTATAAAAAAAAACACACACATGGCCTGTGAGGAGAGAGAACCTGGTTATTTCTTCTTCCTCATTGTCTGTTGCTCTCCCCTTCAACTCTCTAGGTGAAAGAAAATAAACGATTGACCAAAGTGAAAAACTCATCAGTGCATTTTTGAGAAAGGCCACCCACTGAGGATGTAATTGTAATTGATGCTGTCAGTTGAATGTATAAAGTCAACGAAATCGCTTCAGCATCGAGTGAATTGCACGTAGTTGATCTAAAGCAGACAATCGAAGTTGACGTTAGATTTTAATAGGAAGACATTCCGATCACTTGCCACCCAGCGCCATATTGAAACGGTTTTAACCAAAATACAACAGATTTGAAACTCAAGTCAGAGAGACCACAGGTTGTCAGAGAAACGAGACGAGAGGCTTGCTCGGAACACGTGAAGCAAAGACGCAAAAAAATCCCCACTCTCCCTCTCTCTCTCTCTCTCTATCTCTCTCTTTCTCTCTCTTTTTTACATGCTAGTAACAGCAAACACAGCCTATATACAGGGAAACAGAAAATCGTATTACTTCTACCAACAACAATTTAGTAGCAGCAGTAGTTTGTAGGCCTTGAAAAAGTTGTATTGTATTTTATTTTTTGTTCTGTTTTAATTTTATTTTTATTATTCTCTCTCGCTCTCTTTCTCACTCTCTTTCTTTCTCTCTCTCTCTCTCTCTCTCTATGTACAGAGAATTACAATATAATCATTAGTCCACATAGACTGGCCTTTACTACTGCCTTGTTTCTTTTTGTTTCACTTATTTCTGCATGTACACCCAACCACTTCTTTGCTTCAGTTGTTGAGAAATGCAGCACGAAGATTCATTTTTCGCAGATCCGTAATCTTCTCTGAGATCAGAAATCACAACGTGGCAGAGAAAGTGAAAGATTTTGGACTGATCATTTGACATCTTCGATCACCTGGGGCGGAGCGAAAGCAAACAGTTGCAGACCCACGTGCGACTAACTACGGCCAGTTGGCACAGGCAACATAATTTTTTGAGAAGGAGAGTTTGAGTGACATAGAAGTGATGACTAATTATGGCGACGTTATGCTTCTATTCATCTTCCCACATAGGCCTAAATCAGGTGCTTTAAGGTGGTAGTGATACACTAAGTGGGAGGTTGCATAAGACCCTATATCAGACAACATAATTCTGCTCCACAGCACACAAACATGCCTGTCAGACAATTTCTGCGACTACATTAACCATTATATCTGGACATTTAACTTTCTAGACTGCAAACCTCTTGATTATTACTCGTGGGGCATAGTTGAGCGAGAGAACAACAAAATTCCTTATAAAGATGAACTGAAGGCAAGAATAATGGCAGCATTCACCAACTTAACCAAGGAGACCGAAGGGTTTCAGGTGATTCCCAAGTCGTCTGGAGGCCGTAGTTGGAGACAATGGAGATTTTATTAAATAAATTTACTGTTTAGCATTTCAAGATATTTTGTGTAACTTTGGCCAATATATCTGTAAAAATGAAATGTTAGTGTTATCTTCATTTTTGCAACAATTTAACCAACGCATCCTGTACTTTAGTGTCTTAATATAGCTTGTGTCAGCAGCAGCCTTTATTAAATATAGCCCACAGAATCAACTTTAAGAGTATGAACTGAACCCGAAGTAACTCTCTTCCTGTTTTTCCTCCTTTCAAATTCCGGAAATATCTGCGACTATATTAATCCTTGCATATGGCCACGTTACTCCCCAGACTGCAATTTCCTTGATTATTTCTTGTAAGACACAGTTGAACGAGAGACCAACTGTTATGGTGAAACACACCTATTCCTCAGATAATGGACTTTCCCTCCTATATCAATTATAGTTAACAGGAAGATAACTTGAGAAGTTCATTGGAGTTCTTAGAAGTTCTAGAGAGTTCTAATGGAGTTCAGTAGAACTATTAGTTTCAGTTTGGACATCGCTGGACTAAGACAGCTGATATTAGTCGGCAGTTAGCCGAATACTAAGGAGTCAGCTTACAGTGGATGATTACCAAGTTCCTAAAATTTTGGGTGCGTTAAGTCGATTAGCAACGGACATAGCACGATTATAACTTTCAGTTTGAAAACTACTCCACAACACCAACAAAATTCCTTGTAACACAAAAGATGGACTGAAGGCAGGTATTATGGCAGTGTTCACTGGTTTCATCAAGGAGACGATCCTGAAGAGTTGCAAAGATTCCAAAGTCTTCTGGAGGCTGTGGTTAAGGCTAATAGCGATTCTATTGAATAAATTTACTCTTTAGTATTTTAAGATGTTGGGTAATTTTTTGTAAATGAATTTGTGTAATTTTAGGAAAATATATCTGTTAAAATAAGATGTCAGCGTAATATGTATTTTGCATAATTTAAATCAGAATTTATCCATCAGACCATGTGGATGGTTAAAAAAGAAGGTGGACCTGAAGCAAACTACTAACACTTTTGATTTCGTTGTTTTTCTTTTTTTTTCTTTTACTTGTTTCACCGCAGTCCTATCGATTACCCCCTAAGGTTTACGATTGACCAGAAAAATTTGGAGAAATTGTAATATTTTAACGTTTTCGGTGTGGGGGGTCATTTTCTAATACAACGCTATATTAAATTAAGCCACCATTTTGAAAACAGTCGTCGGGACGACATTACCGGCAACTGTAAATTTGTATATTATCAATTTTTTGGACCTTTTTTCAGTTAAATGTTATTTTTACACTTACCTATCGATTACCCACTAAGCTTTACCAATGACTAAAAAAAATTGAAAACTTTTGGGTATGAGCATATTCAATAACTGAAACCTTTGCGAAATTCTTCAATAGAGCCATTCTTGGAGTTTCAGGGGAAGGTGTCATCGTAAGTTATAAAGAAAACGTGAGAATGACAAGAACAAGAGCCAAACCTCGTTAAAAAAAAACAAAAAAAACAAAAAAAAAACAAAAACAAAGTGACCCCCAAGCCTAAAACAAAAGGGCAAGAACTCGTCCCAAAAGAGTTAACACAAACAAAAAGACCCCAACGCGAGTGAATTGAAAATGGAGGATCGATTTATTTTAACGTTGTATGAGAAACTGAACCCACACCCGCAAAAAATCGTTTAAATATTGTAATTTTTCTAAATTTCTTTTTGATAATCGGAAGCTATAGGCAACAATCGATAGGACTGCGGTGAAAAAGTGAAAAAAATAAAATAAAAAAGAAAGAAAAACAACGAATTTAAACGTGGTGGTACTTTGCTTCAGGTCCACCAAGAAGAAGACAGTAAATCAAACAAGACTAAACGGTTATTACAGACTGGGTTTCCTTAACAGAGATGTGCTTTTAATTGATCTAGCTGCTATGATTAAACTAAAACCAGAAATACCTTGTAATTATTGGACAAAGACATTCAGTGAGGTAATTGACTAAGAAAATTTAACTTGACACTTGTTAAAAATTATGTGAAAATACAATACTAAACGCCAGATCAACGTATAGATAATATAATGAGATTTCAATAAATTATCACATATATAAATCATTACTGGCAAAAGTTCCAACATAAGGGGTGTATCAGCAGTACACAAACCACTAGACCCATGGTTCCCAACCCCGGGGTAAATTACCCCAGTGGGATAATGAGCCCATATTTTGGGGGTAATGGATGTTTGGTTTGGGAAATTCAGGACAATATTGCTTCATTTTGTGGGAAATTAGAACTATGGCCCAGACTTATTGGAAAGGGAATTTTTGAATAATTTTCTGCATTGGATGCCTTCTTTGATAAGTTAATTCTGAAGACATCTTCAACCACATGCAAACAGTCATGAACTAAATAGCCTCTTGGAAAACTTACGTATATACTTTCCAAACTTGAATAATTCCAACAATGAATGGGTAAGAAATCCATATCTTGTGAGTGAAGTTATAATTCCTGATGAGGACTATCCTGCACCAGAAGAATTTCTCATACTCAGGATGAACAATGTATGGAAGCTTTTGTTTGAGACCAAGTCTGGTCTAGACACATTTTGGATCTCTCGTCTGCAGAATGTACCAACACTAGCCCCTAGAGTAGTACAGATTCTCATAGGATTTGCAACCACTTATCTATGTGAACAAGCTTTTTCTACTGTCCTTGGAATGAAGACCAAAAAACGTAGCAGACTCAACGTGGCAAACGACGCCCTTTCAATCCCAAAGCCAAAAATTAAACAACTGGCACCGGCAATACAAGCTCAACACTCACATTAAGAATCACGGCCAGGTTACTGCTACTATATCACTGATTATTATAGATTGGTACTATTTTATTTAATAATTTCCATTAACTTGTCTGCTTTTGATGTATGAAAATATAATTACTTCTTTTCCTATATTATGGGTATTTGTTCATTAGGGAATGGATAACAGTGAAATTTTTTTGTGGGGGGTAATCGCAGTAAAAAGGTTGGGAATCTATACATTAGACAATGCGTATTTTCATTTGACATTAAGTCTGTAGCCTCACATGAATAGTCTAGAAAATACTATATTATGCCAACTTTTTCCACTCAAACTCCTTCCTTTTCAGATGAACTGAAGGAAAGGTTTATGTTAGCATTCACCAACTTAAACAAGGAAACTATCCAGGAGAGATGCAGGAGATTCCAAAGTCGTCTCAAGTTTGTGGTTATAGTCAATGACGATTTTATTGAATAAATTTAATCTTTATTATTTCAGATATTGTTGTGCAATTTTGATAAACATATTTCTGAAAATGAGATGTCAATGTTAATTTCAGTTTTGAGTAATTTAATCGAAAATTTATCCATCGGACAATGTAGATTCAGATGAGAAAAATTGTCTAACCCCACTCAGTGAACCATAAAAATAATATTGATTATTTATAATTGCATTATAATAATAATTATTATTATTGATGGAGAGGGAAGCAGACTGACTGCAACGTGATTCTGGGGTACAAATATACATACTACTTATGGGTCACAGCTTAACTCCTTGCAACATCAAAGATAACCTGAAGGCAGGTATTATGGCAGAATTCATAAACTTAATCAAGGAGAGGATCCAGAAGAGTTGCAGAGATTCCAAAGTTCTCTGGAGGCCGTGGTTAAAGCTAATGGCGATTTTATTGAATAAATGTATGCTTTAGTATTTCAAAATACATTGGTGTAATTTTAGTAAATATATCTAAAATGAGATGTTATATTTATTTTCATTTTTGCGACAATTTAAACATCGCACCATTTCCTTTAGTGTCTTAATAAAGTTTGTATCAACAACAGCACGTATTAAATATAGCATTAGAAGCTGCTTTAAGGTTACGAAATGCACGCGATGTCTTAAAGTAACTCTCTTCCCATTTTACCTACATTCGAATTTTGTAACATTAATTTTCACACTGAAGCAAAAAAGGCCGTGGACGCTTCACGCTAAAACACACTAACACAGTAAGTCTCACTTAAATGTAGTCAGAAAGCTTGCACATTAATTTTCGAAATAGCAAGCAGAGTAAAGTACGAAAAAAGTACGAAGTAGCGATCACAATGAAGTAAGAAAAAAGTAAAAAATGGCGATCACACTGAAGTACGAAAAAAGGACGAAGTAGCGATAACACTGAAGTTAAAAAAAAGTACGAAGTAGCGATCACACTAAAAAACGAAATATGTACAAAGTAGCGATCACACTGAAATAGGAAAAAAACTACGAGATAGCAATCACACTGAAGTACGAAAAGAGAACAAAGTAGTGATCACAATGAAGTACAAAAAAGTACGAAGTAGCGATCAAATTAAAGAAGGAAAATACGAAGTAGCGATCAAACTGAAGTAGGAAAAAAGTACGAAGTAGCAATCACGCCGAAGCAAAAGAAAAATACGAAGTAGCGATCACACTAAAGTATGATAAAATACGAAGTAGCATTCATTCTGAAGAACGAAAAAAGGACGAAGTAGCGATCACACTGAAGTAGGAAAAATGTACGAAGTAGCAATCACACTGTTATAGGAAAAAAGTATGAAATAGCTATCACACTGAAGTACAAAAAAGTACGAAGTAGCGATTGCACTAAATTAGAGAAAAAGTACGAAGTAGCGGTCACAGTAAAGTACCAAAAAAGTACGAAGTGTGATCACACTAAAGTAGGAAAAGTATGAACTAGCGATCACACTGAAGTACAAAAAAGTACGAAGTAGCGATCACACTGAAGTAGGAAAAAAGTACGAAATATCTTTCAAACTGAATGAGAAAATATGTGCAAAGTAGCGATCAAACTGAAATAGGAAGAAAGTACAAAGTAGCGATCACACTAAAGTAGGACAAAAAGTCCGAAGTAGTGATCTCACTAAAGTAGGAAAAAGTACGAACTACCATTCACAATAAAGTACGATAAAAAGATGAAGTGTTCATACTGAAGACCAAAAATGTATGAAGTAGTGATTACACTAAAGTAGTGATCACACTGTGTAGTTGCAATTACACAGAAAAATGAAAAAAGTACGAAGTTGCAATCACACGGAAGTACAAAAATACGAAGTAGTAATCACACTAAAGTATGAAAAACTACGAAGTAGCGATCACTTTAAAATGAGAGCAAAGTACGGAGTAGTGTTCGCACTGAAGTACGCAAAAAGTACGAAGTAGCTATCACACTAAACGATGAAAAAGGTATGTAGTAGAGACCGTGCTGATGTGCAAAATATGTATAAAGAAGTCATCATACCTAAGTAGGGAAAAGTACGAAGTAGCGAGCACATTAAAGTACGAAAAAGTACGAATAGCGATCACACTAAAGTACGGAAAAAGTAAAAATAGGGTTCAAACTAAAGTATGAAATACTACGTAGTAGCGATCAAACTGATGTACAAATTAAGTTCGAACTAACGATTACACAGAAGTACGCAAATTACGAGGTAGTAATAACACTGAAGTACGAAAAAAGTACGAAGTAGCGATCACACTGAAGTACGAAAAAGTACTAAGTAGCAATCCCTCAAAAGTTGTAAAAAAGTACGAAGTAGCGATCACACTAAAGTAGGAAAAATACGAAGTAGCGATCGCAGAGAAGAAGAAAAATATTGCAAAGTAATGATCACACTGAAGTATGAAAAACTACGAAGCAGCGATCAAAAAGAAGTAGGAGAAAAGTACAAAGTAGCGATCAAACTGAATTACGAAAATTACAGAAAGAAGCGATCACACTGACGTGAAATAAAAGTACGAACTAACAATCACACTGAGGTAAGGAAAAAAGTACGAAGTAGTGATCACACTAAACTAAGAAACACTACGTAGTAGCGATCATATTAAAGTAAAAAATAAATACGAAATAGCGATTACACTGAAGTACGAAAACAGTACGAAGTAGCGATCAGACTGAAATACAAAAGAGTACGAAGAAGGGATCACACTTAAGTATAAAAACGTACGAATACCAATCTCACTGAAGTACTAAGAAAGTATGAAGTAGCGATATCACTAAAATACAAAAATGAACGAAGTAGCGATCAAAATTAAGTATGAAAAAAGTACAAAATAACAAACACACTGAAGTAGGGAAAAGTGCGAGGTAGTGATCCCACTGAAGGACGTATAAAGGACGAACTAGTGATCACATTCAACTATGAAAAAACCGAAGTACTGATTACACTAAAGTAGGAGGAAAAAAGTAAGCCTGAGCACTGAGACTGAAGTATGAAAAGTACGAAAAAGCGATCACACTGAACTAGGAAAAAGTACGAAGTAAAGATCACACTGAAGAAAGAAAAGTACGAAGTAGCAATCACACTGAAGTAAGAAAAATACGAAATAGCGATGAAACTGAAGTAGGAAAACGTACAATATACCGATCACACTGAAGTAGGGAAGAGTACGAATTAACAATCAAACTAAAGTACAAAAACGTACGAAGTAAATATCACACTAAAAGAGAACAAAAGTCCGAAGAAGTAATCACACTTAAGTACGAAAAAAGGACGAAGTAGCGATCACAATGAAGTGCGAAAAAAGTACGAAGTAATGATCTCACTAAAGTAGGAAAAAAGAATGCAGTAGCAATTACACTGAAGTGTGGAAAAAAGTACGAAATAGCGGTTACACTGAAGTAAGAAACAGTACGAAGTAGCGATCCCAATAAAGTAGGAAAAAAGGCTGAAGTAGCAATCACACTGATGTACAAAATAAGTAAAAACTTGCGATCACACTGACGTACAAAAAAATTCGTAGTAGTAATCACACTGAAGTACAAAAAACAACATAGCGATCACACTGAAGTACTAAAAAATTGCGAAGTGGCGATCACACTGAAGTAGGAAAAAGTGCTAAGTACAAATCACACTAAAGTAAGAAAAAACTACGATCTAGCTATCACACTGAAGGATGAAAACTGTACTAAGTAGCGATCACACGAAAGAAGAAAAATGTAAGAAGTTGCGATCACACTGAAATAGCAAAAGGTACGAATAGCGATCACACTGAAGTAGGAAAAATTAAGAATTAGCGATCACACAGGAATAAAATAATTAGGAAGTTGCAATCACACTAACGTAAAAAAAGTACGAAGTAGAAATCACACTTAAGTAGGAAAAAAGTAAGATGTAGCGATAACACTGAAATAAAGTAGCAATCACAATAAGTAGGAAAGAAAATACGAAGTAGTGATCAGTCTGAGGAACAAAAAAATGACGAAGTAGCGATCACACTGAAATAGGAAAATGTAAGCAGTAGTGATCACATTAAAGTAGAAAAAAGTAAACAGTAGCAATCAAACTGAAGCAGGAAAAATATGCGAAATAGCAATCACATTGATGTAGGAAAAAAGTACGAAGTAGCGATCACACTGAAGTATAAAAAAAGTACAACGTAGCGATAACAATGAAGTTAGAAAAAGTACGAAGTAGCGATCACACTAAGAATGGAAAAAATTACAAAATAGCGATCACACTGAAATATGAAAAAGTTACGAGATAGCAATCACACTGATGTACGAAAAGAGGTCAAAGTTACGATCACACTGAAGTACAAAAAAGTACGAAGTGTCGATCACACTCTACTAGGAAAAAGTATGAAGTAGCGATCAAAATAAAGTAGGAAAAATACCAAAAAGCAATCGCACAGAAATAGAAAAATATTGCAAAGCAGCGATCACACTGAAGTATGAAAAACTACGAAGTAGCGATCACAAAGAATTAAAAAAAAGTACGATGTAGCGATCACACTGACGTGAAATAAAAGTACGAACTAACAATCACTCTGAGGTAAGGAAAAAAGTACGAAGTAGTGATCACACTAAACTAAGAAAAACTACGTAGTAGCGATCATATTAAAGTAAAAAATAAGTACGAAATAGCGATTACACTGAAGTACGAAATCAGTACGAAGTAGCGATCAGACTGAAATACAAAAGAGTACGAAGAAGGGATCACACTTAAGTAAAAAAACGTACGAATACCAATCTCACTGAAGTACTAAGAAAGTATGAAGTAGCGATAACACTAAAATACAAAAAATACGAAGTAGCGATCAAAATTAAGTAGGAAAATGTACGAAATAGCAAACACACTGAAGTAGCAAAAAGTGCGATGTAGCGATCACACTGAAGGACAAATAAAGGACGGACTAGTGATCACACTCAACTACGAAAAACCGAAGTACTGATCACACTGATTTAGGAAAAAGTACAAAATAGCGATCACACTAAAGTAGGAAAATAGTTAGAAGTAACGATCACACTGAAGAAGAAAAAGTGCGAAGTAGCAATCACACTGAAGTAAGAGAAAATACGAAATAGTGATACAAGTGAAGTAAGCAAGTGTATAAATTACCGATCACACTGAAGTAAGAAAACGTACGAATTAACGATCAAACTAAAGTAGAAAAACGTACGAAGTAACTATCACACGAAAAGAGGACAAAAGTCCGAAGAAGGGATCACACTTAAGTACAAAAAAGGACGATTGTAGCGATCACAATGAAGTACGAAAAAAGTACGAAGTAATGATCACACTAAAGTAGGAAAAAAGAATGCAGTAGAGATCACACTGAAGTAAGAGAAAAGTACGAAATAGCGAACACACTGAAGTAAGAAACAGTACGAAGTAGCGATCCCAATTAAGTAGAAAAAAGGACGAAGTAGCAATCACACTGATGTACGAAATAAGTAAGAACTAGCGATCATACCGACGTACAAAAAATTCGAAGTAGCAATCACACTGAAGTACAAAAAAACAAAATAGCGATCACACTGAAGTACTAAAAAATTACGAAGTAGCGATCACACTGAAGTAGGAAAAATGTACTAAGTAGTGATCACAAGAAAGAATAAAAATTTATGATATAGCGATCACACTGAAGTACAAAAATGTATGATGTGGCGATCACACTAATGAAGAAAAATGTAGCGATCACAATGAAATAGGAAAAAGGACGAAGTAGCGATCACACTAAAGCACGAAAAAAGTACGAATAGCAACTACACTGAAGTAGGAAAAAAGTACGAAGTAGAAATCACACTTAAGTAGGTAAAAGTACGATGTAGCAATCACAATGAAGTCAGAAAAACGTACGATGTAGCTATCACACTGAAGTAGGAAAAAAGTAGCAATCACATTAAGTAGAAAAAAGTACGAAGTAGCGATCAGTTTGAGAAACAGAAAATGACAAAGTAGCGATAACAGTGAAGTAGGAAAAATGTAGGAAGTAGTAATCACATTACAGTAGAAAAAGTAAGCAGCAGCAATCAAACTGAAGTAGGAAAAAAGTACGAAATAGCAATCACATTGATGTAGGAAAACGAACGAATTAGCGATCACACTGAAATACAAAAAGGTACGAAGTAGCGATTACACTGAAGTAGGAAAAAAACATGAAGTAGGAATTACACTGAAGTAGGAAAAAAGTACGAACTAGCGATTACACTGAAGGTGGGAAAAGGTACGTAGTAGCGATCACACTGAAATACGAAAAAGTACGAAGTAGCGATCACACTGAAGTAGGAAAAACGTACGAAGTAACGATCACACTAAAGTAAGAAATAAGTACAAAATAGTGACCACACTAAAGTCTGAAGAACTACGTAGTAGCAATCACACTGAATTACAAAATGAGTACGAAGAAGCTATCACACTGAAATAGGTAAAAAACACAAATTAGCGAAAAATGTGCGAAGTAGCGATCACACTAACTTACGAAATATTACTAAGTAACAATCTTACAAAAGTTGGAAAAAAGTAGGAAGTAGAAGTCACACTGAAGTACGGAAAATTTACAAAGAAACGAGCAGATTGAAGTAGGATAAAAGTACGAAGTAGCGATCAAAATACAGTACAAAAAAGTACTTAGTGATCACAATAAAGTAGAAAAATGTATGCAGTAGCGATCACACTGAAGTAGGAAAAAAGTACGAAATAGCGGTCACACTGAAGTAGGAAAAATGTATGAGGTAGAGATCACAGGGTAGTATCAAATAGTACGAATTTGCGATCACACTTAAGTAGGAAAATGTACGAAGTAGTGATCACACTGAAGTAGGAAGAAAGTACGAAGTAGAGATCACACTGAAGTACGAAATATATACAAAGTAGAGATCAGGCTATAGTATGAAAAAGTACGAAGAAGCGATTACACTGAAGTAGGAAAAAAGTACGGAATAGCGACCACAATAAAGTCTGAAAAAAGCACAAAGTAGCAATAAAACTGAAGTACGAAGTAAAGAGAACACTGAAGTATGAACAAAGGAAGTAGTAACGATTACACTGAAGGGGGGGAAAAGTACGAAGTACCGATCACACTGAAATACGAAATAGTACGAAGTAGCGATCAGATTAAAGTAAGAAAAGTACGTAGTTGCAATCATACTGAAGAAGGAAAAAAGTAAAAATAGTGATCAAAGTTAAGTAGGAATATGTACCTCGTAGCTCAAAGACGAAAAAAGTACGAAGTAGCGATCACACTAAAGTAGGAAAAACTAAAGTGAGAGAAAAGTACAAAATAGCGACCCCACTGAAGTACGAAAAAAGTAGGAAGTAGCTATCACAGGAAATGAGGGAAAAGTACGTAGTAGCGATCACACAGACGTAAGAAAAAAGTACGAAGAACCGATCATATTAAGTAGGAAAAATACGAAATAGCCATCACACTGAAGTAGGAAAAATGTACGAACTATTGATCACACTAAAGTATGAAACACTACGTAGTACCAATCACACTGAAGTAGAAAATGAGTAAGAATTAGCGATCACATTGAAACAACAAAAAAGTACGATGTAGCGATCACATCAAATGAAGAAATAGTACGTGTTTGCGATCACACTGATGTACGAAAAAATACGAAGAACTGATCATAGATATGTAGGAAAAAGAAAGTAGCGAAAACACTGAAGTAAGAAAAAGTACGAAGTAGCGATCACAATGAATTAAGAAATAAGTACGAAAAAGTGATCACACTAAAGTATGAAAAACTACGGAGCAATAACACTGAAGTATAAAATAAGTAAGAACTAACGATCGCACTGAAATATGAAAAAATACAAATTCACGATCACACGGAAGTACGAAAGATGTGCGTAGTAGCGATCACATTGAAGTATGATAAAAGTACGAAGTAGCAATCAAAATGAAGTACGTAAAATGTACGTATTAATGGTCACAATAAAGTAGAAAAAGTTATGCAGAAGCGATCAATCTGAAGTAGGAAAAATGTACGAATTAGCGATTGCACTAAACTAGGAGAATGGTACAAAGTAGCGATCACACTGAAAAACGAAAAAATAAGATGTTGTGTTCAAACTGAAGAAAGAAAAAGGTACGAAGTAGTGATCACACTAAAATAAGAAAAAGTACGTTGTTGAGATCACAGAGAAAAAGGAAAAAGTACGAAGCAGCAAATAACACTAGAGTACGAAAAAAGTACGATATAGTGATCACACTAAACTATGACAAAGTACGTAGTAGCATAACACTGAAGTTCAAAAAAGTACAAAATGGCGATCACACTGAAATAAGAAAAAAGTACCAAGTAGCGATCACACTAAATGAAGAAAAAGTACGTAGTAGCGATCACACTGACGTGGGAAAAAAGTACGAAGAGCCGATCATTTCTAAGTAGGAAATATGAAGTAGCGATCAGCCTGACGTAAAAAAAAATAGGAAGTAGCGATCAGACAGAAGTACGAAATAAGTACGAAATAGTGATCACACTAAAGTATGAAAAACTACATAGCAATCACACTGAAGTACAAAAGAAATACGAGCTAGCGATCACATTGAAAAACGAAATAATACTAAGTACGAAAAATGTAGAAAGAAGCGATCTCAGTGAAGTAGGATAAAAGTACAAAGTAGCGATCACAATGAAATACGAAAAAGTACAATGTAGTGATCACACTGAAGTAGGAAAAAAGCACGAAAGATTGATCACACTGAAGTATAAAATGTACGAAGTAGCGAACATACTAAAGTAGAAAAAAGTATGAAGTAGAGATCACACTGAAGCATCAAAAATGTACGAAGTTGCGATCACACTAAAGTAGGAAAAATTACGAAGTGGCGATCACACTGAGTATGAAAAATATACGAAGTAGCGATCAAACTATAGTACGAAAAATGTGCAAAATAGCAATTACACTGATGTAGGAAAAAAGTACGAAATAGCGACCACAATAATGTTGGAGAAAAATACGAAGTAGCGATCGCACTGAAGTAGGAAATAATTACGAAGGAGCGATTACACTAAACGAGGAAAAAGTTCGTAGAAGCGATCACACTGATGTAAGAAAAAAGTAGGAAGTAGCGATCACAATGAAGTACAAAAATGTTCAAAGTAGCGATCACCCTGAAGTAGAAAACGTACGAAGTAACGATCACACATAAGTACGAGAAAAGTACGAAGAAGCGATCACACTGAAGTATGAAAAAATACCAAGTAACGATCAGAGAGAAGTAGGAAAGAAGTACGAAGTAGCGATCAAACTGATGTACGAAAAAGTACGAAGTAGCAATCAGACTAAAGTTGGAAAAAAGTACGAAGTAATGATCACACTGAAGTACAAAAAGTACGAACTAGTGATCACACTGAAGTTTAAATTTTACGAAGTAGGCAAAAAGTATGAAGATTACACTGAATTAAGAAAAAGTACGAAGTTGCGATCACACTGAAGTAGGAAAAAAGTACGAAGTAGCGATTACACTGAAGAAGGGTGAAAGTATAAAGTAGCGATCACACTGAAGTAGGTAAAAAGTACGAGGTATCGATCACACTGATGTAAGATAAAATTAGCGATCACACTGAAGTACGAAAATATACGAAGTAGTGATCAGACTGAAGTAGGTAAAAAGTACAAAATAGCGATCACACTGAAGTAGGAAAAATGTACGATTTAGCGATCACACTGAACAATGAAAAAGTACAAAGTGGCGATCACCTTGGGTTTGGAAAAAGGTATGAAGTAGCGATCACACTGAGTTAGGAAAAAGTACGAAGTAGAGACCACACTTAAGTACGGATAAATACATAATAGCGATCACACTGAAGTAGGAAAATGTACGAAGTTCCAATCACAATGAAGTAGGAAAAAGTACGAAGTAGCGATCACACTGAAGTACGAATAAAGTACGTATTAGCGATCACACTGTAGTATGGATTACCCCGAAGTACAAAAAAGTACGAAGTAGCGATGACACTGATGTACGAATAAAGTACGAAGTAACGACCACACTTAAATACGAAAAATTAAGAAGTAGCGATCAGACTAAAGTACGAAAAAAATACAGTGTAGCCATCACACTGGAGTATGAAAAATTACGAAGTAATGATAACACTAAAGTCAGAAAAATTATCTGAAATTCACAATTTTTCATTTGTGTTTTAACAAGATTGCTCTAACAAACATCTCGCTATAACGTACCGTTTTTGTTGCCTACGGTAACAAATAAGACTACAGACAGAAATATTTTATTTAAAGCCAAACGTCAATATTTAATTCGATAAGCAGCGACAAATCTGATAGCATCTGCATCTTCTGTAGCAGATAAGCAAATTGGATTTGTTTATGGTCGTTAAACTATCAAAAAACCTTCCTTTTTTCTTTTCTATTTTACCGAACATTCAAAATCATCAAGTTTATGTTTGCATTTTAATTAATTTTGTTTTTTTCTTTTTTCTTTAAAAGGTAAGCATTAACTCGTCTTTGAGACGAGAAAAGTAAAAAAAACATTCCTCTGAAAAATGTCATCTACATGCAACAGTTTTCTGACATCATCGAATAAAAATTGCTTCCAAGAATTCACTTTGATCTTAAAGAAGACCCTACTGACTGACGCTATATAATCACCAAGATCTTAACCAATTAACAAAAACAACATTATTTGAATACTTCCAGCAGCAGCAAAAACAAAATAGGATAGCAAATGACACTAAAAGAGTAATGTTAGAGACAAGAACTTAATTATTTTTTCTTCTGTTTACCGTGTTTGTTCAGGACATAGGCAATCATAGGTTCCTACAACTTCCTATTCTTTTGTAGCTGTAAGTTTTGTCTTTTTCTTATCTCCTTATACATTTTCTATTAAACAATGCCAAGGACCTTAGGATAGTCATTCGCTGCTCTTTCTGTCTTCCTCGTGTCCTGTGAGGGTCAAAGATTCCAAGTCCTCCTTTAATATTCGCCAAAGAAATTTTAATTGTTTCTTTCTGTAGCTGAGGATAAGTGTCCCTTTTGTTTTCAATCTCCCTAAAACGTTTTTGTTACTCACTTCTTTGTTCATGTTCAGTTCATGGGTTTCCTGTTTAGAACTATATTTCTTTTGCTCCAAGTTTCATCTAAACCTGCAGAGATATATTCCAGCATTCACTGTAATATAGAAGGACTAAATATTAAGTAACAGTCCAGTTTGGTAGGAATCTTCCTTCGGTATTAGATCGATTAAATTCGTTTTCTGCAGCTTTTTTTTTTAATCGTATCATCCCGAGCAAGGCGGTAACACCACAGATGCACTGATGTGCAGGGGGCTACATAAGAGTAAAAAGATTAAGTAGAACAGAGTGAAGAGGAAGACGAGCCAGTTAGAAAGGAACAAGAGAAGTATAGGAATAAAGGTGTGGTGACAGTTGCAAAGGTGGAGAGAAAGGAGAGGATATACAGGGCGGTGAAGAAAGAACTAGAGTCAAGTAGTTGAGAGATGAGCACTGACATTGCATTTAAATTCATGGAGGTTGTAGCTGTCAGGAAAGCAAGAATATAGAAACGAGTTCCACAGGCGGGAAGTGCGAGAAAAGAAGCTGCAGGAGTAGAATTTTCGTCTGCATTTGGTTAACCTAACTGTGAATGGGTGGGACCCAGTTGCCAATTTGGTTGCACGAGTAAACACCTTTTGCAGAGGCAGCAGTGACTTAAGTTCGTTGGAGCAGAAGCCATGAAAGTATTTATAGAACAAAGAGAGGCAATGTTTCATTGGAGGGAAAGTGGCTGTAGTCGAGCCGCCAATTCGGTACCTATCACATTACTGATTCATCTTTGGAGCCTGTCAAGAACAGTGAGATGAACAGCAGGGGCGCCTGATCACATAAGGCAGCAGTATTCTATGCACGGACGATGGTTGATTTGTATATATGCAGGATGGATTCAGGCGAGAACATCTTGGCTCGACACAGTGACCCAACCTTCTTAGGGGTGGATTTAGCTATGGACTCAATGTAGTGGTTCCATTTGAGATCAGAGGAGAAGTAAGGCCGAGGAGGCGCAGTGTATTGCTCTCAACCAACCTTTTCATGTTATTTAAAGTCAGAAAATATCTTTAGATTAAGATTTTGTTTGTGCGATAATAATGATTACTATCTAACCCATAGCAAGGAAAGAACGAGTGAAGCTATTTACGCGTACGTGAATATAACAAACCCACCACTGGAACCCTGATTAACAATTCTACGTCATTGTTCATTGCACCACCCACACATCCACGCTTTACAACACCTGATATTCACGAGCAGTTATCCATTTAGGTATTGACCGAATCAACGTCGCTTAAATTCGGTGAGTGTATGAGAACCGGTGGTATGGCCATAAACCAGTATTGAAAAGGGTTATGGTGGATTCGGTAAGTCTAACTGTCTTCTTTATATTAATCATTTAACCCCAAACTAGGGAGAAATGCTACTAGTTCACAGGAGATTGCAAGGATTGAAAGTCAGAGAAAAAAAAACTGAATATAGGGAGTATTGATATGACCGGAATTCAAGGGGATAGAAGCTGACGATTTAAATGTTAAATGATTTTAGATTTCATAGAAGGTAGGAAACCGAAGAGAATTACACAGGCGGGAACTGTTGGGGTAGAATTGCCGGTTTCATTTAGCTATTTCACGAGTAAACGGGTAAGACCTAGATGCAAGAATTGCAGTCCAGACACCAGGGGAAAATGCTCGTCAAAGCAATTGCCATGAAAATATTTGTAAAAAAGACCGAGGGAAGACCCGTCACTTTTTTTTCCAAAAAGAATTTATAAATTCCAAAAGACGATAACACTAAGTGTTCGGCAAGTTTTCTGTACGGAAATGTCTATTTCGATATTGCGTCACTTAAGTGACATACGTTAAACTCATATGGGTGATCATGTCTCGAAAGAGACATGACTGACTGGGCATAATATTTTTTAAGTAAGTTGCTATTTCTTTCTGCGATAGACTGGTTGCTAACCAATGCTACAGAACACAATCTGTCCTGCTATTTAACCCATAGCTGGAGGGAGAAACCGAAGACTTATATGCGCATAATTAAATGCAAGGAATTTCATTGGAATTCAAACTCGGCACTCCAATTTCTGCTGCACCACGACGCACATACGATATTACCATTGCCATTTGAAAATGGTCACACAATTTGTTAATTTTTACGACGAATTGTCCCGCTCAGCGAAGAATTAATGTCGTAAGAAAGAAAGCTTTACAATCTTTCTACTCTGTCAGATACATCACTTTTTTCACACTCCAGTTAAAACTCAATTTCTATTAAGTTTTAAAATTCATTTCTTCCTACTTGTTGCTTTAATAGGGTCCTTTAAGGTCCGTAAGATTGTACGTTGCGCGGTCAAACGAAAACTGGGGATAGACATTAAGGTCGTCGGGGTATTATCCTCATTGTTGTTGTTTTATTCATACATTTTAGGGAACGCAATTTCAGATGTTACTGTTTAAATTATACAGATAATTATATATATACATATATAAGCCTAAAACAGTCTGTCGCACCGAAGTGTTGACTTCAATGTTCACTCTTTTATATATATATATATATATATATATATATATATATATATATATATAAAAGAGTGAATATTGAAGTCAACACTCAAGGGCGACAGACTGATTCATGTGAAGAGTAATAATCAGGCCACATGATTGCGCTTAGCCTAAAACAGTCTGTCGCACTGAAGTGTTGACTTCAATGTTCACTCTTTTATGTTTACATACGCTCTATCTTTGATAATGAGTACTTTATCCTATAAATATACCACACCTTAAAACTATATATATATATATATATATATATATATAGCTTATACCGCAAGCCAACGTTCACCGCACAATACCTCAACTTCAACTCCCACCATTTTGTAGGCTATGTACTGAAGGGAAACTAGCTGTAGCTTTGTATAAGCAACCGACAAATTTGCTGAATTTTAAGACTGAAATCCTGTAGTTTCTTTGATTTCCTGGTCACGTGGGTTGTCTTAATTGCATTTTTATATGTCGTTTTTTTTCTTTTCCTATTTTTATATGTCGTTTTTTCTTTTCCTCTTTAGCAAGCTGATAAAACCTAGGTAGGTTCGTCTGGCCCATTAGAAGCTATATATATATATAAAAACGACATATAAAAAGGCAATTAAGGCAACCCACGTGACCAGGAAATCAAACAAACTACATAACACAAGGGAGGAGAAGGTTAAAAATTTTATTACTTTTAATTTTTTAATTTTTAATTTTCAGGGGGAGGAGTAGAAGACAAAGACGAAAACAAAACGTCCTATACCACGATAGATGGGCCTAATCTAATAGCCAGCGCTACCTATACCTACATTTATTCAGGATTTCAGTCTTAAAATTCAGCAAATTTGTCGGTTGCTTATACAAAGCTATAGCTAGTTTCCCTTCAGTACATAGCCTACAAAATGGTGGGAGTTGAAGTTGAGGTATTGTGCTGTGAATGTTGGCTTGCGGTATATGGATGTCTTGAACCCCACCTCTGTCCGAGTTATTAGCACATCCAGGAATGACAGTTTATTGTCAGTTTCTTTTTCCATAGTGAACTCTATGGATGGTCTTATTGAGTTCACATGGTCGCGTCGCGTCTGGGCCGCCTCCTGGTGTGACTAGAGTATGAAGTTGTCATCAACGTACCTCAGCCAAAGGGTTGGCTTTAGAACTGTGGATTCTAATGTAGCGGAGTTCAAATTCCAGTTGAATTCATTGCATTCACTTACGCACAAATACCCTTGGGAAAGATATTAATCCGTTTCTTCCTTCCAGCCATGGGTTAAATAACAGGACAGATTGGGTTCTATAGCCTTGGCTGGCAACCAATCTACCGCAGAAAGCAATGGAAATCTACTGCGGGATAATCTTCGGCCCAGTCAGTCATGTCTCTTTCGAGACATGATCGCCCAAAGCGTGTATCACGTATGGCACTTAACTGACTGACTGAATATAATAGTTGGAATAATGATTAAGGCTTACATTGGTCATAAAGTGGGGGATCAGTTTATTACTTCATAACAATAGGAAACCGATCCCCCACAAATTACTACATAATAATATAATAGATTTCTTTTCCCTTTACCTATGAGTCAAATAACAGGACAGATTGGGTTCTATAGCCTTGGTCGGCAACCAGTCTACCGCAGAAAGCAATGGCAACCTACTGCGGTATAATCTTCTACACAGTCATTCATGTCTTTTTCGAGACATGATCGCCCAAAGCGTATATCACGTATGGCACTTAACTAACTGATTGATATGTTAGCCAGTGATGTGGATAATGGCAAGCCCATTGCTAAGCCTTCATCCTGCCGATATATATGAGTAAAACACTACGCCTCCTTGGTCTCACACTTTCAGCGGACCTCAAATGGAATGACTATATCGAATCCACTGCTAAATCCGCTGCTATGAAAGTCGGTTCTCTGTGTAGGGCCCGGAAGTTTTTTCCGTCTAAATCTATCCTGCACATTTACAAATCTACCATCCGCCCGTGCATTGAATACTGCTGCCATATCTGGTCGGGTGCCCCTGCTGTTCTCCTTGGGCTTCTCGATAAGGTTCAGAGGAGGGTCTGTAATGTGATAGATACCGACTTGGCAGACCGCCTGCAGTCTCTCTCCCACCGGCGAGACGTGGCTTCCCTGTGTCTCTTCTATAAATACTTTCACGGCTTCTGCTCCGATGAACTTAGATCACTGGTGCCCCCTAAATACGAATTTGCACGAGATACTAGATTAGCAACTAGATCCCACCCTTTTACAGTGAAACCGATAAAATGCAGCCGTAACTTCTACTCCAACAGTTTCTTTCCTCGCACTTCCCGACTGTGGAATTCTCTTCCAAACGATTGCTTCCCCGACGGCTACAATCTCCAGGAGTTTAAATGTAAGGTCAATACACACCTCCTAACACACTAACCTGCTCCCATTCTATCAAGCACTCTTCCCATCTGCCCGACCCTCATCCTCGCTGTCCTTACTCATCTGTCACCTTTCTCCTGACATTCCCTATGTCTATCCACTCCTTCTCTTTACCTTCCCCTATGTAGCCCCATGCGCAATAGTGGCAGTGGAATGCCTTGCTTGGGGTGAGATGATTAAAAAAAAAAAATGTCTGATCCAAATCCGAAGTGTGTTGTTTGTGTGCTGAAATAGTCCGAATAATGTAAATACTATAAATACAACCTAATTTCAGAAAGATAGACAAATACTATGTAGATGCAGTTGAAATTTGGTGGACACATAACTGGAGGTCATGGATAATTTGGCACTCGCAAAACGTATTGAAGTCAAGAAAATCAGGAGGAGAGCTACGAATAACCCAATTTAAAAGTCTTCTGTAATCGTTAGACAGAAAAGCAAATAAGAGAGATAGCAAAAAGAAAAAACAGAAGAAAATGGCGTACTTGAGACGATGTGAATGAATTGTAAAACAAGGGCAAACAGGGATATAAAGGCCCAGATAATGCTTCAAACAGAAAAAGGAAGGACACCGTGGAGAACTATGATCTCCTACTTAATAAGGTTGTATGAACGATGGTAAAACAAGTACAAAAAGGTTTGTGATTGGTCAAACGTTACTTAAAGCAGAAAAATAAAGGAAGCTGTGGATATCTATGTTCGCCTACTTAAGATTATATGAATGGATGGTAAAACAAAAACAAAATGTGATGTGAAGGTTCAAACATTACATAAAGCAGAAAAATAAAGGAAGCTGTGGATGTCCAAAATCACCGACTTAATAAGTTTGTGTAAATGGCTGGTGAACCAATGACAACGAGGGATGTGGATGCTCAAACATTACTTAGAGGAGAAATGTCAGGAAGTTGTGGAGAGCTACGATAAACTAATTAATAAGATTGTGTGAATGGGGAGTAAAACAAAGAGGAAGAGGTATATAAATGCTCATACTTTGATTTGAGTAGAAAATGAAGAGAGGCTCATTCCTTGTTCCCTGTTTAGGATGTGGTTTCCGGTTTTCTCTTTTGCAATCTTTTCACTTTTCTTCTGTTTCTTTTTTCAATTGGAGTAGATAGACTAAACTATCGCCCGGTTCACACTCCACCCACGTCTATTGAACAGGTGTAGAGGCTCATCCCTTGTTCCCTGTTTAGGATGTGGTTTCTGGCTTTATCTTTTCCAGTCTTCTCACTTTTTTTTTTCAATTGGAGTAGATAGATCTATCTATCGCCCGGTTCACACCCACCCACGTCTATTGAACAGGTTAAGAGGCTCATCCCTTGTTCCCTGTTTAGGATGTGGTTTCCGGCTTTATCTTTTCCAAACTTCTCACTTTTTTTTTTCAATTGGAGTAGATAGACTAAACTATCGCCCGGTTCACAATCCACCCACGTCTATCGAACAGATAAAGAGGCTCATCCCTTATTCCCTGTTTAGGATGTAGTTTCCGGCTTTCTCTTTTCCAATCTTTTCACTCTTAAGTAAGCCCACTGCACATCAGTGGCGTTACCACTCGTGCAGTACTACGATGTTTTATTTTATGAAATTGGATATTAAAAGAAGAACGAATGGTGATGTAAAGGGTCACACATTACTTAAAGCAGAAAAAAACCCCAGAAAATATAGGAAGTTGTTGAGAGCTATGAACGCCGACTGAGTTTTTTTTAATTGATGACAAAACAAGGACAAAGTGAGATGTTAAGGGTCAAGCAATATCTTACGTAGCAAAAGACAGGAAGTCGTGGGGAGCTATGGTCGCTTATGTCTTGAATATATTTGGCAAATAAAAGACAAATGCAAAAAGCAAATGAAGTGTTGCAACAGAAATTATAGAAGATAACATCCTAAAAATAAAGTCAAAAGTATTATCTAAACCTATTTATAAATGGAACTTTGTCTCTGTGTGTGTGCGTGTGTGTGTCTGGGTCCGTTACCTATATACTCCGAAACGGCCGAACCGATTTTCATGAACATTTACACAGTTGTACTATAAGCGTCTGCAAGTGTTCTTAGCTAGGTTTTGTGTCCGCCTGTGGAGCTCGCGCCCATATTCTTGCTTTCCTGACGGCTACAACCTCTAGAAATTTAAATGCAAAGTCAATACTCATCTACTAACCACTGGACTCTAGCTCTCTCCCCACCCCCGTATAACCTTCCCTTTCTCTCCACCTATGTATCTGTCATTGCACCTGCTTTCTCAGCTTTCTATTGCTCCTTTCTAACTAGTTTGTACTCCTCACTCTTTTCTAATTAATCTTTTTACAGTTATGTAGCCCCCTGCACATCAGTGGCATTTCTGCCTTGCTCGGGGTGAAATGATTAAAAAAAAAAAGAAAAAACTCCCGATAAATATCGAAAATCGATAATCGAAAAAAATCGGGTTATAGAAGGAGTGGTCCGATTTTAATCAAATTTGATACACTCACAGACAAAGACATAAGAAGCGATATACAGAAATTTCAAGGTTGCAGTTTTTACAATAGTCCAGAATATCGATAATATATATATATATAAGGCAAGATGTTTGTGTGTATGTCTGTTTATCTGTCTGTATGTCCTTTATACAAATCCACAATTTTTATCCGATTCTCACCAAACTTCACACAAATATTCCTTAGGCTGAGTCTGAGCTCCAGGACCATGGATTAGTTTTAAAGCTTTCATTATACCCGAGCAACGCCGGGCTATACTGATAGTTATCAATAATAATAACAATGATTCATTTAAGAATTTTGAATAACATAAAGAGATTATGATAGCTCCTGAATACGTGGGTAGCTAATCGACTACAGTCATTTAAAAATAATCCTCTATAGTGATGAATAATCGGTTGTAGCCATTTATCATTTAAGAAAGGGTAGACTGTTGAATATAGCATTTAGTGGAAACTAGTCTATGAGAACCAATACTCTGTATTCAGATATCTGGAAAAGATAACAGAAAGTTTTAGGGCAGTTCTCACATAATAAAGAAAACATATTTGTAAAGAACCATAGCAGCCTGTGTCTTGAAGGGACATGACATTTAAAGATTAATATTGAGGTGAGCGTTGGTGCAGTAGATATCGGCTCGGAAAGAAAAATCGGAGCGCCGAGTTCGAATTCCATTTGAATTTGCTACATTTAATTAAGCAGAAATACCTCTGGGAAAGGTATTAATCCTCTGCTTCTTCCTCCATCTATGGGTTAATTAAAACGCGAGATTGGCTTATATAGCTAATATATCCCGGGAAGGAGTATCAGGGAAAAGAATAGTGTAAGAATAATACTTAACACTGAAGATAGATTAGAAGAGATTTATTATGCAACAGTACAATAAACCAATAGACGTACAAGAACAATCAACGAATAGTAACAGGAATAACGATCAATTAGTAGATGTCTCCGCCTATGACGTATGAGTCCGTCTAGTGACGTATACTGACGTATGCTGATGTATGCCCCAGGTCGCTCTAGTCACAGTCTTTTATAGACTAGACCATATCCATTACGGGGTAGGATAGGATGTTCCTCTACAACACCTCCCCCAGAGCTAAATTCTTTGTGGAATTTTGTTCAATATTTTTTTTTCTTTTGGGATCTGGGCATAGGTGTTTTGTTTTCTTTCTTTTTCTCTTACTTCTTCTCCTTGTGTCCTCACTTTCAGGAGAATCATTAGTTACCTCCATCGGTACTTCCACGTTCGCGGGTGGTTTAATTTCAAACGTATCGTATACTACCTCCATTTGTATCTCATCTTCGTCGCCAATCTGATATATCCCGGGAAGGAATATCAGGGAAAAGAATAGTGTAAGAATAATACTTAACACTGAAGATAGATTAGAAGAGATTTATTATACAACAGTACAAATAACCAATAGACGTACAAGAACAATCAACGAATAGTAACAGGAATAACGATCAAGTAGTAAATATCTCCGCCTATGACGTATGCGTCCGTCTAGTGACGTATGCTGACGTATGCCCCCAGTTCGCTCTAGTCACCGTCTTTTATAGACTAAACCATATCCATTACGCGGCAGGATAGGATGTTCCTCTACAACAATAGCCTTGGTTGTCAACCATTATACTGCAGAAAGTAATGGCAACCTACTGCGGGAAAACCTTTTCAGAGTCAGTTATGTCTTTTTTTGATACATGATCGCTAAAGCGTGTATCAAGTACGTCACTTAACTTTGGATGAGTGGTCTGGTGGAATTGATAATGGCTGGAATTCAGAAATCATTGACTTCATATTCTGGTTTATTAGAATCTCTTACGGACAAATACGCTTGGGAAAGGTATGAATCTATCTTTACTTCCCCCAAATATAGGTTGTATAGCATTATAAACTGGGACATGTAGCCTTGGTTAGCAACCAGTCTATCACGGAAAGAAAAGGTGTTTACTCGTGCAACCAGACTGGCATCTGGGTCTCACCCATTCACGGTTAGATCAACCAAATGCAGACGACAATTCTACTCCTTCAGGTTCTTTTCTTGCACTTCCCACCTGTGGAACTTGTTTCCTTATTCTTGCTTTCCTGATGACTACAACCTCCAGGAATTTAAATGCAAGGTCAATACTCATTTCTTAACTACATTACCCTAATTCTTTCTACACCGCCCTATATATCCTTTCCTTTCTCTCCACCTTTGTAACTATCTTCTATCTGTATTGCCATCCTTCTCTTGCTCCTTTCTAAGTGGTTCGTCCTTCTCTTCAATCTCCTAATCTTTTTCTCTTATGTAGCCCCCTGCACATCAGTGGCGTTACCGCCTTGCTCGGGGCGATATGATTAAAAAAAAAGTGGCAAGCTACTGCGTGAATATCTTCTGCGTATGATCACCCAATGACCATTGCTTGAATATTGCTATACATGATCGTGTATCATGTAATCCACGTAACTGTCTGACTACCTGTAGAACAAATAGTCATGTGGCAGAATTACGTTAGGCAAAGTACCTCTGGGATTTACACGTTCGAACTGTTGTTCTTATCTTTATTACTATATATTTTGAACCGAACCCTTTATTTTGATAACTGGGGTATATTATTCTCATTCCATAAGAAATTCTACTTCCGGGTGCCATGTAGTTATCTCCCTTTAACTGAAATATCTAAGTTATGTAACCAGGTATTGAACTCACAACTCTTTGGGTCAAGTCACTGGAACTAACCAATGCATATATCCAGTGGGCCATGTGTCCTTGATCTGGGACTTATGAAAATAATGTCTCAGTAACCATATTTTATCAGAGTTCATATTGCAATTTTTGATGCTAATGGTTTTCTCTAGTATTTATTGATGTTAATCATTTTCTCTATTATTTTTTACCAAAGCTCATATTACAATTTTTGAAGCTTATGATTTTCTCTAGCACGCCGTATTACTGGCTGCAATGTTGTATTTTAGTGCATAGTTAACGATCGAAATATTGTAACACCTTTGCCCGGGCTGGCTAATTGTGACGTTTGTTCTCGTCGACTTTACCTGTGGCCACCCTCGGGTCAAATCCTGGTCGTGACGGCACCAACTGTGGTACTGCCACCCGGCTGGCTGGTTGATTCGGTCGCTCGCTGGTTCGATAACGGTCGCTCGCTGGTTCGATAACAGTCGTTACATTTTGACTGCAATTTCAACAACAACCCACCCAACAACTTCCTCAACAAGTAATTTTTATAGCCACCCCCAATCCTCTCGGGGGATTTGGCCAATTCAAAGCTTTTGACCAATGAGATTATTTTCCACCCACACGATTTACGGGGAGCCATGGCTCGACGAATGAAATATCAACAACTCACATGACGTAATGTCTTTCTGGCTTCTTTCTTTCGATTATATTATCGTTAGAATATTCAATTCACAGGAACAACTGTTGAAGATTTAACCTTACCTGACCTCATCAAGTAAATCCCGACATTTTATGACTGCGACCATTTTGTCAAATTTCCACCTGGCCCAAACAATCCATTTCGTCTATGAGAAAGAAAGAAAACTATATTTCTTTCCCTCTTTTTAATATTTTCAGCTAATTTTTCTATTCCCCGGATTTTACAAGCACACGATAGAATTAAAAATGTTTTTTTACATAAGCTCACATCGCGAATTACAATAAAGCACAACTAATAATACCACTAATATTAATTTTCTCTCTCTCTCTCTCTCTCTCTCTCTCTCTCTCTCTCATTAAACCAAACAAAAAAAATATATCAGCGGGAGATAGTATCACAATATAGGGTTTGGTTCCAAAGTTCTAGCAGCTGAAGAAGACCGGAGTGTTAAACGGCCAAAACGTCGTAAACATGGCAATACAAATGAGGACAACAGTCCGATCAGTGTAAATAACGTTAGGCAAATTTAACGAATACATGCTCAGATCTTATCGGAACTTAATTATTTATCATTATTTATCATTATTCTTGTCGAAAAACTGGATATTTTAGAGTATCTAAAAGAAAACTTACAGTAGAGCATAACAATTAAGATGGAAGAAAAACTATTAATGCCAACAAAAAAGTCCTTAAACACTGGCTATAAATAAACTTTTTGCTGATTAACCTTCTGACCAAAACACTGATTTGAGATTGGTGTACATGAAAACAGATTATTTCTTCATTTGCGATGTTGACGATTTTTCATATAAACGTTCAACTCCCACCATCTAAAAAAAAAAAAAGATTGCACTGCTAGTAAATTTTTTTTTTTTTTGGAAATTGACACGTATTGATTATGGAATCGGAAATGTTTGTGAAGAAGCTGCCAAAATACTTTTTTTCCGATTATTATGTATAAACGTTATTCCCTCCAACTGTTCACATTTTCAATGCAATGACATACAACATATATCGCTAAATTTTAAACGTTTTTTTCTACGATATTTGGCATATTGTATCTTCGTTTCATATCATTACGCTAAACACGCACACCCACGAGGGAATGGGGCTGAAAAGATACCGGCCAAGCATACATTTCAAACAACAAAATATTTTTCGAAAAGTTTTCTTGTTCGAACTTAAAGCACTTTACCACTCATTCCCTCCCTCTCTCTTTCGCCCTCGTTCTCTCTCACTCATATATATAGTATTTACATTATCGAACTATTGTCCTCATCTTTGTTGCCATTTTTACGACGTTTCAGCAGTTGTACGTTCCGGCCTTCTTCAGGTGGTAGAAATTTCAAACCGAACCCTTTATTATAATCACTGGGGTATATGAACTACATTCTTTGTAGTAGTGCCGCTTTTGGAAGTCATGAGTTATCTCCCTCTAACCCTGTAAGTTACTTGTTCACCCTGTAAGTTACTTGCTGTGGCCAAAAAAGTCACTACTACGCAAGGAATGTAGTTCATATACCTCAGTGATTGTAATAAATGGTTCGGTTCGAAATTCCTAGCACCTGAAGAAGGCCGGAGCGTACAACGGATGAAACGTTGTACAAATGGCAACAAAGATGAGGGCAATGGTTCGAATAATGTAAATACTGTAAATACTAGCACATCTCAGAAATATATATATATATATATATATATATATATATGGTACAATAACAATCATCATCATTTATTCATCACACCCAGATGGTGCATAGGACAGCAACTTTTTGTTGCTGTTTCTGTAACAAACTGTTTTTTACGGGGCAGAGTTGTTCGTCTTGCACCCAACCCCCAAACCTGGAGGACCGGTGGATCATTCTTGGTCCTTACGTTTAAAGCACCTGGTATTCCCAAATGGTCACCCATTTAAGTACTGACCAGGCTTGATGTTGCTTAACTTCGGTGATCGGACGGGAACCAGTGTATTTAACACGATGTAGCCGTAGACAGAATAACAATAGATGTTATTAAAAAATAAGAAATACGAAAAACGACCAACCGGTTTCAATCCCTATTCATCATCAGGGTCAACTGGTATTTTTTAAATTCAGTTTTTCAACATTTAAAATATAAAAGATGAAAATGAATCACGACACACTGGGGCGAGTATGGAGAGTGTATGGGCACGTACTAAATAGTGATAATATGGAGTCCGATAACACATTCTCTCTGTTTGCAGAGAGACGGAGTCCTGGTCTTAATGTATATCGACTCCAATGCCTATAAATGGAATATAGAGTGTGAACCAGACAAAACAGTGAACTGGTCCACACTGAAGCGATTTATACAATTTCTGCTACTTATAAGGTGTTCAGCAATGGCTGACCCGGAAGTGTTCACAAGTTGATTTGCACGAACATCCGTTTTGAGAATTCTTAGTGGCACATGCTGTTGTATCCTACAATCCAATCTCTGCGACGTCCTTCCTATGTAGTCATAATCACAACTACAAATAAATCTGCAAATAACAGAAGAAATATGATGGGGAGGAAGTAAGTCCTTTTTCATAGACGGGAAAGTAGAACGAGTGCCAAGATGGACCCTAACCTGAGCAGAAAAATAAAAAGAAGTGACTGCTCTAAAAAAAATTTGCCTAGCCAGCTGCTCACTACGTGACCCAATATAAGGCAGCCTTTTAAGTACACCGGGCATTTTTCACAGTATACGGTTTATCCTTTGATTAAACACCCGGAGGGACTCATCCTAGAAAACGAAAAATAAATCTCACTAAGACCCTTACACACAGAGCATCAAATATATGCACGGAAAGTTATTTGAATGTGGAGTTAGATTATATCCGCAGCACCTTATCTAAAAATGGTTATCCAAGTGAGATTGTTAGTGGTGTTAAGCAGGATGAAATAAGTAATTTTTCAAAGGATAAGCCGTAAAAAATCCCAGTTGACCCTCATGATGAATAGGGATTGAAACCAGTCGTTTTCGTATTTCTTATTCTTTATAAAATCTATTGTTATTCTACCATCTGTAAATGCCTGTAAGTATGAAATTAACTTTATTTGTTGCCATTATAAAATTTGGTGTCTATAATAATTTCTTTATCTATCTATCTATCTATCTATCTATCTGTGTGTGTGTGTGTGTGTGTGTGTCATCTGCAGACAGATCTGTTTCGCTGTATCACAGCTCATCAGTACGGTTAGCCCCCAATTGCTTTTTAACCCAGGATTGAAACCCGACCGAATTGGCGCCAGTCGGCGATTCTACCTTTGGGTCATGGGCGCTCGGTAGAAGAAGGTAGACTTTTTAGCGTATACATTATCATTATACACGCCCAATAGCCAGAGTGCTTTAATTCATTATGGAATGAGCGATATATATATATATATATATATATATATATATATATATATACACACATTATATATATATATATATATATATATATATATATATAATCATATAATTATGAATTAAAAATACATTCCAACACGGAAATTTCTATGTTTTGATATTTCTATCTCATCATGAGACAATGTTAGATATTAGTTATGAAAATGATTTACATTTAAATACAAGAAATAATCCGTTTACCATTTATGTATGTGGGAAGACAAATGTTACGTGTGTGTTCCTTTTAACTATTCAGATACGTCTTCCCACATACATGAATAGCAAACAGATTGATTAATGTATTTAAATGTAAGCCATTTTCACAACTAACCTCTAACATTGCCTGATGACGAGATAGAAATCTCGAAACATAGAAATTTCCATGTCGCAATGTACTTTTAATTCATAATTATATGATTATATTATGCTCTGCTATATTTATTGTACCGAACAATTTTTATAGAAAAGTAAATGCCAGACACTCAAAATCGTAAAACCTTGGGTTCTCTTCACCTGAATTTATATATATATATATATATATATATATATATATATATATATATATATATATATATATGTTATGTCGTGAGTAAGAATAAATAACTCAACAACAGGAATAGGTTAATTGTTGTATTCCGTGAAAATAGTATTTACAAAGGTTATTAGTATCCAATACAAGAATAGAGGTTAATCGTCTCAACCGTCGTAAGAAGAGTAGAGTCACGACTGGGCAAAATTAGTTAGACATTTTTGGCTGGGCTACATGACCCGGAGTACTCACGTTAAAATGGCCTTGTGCCACATTTTGCCTTAATGGAAGGGTAAATGAATAAAGAATACCGCGTTTTCACAGAGAGTTAGCCGGAGAATACGAGAGTCCAGAGAGAGATAAACAGTCAGTACACAGTAGTCCATATTAGCTCTGTGCTCCACTCATCAAGAAGATTATTACGCAATACCCGTCAGCTTCCGAGCCGGACATACTCAATATACTACGGCTTCAAGTCCAGAGACTTGTACATATACTTTTTACTAACACGCATTCCTGGACTACTAATCTCCATTGAAGCCTATATCCTTACGTTAATACACTTATTTCCTATCTCAATTACTAGTCGTTGTTCATTTCTTTGTGCGGGCTCCATTCAGGGGATCCACAACACACACACACACACACACACACACACACACACACACATACATATATATATATATATATATATATATATATATATATATATATATATTGGGCGTGTATAATGATAATATACGCGCTAAAAAGTATGCCTTCTTCTACCGAGCGCCCTGGGTTAAAATCGACCACTGACGCCAATTTGGTCGGGTTTCAATCCTGGGTTAAAAACAATCGGAGTTTAACCGTACTGATGAGCTGTGATACAGCGAAACATCTGTCTGCGGATGACTATATATATATATATATATATATATATATAGGGTGGGACACATAAAGAGGGACAAAATAAAACATCTTCATAGACCGTGGAATATAGCCTTGAATGGGAACTAGTCTATCAGAACCAAGACGCTGAATTCACTTATCTGGAAAGGATTACAAAAACTATGAGGGCAGTTCTTTATAAAATAAAGATAACCTATTTGTAAAGAACCATAGCCGCCTTTTTCTTGAAAGAACATGACATTTAAAGATTAGTATTAGGGTGAACGTTTTGGTGTAGTAGATTTTGCCTCTGGACAAGTGTAGATTACTTTGCTGCAAAATACAGTTCCATAACCTTTGTCCACTCTTCAACCGAATATTTGCTCGTAGTGGTCTAGGGAATGTGCGTTGGTGGTGCAGTGGATATAGACTCAGAACGACAATTCGGGGAGTCGAGTTTGAATCCTAGTTGAATTCCTTGCATTCACATACGCACAAATACCCTTGGGAAAGGTATTAAGCCGTCTCTTCCTTCCAGTTATGGATTAAATAATAGGACAGATTGGGTTCTGTAGCCTTGGCTGGCAACCAGTCTACCACATGTCAACCTACTGCGGGAAAATCTTCTGCCCAGTCAGTCATGTCTTTTTCGAGACATGATCGCCCAAAGCGTGTATCACGAATGGCACTTAACTGACTGACTGAATATAATAGTTTCAATAATGATTAAGGCTTACATTGGTCATAAAGTGGGGGATCAGTTTATTACTTCATAACAATAGGAAACCGATCCCCCACAAATTACTACATAATAATATAATAGATTTCTTTTCCCTTTACCTATGAGTCAAATAACAGGACAGATTGGGTTTCTATAGCCTTGGTCGGCAAAAAGTCTACCGCAGAAAGCAATGGCAACCTACTGCGGGATAATCTTCTGCCCAGTCATGTCTTTTTCGAGACATGAGCGCCCAAAGCGTGTATCACGTATGGCACTTAACTGACTGACTGGTCTATCTTGGTATCAGATAAAAACCTACAGATCTGCTATGTAATTCACCTGAAAAAGAAAAACTATTATTTCTTTAGAAAATATGAGCCTTTACTTTTGTCTCTCTTTTTGTGACACACCGTTCGTCATCAGAGAAAGAAAAGTGAATAAAATTGATAAGCCGAAAGAAGTTTACAATGACACACAAAAAGAAAGGCAGTGAAAAGAAATTAAACAAACGAACAATCAAGTAAAAAAGAAGAAATGAAAATATTGCAAAGAAGAAAAGAATAGAAAAATGGAGAAGACAAAAAAAGGCAGAACAGTATGATAAATAGTTGTAAAAGAGTGAAAGTATAAATGAAAAAAAAAAAAACGAAAAATAAAAATGAGATAAAAGAGAATAATACAGAACGGAAAACAATTTATAAAACCATCCATTTTGCCCACTCATAGTAATCGATATTTATTAAAGCTCTGCTTAGCCTGGAGCAAGGCCAAGGATTCCCAAAAATATGTCGTATTACAGTATTCTATTCTCATGAGCTCTCTTGAATCAAGTCCCATTATATTAAGCATGAATAGTGAAATTCAAGTGGCCAGTATTACATCAAACACAGAATCAAGAAGTGGTGAATTAGGCTTGCTTCAGTGAAAAGGGCTTCTATTATTAGTTAATTTGTTCGATTAGTAATCAATCAGTAATTTGCGAAATGAAATTCAGTGACATTAGAAATTGCAACGATTGAATAACTGGTCGTGGCAGAAATTAGGCTCCGTCAATATTCAGTGAATAGAGAATATTCTCGTTAATGGCGGATGTTGCGCGCGCAGAAAGACGACCGGAAGTATAGCAATCAAGATACTGTGGATGAGAGTCATTGACTGAGGGCGGAGGTGAAGGTTCAAGAGTAATTTACGAGCAAAGAATAGAAAGAAGAAACGTGGGGAATAGTTACAAGATGAAGAAAGAATTATGCCTGAAATTAAGTTGTGACAAAAGAAAGAAAGAAAGAAAGAAAGAAAGAAAGAAAGAATATTGGAGAAAAAAATGAATGAAAAAGAAACTAATTAAGAACACAGTAGAAACAACAGAACATATAGATGTAGACATAGCCAGATAGATATTTTTTTACCCATTTCACCCCAAGCAAGGTGACAATTCCACTAGCATGTTACAGGGAGTGAAAGTGAAAAAGAATGAATAGACTGAGAATGGAGAGGGTTGATTAAACGAGAAATGAACTGGTTTCAAGAAGACAATGGATGGAGATTGACGTTGCATTTAATTTCTTAAGGCTGCAGGTACCAGGGAAATAAAGGTAATGGAAAGGGGTTTTACAGACAGGGAGTGGAAGTAAAGTAAATGAGATAGAAAGGTAGACAAGTGGAAAAAAGACAGATAGATAAGATAAGATAAAAAGATAGATTAGATAAAATAAAATAGAAAAATACATTAAATAAGACAGAAAGATAAGACAAGAAAGAAAGATAAGATAAGATAGAAAGATGGATAAGATAGGATAAGATAGATAGATAAGGTAAGATAAAAAGATAAAATAAGATAAGATAGGATAGGATAGAAAAAACATAAGATAGATAGATAGATAGATAGATAGATAGATAGATAGATAGATAGATAGATAGATAGATAGATGAACAGACTGAGATAGATAGATAGATAGATAGATAGATAGATAGATATGAACAGACTAGATAGATAGATAGATAGATAGATAGATAGATAGATAGATAGATAGATACGAACAGAATGAGATATATATATATATATATATATATATATACGTAAAAAAATCACAAGATCGCCAAAACCTACCGCGGTTTCACACAGATTTTTTTTACGTGTCTTTGCTCTACATTGCTCCCCCTTTGTTATTCCGCTTTGGTTAGTTCTGTATCGAGCACTTTTTCTTTCTTTGGGTTTTTTTTTCTTTACTGCGGGGTATTGTATGTATTGTCTGTATTCCGCAGTTTTCTTCTTCTTTTTTCCCCCCCCCTCTTGTCCAACGCCTTATAGCGACGGACAATAACGGAGTTAGATTCAGTCTGTTATTTGTTGTCCTCAAAGTTTATTTTCGTATAATTTTAGGATTTAGATACTTACAGAGTCGGTCTTGTTATTATATATATATATATATATATATATATATATATATATATATATATATATTAATAAATATGCATATTATACTACGTTTTAAGCACGACTCAGAATTTAAAATATTGTGCAATCATCAGGCTATGAACTGAACGTTTTGGGACTTGAATTATATTAGGTATTAGCGTTCCTTTAGTTATTCGGACGCCCGAATTTTTATTTATTAAATGTATAATTTAGTTAGGTTTATATCGAAATCTCAAAATGGAATAAGAACCGAAATCGTAGGATTTCAGTGTTCAATTTAAATTATTCTTACATTGAAGAAGATCATACTAGTTTGTTTTTTATTGGGGACGAATCATTTATGGCTATTTCTTTTAAATAATAGAAAATTAAACATTTAAATATAATAAATAATTAAAGCATGAAATGAAAACAAAAACAAAAGATAGTTTCCTATCCATTTTTTAAGTTTTGGTATAAGCCTATCCAACCGATATCTAAATAAATAAATACATTAGCACTGCCGAGTTATGATTTATAGCGACTTCAACTTTAGCAACGCTAATACCTAAAATAGCATTTCAAATCGAAAAACCGTATGTTGATACGTATGTGGGCGTTTATGCATACATGCATGTGTATGTGTGCGTATATCTGTGCGTATTTACTTATTTTGATTTTACTGCTTTTTTATTTTTTTGTAATTATTTTTTCTGTCTTTTATTTTATTAAGTTTTTTTTAAGTTTTAATTTCTATTATTTTTTAAATTTTTCTTTTTATTCTTAAAATATCCATTCGAACGCTTTACCTGATAAATATTTATAAATTGATGTGCATCTGCGTGTATGCACACATATATATATATACTTATTTACATCCATACACACAAACACACACAGACACATCTCCATGATCGGAAATGTATCAATGGGTACCGTTGTATATTCTATTCCGAACCCTTAAATATAAAAATACTTGTTAAAAAATGAATATTAAAACAAAGTATATAAAATAACATAATCGAACAATGGTAAAAATATTTATTTGAAAATAGTTGAATACTACTTATTTATTTATTCAAATACTAATATATATATATATATTCAATGAAACCTGCATGAATATATATATATATATATATATATATATATATATAGTCCATAAATACATTTTTGGTGCTTAATAGAGCTCTTCATTGATATCCGGCGTTCATTGTCGATTTAGGGTTTTTAAACATTATATCGGCTCCGGCAGTAAGCCCCACTTTCGGTCCAAAGTACCAAGTGGGCTCCTTACTTTTGTGCTACTCGTCTGGAATTATTTTTTTTTCTTTTCGGCAGAATTCGTACTTCTTATTGTTAACTCTAGTCAATGGGAAGCGTTCCTTTTCCTGCACTCCCCTATTTAATAACATATATGTACACGCAAATATACACACACATCCATATATATATATATATATATATATATATATATATATATATATATATGAAGAAAAGAGTGGCTGATAAATGAGAAATGGTTCCTTGAAAAAGTATAATTGATGGAGAAAGGACAATCAGTCCATAAATACATTTTTGGTGTTTAAAGGAGCTCTTCTGTGATGTCCTACCATCACTGCCGATTTCGGGTTTTTAAACATCCTATCGGCTCCGGCAGTAATCCCGACTTTCGGTCCAGAAGTACCAAGCCGGCTCCTTAATTTTGTGTTATTGTCTGGATTTAAATTTTTGACGCTACAATATTGCGTTAAATTTAAGATGATTTCGGGGTACACTAGTGTATTTCGGTAGGGTGATTGGGAACCAAATTTCTAAGGGCCCTAACGTAAAAAAAATATAAGTCCTGATTTCATCTGTGATGGGAAAGAAACTGATTAAATCGATTTTGTTTTTGGATTTGCGGTAAACTTTAAAAAAAAGATTGTTCTAGTTTCAAACTAATAGAATGTCGAGAAAAGTTTGATTTATATGTGTGAATTCGAGGGTTAGTTATACATTAGTTAGTCTCTCTATTATTATGCTGTTTCATAGACTTTCCCTGCGTTGATATATTAGAAAATTATAATCTATGCATCATGGGTAAGTGGAGTTTTTAGGTATATGTTTAAATGGGCCAGTATTCGAGGCCATAATCAATGCTGAAATAGTTCATCATCTCACGGCCCACAAACTCTTCTCTGACAGGCAATATGGATTCCGCTTTGCCAGGTCCACGACCGACCTGCTAACAACCGTAACGGAGTACATGCTACAGGCCCTTGATGAGTCTGACGAGGCACGCGCGGTTGCTCTGGACATCTCCAAGGCTTTCGACAGGGTTTGTCACTCTGGCCTCCTATGCAAACTACGGGGTTACGGTATTACCGGTCGACTGCTTGACCTAATCCAATCTTTCTTAAATAACCGCAAAATGAAGGTCGTTTTGAATGGGCATGCCTCTTCGTCCTACAGCACGAATGCTGGTGTCCCACAGGGCTCTATCCTGGGCCCGACGCTCTTCCTTATTTTCATCAACGACCTCCCAGATGAGATCAAGTCCCAAGTAGGCATCTACGCAGGTGACACTACAATATACTCCCGCACCAGTAAGAAACCTGTCGTGGCGGACAGACATAATCTCGCTGCTGACTTTGAACGGGATCTACACTCTGTGGTGAACTGGGGCAAGAAGTGGCTTGTCAACTTCAATTCGTCTAAGACCAAGCTGTTGTCTGTCAACCATTACAGGCCACCTCTCCTGCCTCCCATAAGCATGGACCAAGCGATTCTCCCGAAGAGCAATACACTCGGACTTACCCTGTCCTCAGACCTCAAATGGAACCACTATATTGAATCCATGGCAAAATCTACTGCTAAGAAGGTTGGGTCACTATGTCGATCCAGGATGTTTTTTTCGCCCGAATCCATCCTGCATATATACAAGTCAACCATCCCTCCGTGCATGGAGTACTGCTGCCATTTATGGTCAGGTGCCCCTGCCGTTCTCCTCAGTGTTCTTGACAAGCTCCAAAGGAGAGTCTGTAATGTGATAGGTACTGATCTGGCGGCTCGACTGCAGCCACTTCCCCACCGTCGAAATGTGGCCTCCCTTTGTTCTATAAATGCTTTCATGGCTTCTGCTCGGATGAACTTAAGTCACTGGTGCCTCCTCAACAATTGCTTGCTCGTGCAACCAGGCTGGCAACTGGGTCCTACCCATTCACAGTCAGGTTAGCCAAATGCAGACGACAATTCTACTCCTGCAGCTTCTTCTCTCACACTTCCCGCCTGTGGAACTCGCTCCCGTATTCTTGCTTTCCTGACGGCTACAACCCCCAGAAATTTAAATGCAAAGTCAATACTCATCTACTAACCACTAGACTCTAGCTCTCTCCCCACTCCCGTATAACCTTCCCTTTCTCTCCACCTATGTATCTGTCATCGCACCTGCTTTCTCAGCTTCTATTGCTCCTTTCTAACTAGTTTGTACTCCTCACACTTTTCTAATTTATCTTTTTACAGTTATGTAGCCCCCTGCACATCAGTGGCATTTCTGCCTTGTTCGGGGTGAAATGATTAAAAAAAAAAGTTTCTAAGTATTCTAAAACAGACATTGCTTAAAGATGATTCCATCGGTAAATTGCTAAAAGAAAATTAACAGTGGTTAGTAATTCGTTTACATAGTTGTATGATTCTGCGGAGAAGTAGAGGAAGAGTTTTCTTTTTACTGAGGTGGATTCTTAATACGTTGAGGCAGTTTGCGGCGGACATGTTCGTCTATAATGATTTGACATCAACGTTGCCATAACTTTCTTTTCCATATTTGTGTTTCTTATTCTCTGGATTAAGTCGCCAGTGTGCCTAATGTCTGCGGCATTCGTGGTGAATAAGAAAAAAGTTAGTAGTTGTTGCGATTGTTTTTGCTATTTTGTGGAGAACACTGTTGATGTTAGATACGACGGGTCTGATGGGTTTTGGGAAAGCTCTGTAATGTGGAAGTTGGGATGTGGTCTTCTATTAGGTTTCTCCAGGATTTGTTTTCATTTATTACCGCTTCCCTAACCGTAGAATTTTTGTATCTCCGTTCGTTGGTTTTCTTATAAGTGATATCATCAGTTAAGAAACATTCTACTTATTTACTTTTTGTCTATACTTTCCAGTAGTATTTATATTTTTCGGACTGTTGTCCGCCAATTTAATGCCATAATGACGACATTTCGGCCGTCGTACGCTTCTTCAGATGTTATGAATTTCGGGTCGAACACTTTATTTCGATTACTGGGGTATATCATTCTCATTCTATGTGCAATGCCGCTTCCGGTAGCCATGTAGTTAACTTTTTGAGGACACATGGCCCAGTGTATATAGTCGTTGGTTAGTTCCAGTGATTTCACCCAAAGAGTTGTGAGTTCAATATCTAGCTACAGCAATGGTGAACAAATAACTTAGAGAGCTAAGTTAAAGGGAGAAGCTACATGGCTACTGGAAGTGGAATTACACATGGAATGTGATTAATACACTCCAGTGATAGAAATAAAGGGTTCGGTTCGAAATTTCTAGCACCTGAAGAAAACCGGAGCGTACAACGGCTGAAACGTCGTACAAATGGCAATAAAGATTATGACAACAGTCCGAACAATGTAAATAATCTAATTTCTCAATGTAGTTGTCGGTGTCTACACCGCCACTTTTTGTCGGATGAGCTTATTGTTGTATCTCTATATTTGGATAGTTTTTTTTTTTTTTGTTTTAGTTTCAATAGGTAGATCTTAAGTATTAACTAATGATCGGATATCATATATGTAAAGCAGAAAGAGGGTTAAACCAAGAAACCTGCATTAGGTGACGTCAGCGTATAATGCTTGACCCTCGAAAGACTGGCCGGTAGCAACTAACTTCAAGAACGCACCCGTTAGGAAGAACTTGATAATTAAGAAGACTTTTCCAGTGGTTTCATAGCTAGAATGTTAACAATCTATTCCACATCTTATCAAAAGTTTTTGAAAAATCTCTTGATTATCTCAGAGATCTATTTGTTTTCTATTATATTGCTAATTCTGTGAGTAATGAGGTCTAGGATCCCAGCGTGGATCGAGCTGATCGTAACCGGTACTGCTTGTTGCTGATGAGGTTGTCCATATTGAAGTTACCTTCTTGTGGATTATATCGTCAAAAGTTTGCTAATGACACAGAGGAGGCTGACGTCTCTATACTGAAACAGAGATGAGCGGTTATCTGCATTCTAGAAAACAGGGTGTACATCTTGTTTATTTGGTATTGGTATTGTGGTACAGTGGATATCGGCTCGGAACGAGAAAGCGGGGAGCCGAGTTCGAATTCCAGCTGAATCCATTGTATTCACTTACGCGCAAATACCCTTGGGAAAGGTATTAATCCGTCTCTTCCTTCCAGTTATGGGTTAAATAGCAGGACAGATTGGGTTCTATAGCCTTGGTTGGCAACCAGTATACCGTAAAAAGCAATGGCAATCTACTGCGGGATAATCTTCTGCCCAGTCAGTCATGTCTCTTTCGAGACATGATCGCCCAAGCGTGTATCACGTATGGCACTTAACTGACTGAAGGGTAGAAGCTATGATCACTAGCAAGTATCTCTTCCCATCCCTACTGCATCTCTTGCTAGAAAACGTGAGTATCTAGTTATCTATAGTCTGGACATAATTTTTATGCTAGTTTGGAGTATTTCAAAGAAGAACGAATTTTGATAAGCACATGTAGAAAATGCCTATCCGTAACGAAATTTCATGAGTAAGTGAATTCGATTTTCACCTGACAACTTCCGCTATTACTGACTGGTTCAGAAGACATTCGATCGTCTACTGTCTTGATGCTACAGTAGCGAAACATATGTAATTCTAAACGTCGCGGTCTCCAGTGTCTGCTCGGAGGCCGAGGGTCACCAAGAGCTTCTCTAAGTAAATAATCAGACGACAAAACGAGTCCAATACAATTGATTGGGAGATAAGTAAGTAAATACGTAGACTGTTCCAACTGGAGGGTTAACGATAATTTTCAACCTTGTCCACCGCCTTTTAAATCTGGTCGAATATTTATCATTCAAGCAACAGGATTAGTGGTTGTTCTTATGGCCAACAAGATTTGATCTTATTGAAGACCAGCCACATGCAATGTCTTCGGAGTGATCGATTCTCAACAGAAAAGAAAAACGGCAATAGAGGAGAGGGGGAGAACGACTTAAAAGATTTGGAAGAGTTGAAGAGTTTGATCTGTAATTTGAAGGATAAAAGCAATAAGATTAGGAGACGCGAGGGTCAAGTATTTTAGAAGAAAGAAAGAAAGAAAGAAAGAAAATCACCGAAAATAAAGAAATAGAGAAAAGAATGAAAGAATGAAAGAAGAAAGAAGAAAATTATTGAAGAGCAAACAGAAAAGAAACTATAAAACAGAGAGAGAGAGAGAGAGAGAGAGAGAGAGAGAAATAGATCAATGCTTGATCGAAAGAAAAAGAGAAAGAAAGAAAGAAGCAAGAGGGAAAAGTTTTTAGAAGAAATAGAAAAGAGAAGTATAAACGACAGAGAGAGAATAGAAAAGAAAGAAGCAATGCATTATAGAAAGAAAGATAGAAAGAAAGATAGAAAGAAAGAAAGAAAGAAAGAAAGAAAGAAAGAAAGAAAATAGAAAATTAAAAAAGAAAAAGAAAAGTATAAAGAAAGGGAGATAATAAAGATCAATACATAATCAAAAGAAAAACAAAGTAAAAGGAAGAGATATAGAAAAGAAAGAAAGAAAGAAAGAAAAATATTAAAGAAGGAATAGAAATAAACATGATAGAGAAAGAAAGGCAGTGTAAAAGAGAGAGAGGGAGAACAGGAAAACATTTAAAGAAATGAAAAAATAAAAGAATAAATAGTGGCGAAAAAAAGAAAGAAAGAAAAAAAGAAGGTAAATGCATAAAGGAATAGAAGAAAAAGACATGCAGAAAGAAAGAAAAATGACTAAATAAATGTGTGAACGAAAGAAAATAAACGGAGACATATTAAAAAAAGAGAAAAAAAAGAAAGAAGAGATATACATAAACAGAAAACTGAATGAACCCTTCAAAAAAGAAAGAAAGAAAATAAAAAAAAGAAAGAAAACGGCAAAAAGAAAGGGAAAAAATCATAAATAAATAGAGAAACAAAAATAAAAAGTAGGAAGGTAAAAAGACAATAAAGTACAAGAAAATTGGTCGTCTGGATTTGAAAGAGGTTTCCATACCGGATTAGAGAAGATCTCATTTATCAGAGTCGGGATTACCTTACATGCCCGCATTTCTAAAAATTTCTGGACATTTTTGACTAACTCAGAAACCACGAAATACCAATATCGGTAAAATACAATTTCTTTTAAGGCATTTTGCTAAGCTAAAATATCTAGATAGACGTCATCGTTCATTTAGTATTCATGTCAATTCTTCGATTGAGTCTGAAATTTTAAATCACTATATGTTATTCCTTTACTGTGACCTCTTCAGTTCAAGGAAAACATATCGTACATACCATTCATGATTTTTTTTATCCTAATGGAGCAAGCTTTACAATACGAGTGTAAGTATTCGTCGGTCAAAATAAATGCGTCTATGAAAATAGTTCCGAGGAAAGAGATTCATGCTTTACAGTATTTACATTATTCGGACAAGTGTCCTCATCTTTGTTGCCATTATTTCATACCTTAACTGAGCAGGTTCATAACGATCTAGAAGTTTCGTAAAGACACTTCTTCAAGTGTTAGGAATTTCAAACCGAACCCTTTGTTACAATCACTGGGGTATATCATCCTCATTCCTTGCGTAAAATATCGATTGAAAGACATGAGTTATCTCCTTATCCTTACTGGGCCATGTATTCTTAAGGACACATAGCCCAGTGGATAAAGACGTTGGATAGTTCCTGACTTGACTCTTGAGTTGTGAGTTCAATACCAGGTTACAGCAGTGGTGAACAAATAACTTGCTTGTTAGAGCGATATAACTCATGACTTCCAATCGAGGCTTTACGCAAGGAATGAAGTTCATATACCCCAGTGATTGCAATAAAGAGTTCGGTTCAAAATTGTTAGCATCTGAAGAAGGCCGGAGCGTACAACGGCCAAAACATCGTACAAATGGCAACAAAGATGAGGACCATAGTCCGAATAATGTAAATACTACTTCATCTCAGAAATATAGACAAATACTAATATTGTAGTTTGAAGAACGACCAGGATTTAGTATCGGCAGCCATACTGTTAACAACATTATGTACAAACCCTTGACATTACGAACAGAAATAAAACTACAGTAATTCCTACAGAAGGTAGTGAAATCTATGGGATTGTGATCCAATGACTATGGTGGGTAATTTCCGACATAAAACTTATATTTCTGCTGGAAGTAGCCCCTAAAAGGTAATTGTAGTATAATCATAAAATGAGGCACCCAGTAAGCCAAATTATCTAGTTTGACGGCATTTTCAGTTTTCAAATCCCCTGCTCCACATTCCAACATTATTCTACGGGATTCTGGTCCAATAACATGGGTTTCCATTTTTCCCCAAATAGAATATATGTGTTGGAAGTATTCGATGACTGATTTCAGTACTATTGACATAAACTGAAGCAGCTAATATGCCGAAATATCTAGTTTAGATTCATATCCAGTATACCGATATAGTAAGCCGTATCCTAAAGTTACATCGTGGGATCTGCTGACAGGGTTGGCCGCATTTCGCAATTTAAGTTATAGTTCTGCAGGAATAGTTGCTTGATGATTTCTGTACTATAGTTATAAATTTATTCAGCTATTAATCTACATGTAGTTTGGCTGCATATCCAGTAATCTCATCTCCAGTATCACATACCATTGTTGTTATTCTATTGGATTTTGATCTACTGACAGTGGTGGGGGCTTTACCAAATAAATCTTATTACAAAAATAATGGCCGATTTCAGAAACATAATTTTATTCTTGAAAAATTAACTGTAGAAATGCTGAAATTAATCAAAATATTAGCCTTGAGCATCTATGCACCTCTGCCGAAATTATTTATTCCTCTTTGATAAAAATGCTATTGGCTGTGATGCAAAGAAATATTTGAAAGCTGATTCTACTTCTGGTTTGGACCTAAAAGTTCGACCATTTAAAAATGTGCTTAAGTGCTTAAAAATGATAATCAATGAGTGAAAGATCAGAATAATATGGAGAATGTGGTAAACTCTCATATCCCAAGTGTGTGAGTTTTTGCAACATCTATCTTGCAACATGTGAATGTGCATTATCGTGGAGCAAAATTGGATCACGTCAATTCACCAATGAAGGTCTCCTCTTTTGAAGGCGTGCATGCATTTCAGCAAATTGATCTCAGTAAAATTGTGCTTTAATGCTCTGATTAACTTCTAAGCTGTAGCATAACTCCAATTGCAGATCATCAAACAGTCACTATAATTTTTTTACTGATACAACTTTGGCTTATGAAATGTTAGGAGGACTCATCTCGATCAAACTATTGACCTGATCGTTTATAGTTATCATAATGGATCCACTTTTCATCACAAGTGACTATTCACTCAAGAAAGGGATTATTGGTGTTACACAGAAATAGTATCGGACACACCTCAAAACACCTAAGTTTTCGTTTTCATTGAGATCATGAGGAACCCATTTATCAAGTTTTTCACCTTGCCAGTACTCTGCAAATGGAGTGAAACTGTTGCAGTAGTGACACCAAGCATCTGAGACATTTCTCTGACAATTTGACGTTGGTTTTGATCAACAACTGCTTGAAATTGTTCGTTGTCAAGACTGCATGACAGTCCTCTACTTTCTTCATCTTCAAGGCTCTCCAATCACTTGTGGACCCATCTCGCCATAATCTGTTGAACTTGGCAGGAATTTGTGAGGTACGATGCCCAAGATTGAACTTATGAAGAAAAGTAAGCGAAGAACTTGTTTTAACATGTTCGTAATTAAGGGCTTCTATGATTTAAGAATATTTCTATCTGAACATAAGTTAAAAAGTTATTAAAGAGCACATATTAATTATTACGTATACCAAAATTCAACTGATATACATACCATGAATATTATGTTAAAATGGCTTTTCAAAATACAACACTTCGAGTGGCCATTATTTTTGCAACAACCAATATATACCGTGAATACTATGTTAAAATGGCTTTTCAAAATACAACACTTCGAGCGGCCATTATTTTTGTAACAACCTAATATATACCGTGAATACTATGTTAAAATGACTTTTCAAAATACAACACTTCGAATGGCCATTATTTTTTTAACAACCTAATATTTGTGCCGACACAAAGAATTGATCGATTGATGGAGATGCTCGGCAGCCTCGACATTTTCGGGAAAGACATAAGAATAATCAAGAATCTCTACTGGCAGCAAACAGCCTGCATAATGACAGGTAACGATCTCAGTAGATACACAAAGATAGAAAAAGGCGTAAGAAAAGGATGTGTCTTTTCACCGGATTTGTTCAACCTATACAGCGAGAATATTTTGAGGGCCCTAGATGACACGCCAGCATTTGTTATTGGAGGCCACAACTTGAACAACATAAGGTATGCGGACGATATAGTACTGATTGCGGACACGGAAAGGAAACTACAAGACCTCATACAGAAAGTAGCAGTGGAGAGTGACAAAAAGGGACTACAAATAAACTTTAAGAAAACTAAGTGCATGGTCATCAGCAAAAGATACAATCCAAAAAGTCAAATACAGGTGGGAGATATCAGAATCAAGCAAATACAAAAATTTAAGTACCTAGGAAGTGTTCTAACAAGAGATGGAAAGTGTGACACGGAGATCCGAAGGCGAATTGGCATGGCAAAGGACGCGTTCCAGAAGATGAGTAAAATACTAACACGGATATCGTGGACTGAGCATGCAAGCAACGATGAGGTGTTGGAAAGAATGGCAACAAAAAGAAAATTAATACTGAGCATCAGAAAGAGAAAACTGAAGTTCCTGGGACACGCAATGAAGAAGGAGAGCCTGGAGAACCTGATACTGACTGGCCAGATAGAAGGAAAGCGAGACAGAGGAAGGCAGCGGATAACATATTTGCAGGGTCTGATCAGGTGGGTGACGGAATGGGGTTGCCAGGAGCAACAGGAGCAAACATACTAAGAGCCACAAGGGATAGGGAGACATGGAGAACCATGATTGCCTACGTCGTGAAGGGACAGGGCACATAGAAGAAGAGAAGAAGAATATTTGTTCCAGAAGTAATCGCTAGAATATTTCTGTAATATTGTCATAAACTGAGGCAACTCGTTGACGACAATATCTAGGTTGGATGAATATCTATCATTCGAATCTTCCGCACCATGTTCCAACGTTACACTATACGACTATGAACCACTGACAAGATCTGGCGCATTCCCACATAAAACGTATGGACTGGAAGTAGCTGTTAGATGATTATTGTGCTATAGTCATAAATTAAATAAAGTGTGTGTGGACAATGGTTGGAGGTGTAACGTGATGCCTATTGAGGTTGGGTGTCGTGGGTTTCTGGGGCATTCACTCATTTCTTTCCTTTCTAAAATAGGCATCATTGGCCGTGGTTTAAAAAGCGCTTCGCACCGCATTCGAACAACGGTACAGACCACGTCAAGTTGGACAACAAGCAAACAAAATTCACGCAACATCACGATCTAATATGCGCAAATGAGATATTTGTGTTTTTTTCTTCTTCCTTCACGAGCGCGTTAATAACGGCAAACAAGTTCAGGAAATTTCATTGCCGATAAAAACTGCAAAGAGGAACGATCGTTTTATTTACTTCATTATAGCAATATACAAGAGGGACAATTAACAATTTTATCTTCATACCCTGCCTGGTGTCAAACGCTGCTGGTCCCGCCATAGCCACCGAAACATGACATCAGCCCTGGTCGGCGGCTGATGAAGACAGGGTATTGCACGTGCTAACACACGTTGTATGTTACAAAAAAAAAAGAGTAAAGAATTATATCTAGTTTGGCTTCATATCCAGTTTTTGAGTCCCTCTCATCTTATCCTAACGCTACTCTATGAATTGTGACCAACTGATTTGGATGGCCGTTATTCCACTTAAAAAATATATTTGTGGCGGAAGTATTCGTTAGCTTATTGCTTTACTATTGACATAAATCAAGGCAGCTAGTAAGCCACAATATTTAGTTTAGCTACATATAAATTATTCGAATGATATGACAACATTATCTACGGGATTAGAATCCCCTGTCTGGGGTAGCTGCATTCTCACATAAAATTTGTTTATAATGGAAGTAGTCGCTGCCTGACTGCTGTAATATAGACATACATTTAGGCAGCTTAAAAGACAAAATAGATAGTTTGGCTGCATATACAGTATTCGAATCTCTTGCACCACATTCTACCCTTATTCAGTGAGATTGTTGGTTGGTTTGTTTTTATGGCATATCAACCTTGGCGGGTCATTTATTGCCAACTAAATTTTTATTTATTTATTGCTGGTAATACATTTTTCATTCAACAATTTATTTTTGTTTTTATATAAATTTTGTGTCTAGTAATATTTTCATTGGGATTTGTTTTTTAAGCGCAGGGTCCCCAAGTCCTACCCTGTTATTTAATCCATAGCTGGAGGGAAGGGAAGGATTGATACCTTTCCCAAGGGTACCAGTGCTTAACTGAATGCAGGGTATTCAACTGGAATTCGAACTCAGCTCACCGATTTCTCTTTCCGAGGCGATATCCACTGTACCACAACGTCACTAAACGCTTACAGCACATGGTATTCCCAAGCGGTCACCCATCTAAGCACTGACCAGGCTCAATGTTGGTTAGCTTCGGTGATCGAGCGAGAACCGGTGTATTCAACGTAATATGGCCGTAAGCACGCACATCTGTCACTAAACGCTTTCAGCACCTGGTATTACCAAACGGTCACCCATCTAAGTACTGACCAGGCTCAATGTTGCTTAACTTCGGTGATCGAGCGAGAACTGGTGTATTCAACGCGATATGGCCGTAAGCCCTGTGTGATTGTCAACCACAGACAAGTCTGGTCACTTTCGCACATGTCTTGTATTTGTGTTGGAAGTTATCCTAAGATGAATGCTGTATTATAATCATATATTCAGGCAGCTACTAAGCCACAATAATTGTTTAGGCTGCATATCCAATATCTGAACCTATCGCACATGATCCCAACGTTCCTCTAAGGGATTGCGATCAACTGTCTGGAATGTCTGCCTTCCCATATAAAACTTACATTTACGCCGGAAGTATTCGCTTGCTGATTGATTTACTATAGACATAAGTTGAGGCGAGGAGTAATCAACATAGCTATTACTAAAATCTCCGGCATCATATCCCAAGGTTACAATGTTGGATTTTGATCCAATAAAAGGAGTGGGTGCTTTTCTCGCATAAAAATTATATGTCACTAAATGGTTACTGTACTAAATATTTTTTTTTTTAATCATTTCACCCGAGCAAGGCGGAAACGCCACTGATGCGCAGGGGGTTACATAAATGTAAAAAGATTAATTAGAAAAGAGTGAGGAGTACAAACTAGTTAGAAAGGAACAATAGAAAGCAGGTACGATGACAGATACATAGGTGGAGATAAAGGGAAGGTTATACAAGGAAGGGGAGAGAGCTAGAGTCCAGTGGTTAGTAGATGAGTATTGACTTTGAATTTAAATTTCTGGAGGTTGTAGCCTTCAGGAAAGCAAGAATATGGGAGCGAGTTCCACAGGCGGGAAGTGCGAGAGAATAAGCTGCAGGAGTAGAATTGTCGTCTTCATTTGGCTAACCTGACTGTGAATGGGTGGGACCCAGTTGCCACTGAAGCACAAGGGGCTACATAAGAGTGAAAAGATTGGAAAAGAGAAAGCCGGAAACCACATCCTAAACAAGGAAACAAGGGATGAGCCTCTTCACCTGTTCAATAAACGTGGGTAGAGTGTGAACCGGGAGTTCGAATTTTAGTTGAATTCCTTCCATTCACTTACGCGCAAATACCCTTTGGAAAGATATTAATCCGCCTCTTCCTTCCAGATACGGGTTAAATAACAGGACAGATTGGGTTCTACAGCCTTCACTGACAACCAGTCTACCACAGAAAGTAATGGCAACCTACTGTTGGATAATTTCTGCCCAGTCAGTCATGTCTCGAAAGAGACATGATCGCCTAAGTGTATATCACATATGGCACTTAACTGACTGATTGACTGTATCAGCTTATAAGCCCCAATGTCTACTTTGCATGCATATCCAGTGTTCGTATCTCCGTCACCACATCCCAGCGTTACACGGCAGTATTTTGATCAACGGAGACTGCGGGGACGCTTTTCCACATCAAACGTAACTTTCTGCTGGAAGTCGTTACTAGCTGATTGCTCTGCTATAGACATAGATTGAGGCTGCTGGTAAGCCAAAATATTCGAACATCCCGTACAGAATTTGAGGCTTTCTCAAATGGTAGTCTCAGACCATCTTTTGCTTTAAAAAAATGAGACCAATATGTTTTATGACCGAAGGGCCATAGAAAGATAACACGGACTCGGATACAAGGTTGAATAGTATATTCTCGGAAAACGTAAACTGGAGAGTACTTACTTACTCTCTTACTCTCTCTCTCTCTCTCTCTCTCTCTCTCTCTCTCTCTCTCTCTCTCTCTCTCTCTCTCTCTCTCTCTCTCTCTCTCTCTCTCTCTCACTCACTCACTCACTCACTCACTCACTCACTCACTCACTCACTCACTCACTCACTCACTCACTTACTCACTCTGTGGCTACTCCCTAGTGTCTCCTCGCTCAGAGTTGATAGTCATATTATAAAGGTGTGGAAGAGTTCATTTGTAGGTAGGTCCCGACAATAATATGCCAACTGCAAGTTGGATAATCTAAAATAAAACAAGTAAAAAAATTCAAATACTTGGGAAGTGTTTTGACAGAGAATGGAAAATGCGACATAGTGATCCAAAGACGCATTGGCATGGCCAAAGACGCATTTCAGAAGCTAGCCCGTGTACTAAAAGACAGAAAAATCTCATTAGAAACAAAGAAAAGAGTGCTGGATTGCTACGTGATATTTGTCCTTCTGTATGGAAGTGAATGCTAAACGATCTCATCAAAGATGAGGCTTGAGGCAGCAAAAATGTGGTTTTACAGAAGGATTCTGTGGATACCATGGTCAGAGCACGTGTGCAACGATGAGGTGTTGGAAAGGATGCAAACGAGAAGAAAACTGAGAATAAATATCAGGAAGAGACAAATGAGGTTCCTGGGATACGTAATGAGTAAGAAGGGCCTGGAAAACTTGATACTCACGTATCAGATAAATGGACGAAGACAGGGGAAAGCAGCTCGAGACGTCTTGATAGGTCTGAGCAAATGGTTGACAGAGCCGGTCTTAGAAGAGTTACCAAAAGAAAAATTGTAAATACTTTACTATCTGATCTCAGAAATATAGACAAATACTATTGGAAGGAGTACTTCGACGTGGTGTAATGGTTAACAAGGTGAGTAGTGAGTACGATCCTTACTAGGTGCTCTATACTTTTGGCCTTGTGCCACACCTAAGCTACACTTAGAAAAATCACCATACAGAAATTTGAAGTGTAATAGTCTACGAGAAATTTTGACTAAAAAATTCTTCGTGATGATACAAAAAGGCAAATTTGACAAACAAATGTGCGAACCTTTATGAACTGCAGTTAAAAGATAAAAAAAGATAACAAAAAAGATGATTTAAACAACCTCGGCTCAAAATAAACAGATTTGAAGGGAAAAAATAGCAGTTAATTCAGTCCATATAATCAATAGATGAACACTAACCCTAACCCTGCACAAATAAACAAGGTTCCAATTGTGGTGAAATGCACTTCTTTCTTCCCTAATTCGGCTCCAAAATTTAAACGTGAGAAAAATAAAATATGCCCGTCTAAAAATATTAACACGAAAGTCACTGTTTTAATATATCAAATGCAGAATGAATTGTCCATTTTTTAGTTAAGGAAATCTTTTTAATGTCTCGTTATTTTTATCAGTACAGTGACAACAAATGGAAGATACTAACTAAATTAGGTCCAAATAATCTTCGTTTAATATGAGTAGTTTGAATTATGAAGAAAATCAAACTTTTGTTCATGAGAGTAGATTAAATTATAAAAGAAACAAATGAACTTTCCTTTAATGTGAATAGGTTAAATCACAAGGAAAAAAACTTAACCTTCATTTAAAATGAGTAGATTAAATTATGAAAAAAAATTAACTTTCCTTCAATGTTGCTACGTTAAATTATGAAGGAAACAAATTAAACTTTCTGTAATGTGGATATGTTAAATCATAAAGGAAAAAACCAACCTTCATTTTAAAATGAATAGATTAAATTATGAAGAAAAATTATTAACCTATCTGGCTAGGTTAAATTATGAAGGAAACAAATTAACCTAGCTTTAATATAGCTAGGGTAAAATACGAAGGCAGCAAATGAGAATGAGTGTACATTAAACATGGATGTAAGTTAAATTATGAAGGAAAATAATGAAATTTTAAGTCTGGTACTTTTAATTAAGAAGGTAACAAATTATCCTTCCTTAAATGTACCTACGTAAAATAAAAATGAAACTAATTAGACTCCCTTTCAAGAAAGGGGGGGATTAAATTATTATGGAAACAAAATGATGCGTTAACACAACTAATGTAAATTACAAAGGAAACAAATTAGACTTTCTTTAATGTGGCTAGGTCAAAATATGAAGGAATCCAAATGGATTGCCTTTAATAGGATTTGCTTAAATTATGAACGAAACAAATTAACCGTTAAAGTGGGTAGCTTAAATTATGTTGGAAAAAATAAATGATCGTTTAATGATGACAAGTTGAATTCTGATGGGAAAAATTCACCAACGTTAAATTCGTGAGGTTGAATTATGAAGGAAACAAATTAATATTCCTCAAATGTGGCGAGGTTAGATTATAGAGAAAACCTTAACTTTCATTTAATGTGGCTTAGTTAAATTAAAGAAAAAATAATTCACCAAAATTAGAGTAAAAAAATTAATTCATATTCTTGTAATGTGGCTAAGTTAAATTAGGAAGTAAAACTTCAGCTTTCTTTAATATCAGTCAGTCATTTACATGATCCACGGACTATCATATCATATCTTGGACTATCATATCTATTTCGAGTCATGAGTAACTGGGCAGATCTTTCAGCGGTAGTTTGGTATTACTTTAGTGGTAGACTGGTTGCCAACCAAATCTCTCCTTCTATTTAACCCATAACTGGAAGAAGAGATGGATTACTATCTTTCTCAAGAATATTTGCACGTAATTTAAACTAATGAATTCGACTGGAATTCGAACTCTGCTCTTCGAAATCTTGTCTCTAGCTGATATCCACACTATTTATTGTATCAAAAAATACAATAATGGCACAAGGCCGAAAAAAGAGGAGTAGAGGTTGATTCTCACTTAACTATCCTATACCTAGCTAAACACTATCACGACCCATTCACTCATTACAATTTGCTCAATCACCAAAAAACCCATCCATCACTTCCCAATCCTTCATACACCACAATGCCACATATATACGAGGAGCTCCTAAAAACGGGAAAAAACTCCATGAAAATAAAAATGTATTTATATACAATATAAAATATAATTTAAAACATTTAATGAAAGATGAAATGATGAGAGGGGGGTGAACCCAAAAAATACAACAAATCTTTTAAACTAAAATAATATCTAGTTGATATCCGTTATACCACAACGCATATCCTTTAATGTAGCTAGTTTAAATTAACAAAATTGACCTCAATTTAAATTGGTTAGTTTTACTTATGAATGTAACAAATTTGATTTCCTTTCATATGCTTGTTTTAAATATGAAACAAACAAATTAACATTCCTTTTATATGGGTATGTTAAATAATGAAGGAAACAAATTAACCATTTTTTTTTATATGAGTAAGATAATTTTTTTTTAGGAAACAAACCATATTTTCTTGCGGGTAATTTAATTTACGAACTGAACCTTTAATTACAACAACAGGAAAATATCGAGATTTTTTTGTTAATAGCTAAGAAATTGCAAAATATTCTCGGCGTGATAAAAAAAAATCTCTTTCAAAATCTCAGGAATATTTTAGGAGCATTGTTAGGTTTTATTTTATTTTATTTTATTTTATTTTATTTAATTTTTAATCACTCATGGCAATATAAAACTGGGCAATGGCCATATTTAAATATTACCAGTATAAAATTGCAATGTGTTGATTTGAAGGGACTACTAACTGGATAATAATTATTCAAATAATACCCAATATAGGGAGAATTGTTGCGGGAAAAAATGAAAATAATAAATCGTTTAAAATTGTTTTCAATTAATAAAATGAATTTAAGAACGCTTCCAAGGAGAATCTAACTAAGAATTATTCGACAAGATTCAGTAAAATTAATCTAAACTGAAGTCCCTAATTTACTTCCCGCTGATAAGAAGATATGATTAATATGTTGCTCATATTTATTTGGCCCTGAGAAATTAATTTCAGGTGGTTTGTTTGCTTAAAATAAACGTCCAAAATGTTTGTGTACTTGCAGGAATGATGGGCGCAAATTATTGTCGAGAAAGAAAGAACCCATTTCTTTGTTTATTTCCCAAGCTTTGGATTTGTTTTTGTTGTAGCTGTCCGCCCAAAGACACCATTATCATTGCTGAAAGATATGTTAGACAAAAGCGAAGACTATGTGCAAATTAGCATAAATCATAAGATTATGACAATCTGGTGAAAAAATTCGATGTACCAATGTCCATTTGGCGGACCTGTACGACCGGCATCCCCCGCTGTAATTTATTTCGAGTGTTTCCAAGATGGGGGATCGATTTACTAGAACGTTTTATGTTTCAAATATGAGGGATTGTTGTGTTTCCAATATGGAGGATCAATTTACTAGAACGTAGTATGAGAAAATGAGCACCCCTTAAAAACCTTTAAATATTGAAGTTTTTTTCCAATTTTGTTTTGCTAATCTGAAAGTTCAGGGTCTAATTGGTAAGAATGCATTATGAAAAGCAAAACAATTACAGGGGGTGCCGGTCTTACAAGTCCGCCGTCAAATTTTTATTTTAGGTGATGGTCTATATAAAAGAGAGCTCATCACGTCGACACACACACGGACTCGGGAGGACGTCAGCTTAGAGCTGTCAGGGATTACTTCGTATGACGGCCGTCGTTAAAGAACACACCAAGAAATTACGTTGCAGGAGCGAAAATGCAGACACATACAGAACTAAAGAATTGAGTTTGAATAGACTTTCTGGATATTACTTTAGTGTTTACTACTAGATATCTCAAATCGCTACATAGAATTAGAGAACTTTATGTTGCGATAAATAATCTACATATTTTATTCAACTAGTTTTTCCAAGACCTCATAGAGAAAGAAGCAGTGGAGAGGGACAAAAAGGGACTACAAATAAACTTTAAGAAAACTGAGTTCATGGTCATCAGCAAAAGATACAACCCAAAATGCCAAATACAGGTGGGAAATAACAGAATCAAGCAAGTACAAAAATTTATGTACCTAGGAAGTGTTCTAACAGGAGATGGAAAATGCGACACGGAGATCCGAAGGCGAATTGGCATGGCAAAGGACGCGTTCCAGAAGCTGAGCAAAATACTAACACACAGGAAAATCTCAATAGAAACAAAGAAAAGAGTGCTAGACTGCTACGTGATGTCAGTTCTTCAATACGGCAGTGAATGCTGGACAATATGATTGAAAATGAGGACAAAACTGGAAGCGGCCGAAATGTGGTTCTACAGAAGGATGCTACGGATATCGTGGACTGAGCAAGCAAGCAACGATGAGGTGTTAGAAAGAATGGCAACAAAAAGGAAATTAATACTGAGCATCAGGAAGAGAAAACTGAAGTTCCTGAGACATGCAATGAGGAAGGAGAGCCTGGAGAACCTGATACTGACTGGTCAGATAGAAGGAAAGCGAGACAGAGGAAGGCAGCGGATAACATATTTGCAGGGTCTGATCAGGTGGGTGACGGAACGGGGTTGCCAGGAGCAACAGGAGCAAACATACTAAGAGCCACAAGGGATAGGGAGACATAGAGAACCATGATCGCCTACGTCCTGAAGGGACGGGGAACATAGAAGAAGAAGAAGAAGTTTTTCTATTTATTCAGTAAACCTGTTTTAGGAGTTATGAACAGTACTCTACGTTTTATTGAAGGAGTTCTTATTTCAACCTGAGTTCAGGCATTGTCATTGGAGGCAACAAGACAAGATACCACGGCTGTAAGTTAAGAATTATTTTATTTTAACTATACGATGTACATAGACACAACCACACAAATCTTTGCCGTCAATCCTAATATCGCAATATTTTCGGAGACCCAAATCAACGCTATCGAAACGACACACCAGCCCCAACCAAGGAGGAACAAGAAAGCCGCATAATCAGTATGGTCAATATTATTCAGCGGAGCTAGTGATTGAAGGGTAGAAAAAGAGACGAGAGACGGAAAAAAGGGCGTGAGTTGCAAATATACACTACCGGCCATAATTATTAGGCGACCCCAGTGTTTTACAATACGATGTATTTCATACTATTTTTGTCAAGTGAATAATTGTAAATGAAAATAGAATAGTTTTTGTTAATATTGCACAATAACATGTGCATCAAATGAATTTATAAATTTAAATTTATTTATAAATGAAACTTTGTCTCTGTGTGTGTCCGTTATCTATAGACTCCGAAACGGCTGAACCGATTTTCTTGAAAATTTACACAGTTGTACTATAAGCGTCTGCGACTGTTCTTAGCTAGGTTTTGTGTCGAGGTACCCCCGATAAATATCGAAAATCGAGAATCGAAAAAATCGGGTTATAAAAGGAGTGGTCCGATTTTAATTAATTTTGATACACTCATAGACAAAGACATAAGAAACGATATTCAGAAGTTTCAAGGCTGCAGTTCTTAAAATAGTGCAGAAAATCGATAATATATATATATATATATATATATATATATATATATATATATATATATATATAAGGCAAGATATTTGTGTGTATGTGTCTGTTTATCTGCCTGTATCTTTTTTTTTTCAGCCCTTTTATTTTAGTTTTTGCTTCGGGTATGGCTCTAAGTAGGTATAATTGTAGTTCTTAGTCACAGCCATGATACCATTTACTCAGACGACTTATTTAGCCTTCAAAATTCAGTTTACGACGAAAAAATCTTATTTGATATCGATGCGAGGAAATCAAAATTTGACTTACATCCATTCATTTTTCTTTCAGTCTACGGTTTCGCTTTAACTAGAAACAACTATTGCTTTTTAGTCTTTCGTGCCAACGTCCAAAGAGTCTGAGCTCCAGGGCCATGGATTAGTTTTAAAGCTTTCATTACACCCGAGCAACGCCGGGCTATACTGCTAGTATTTAATAATTACATATTTTGCAGTTTCATCAATGAAAGAATGAAGAAAATTTAGGGTGATTCGGACGAGTTCATCTTTGCTTTCTTGCCTTGTAAGATTTTGCAAAGTAATAATAACAAAAAAAACATTCTATTTTCATTTGGTAATTAATACTAAAAATAGTATGAAATACATCATTTCTTAAAAACAAAATTGGAGTTGCCTAATAATTATGGCCAGTAGGTCATATCTTCCTGCACTTGCTTATTTGCCATTTTATTTTAATTTTCCTGTTTTTGTGTGTTAAAGACATAGGCAATCATGGTCCATCACAACTTTCTTTACCCCTACATTATCTGTAAACAGCAACGACTCTGGAGATAGGAATTTAAAAGAAAAACTTATCTTTTACCTTGAAAGTATAAAATTACATTCAAAATAGATACTTAGATTTGGGCATTAAATAATCCATAAAAGTGTTGATATGCTGCTAAACAAAAGCAACCAACCAATCAAAGAGGAAAGCACATCATAACAATTACCATGAAAATATTTATAGATAAGAAACAAGAAATCTATGTTATGGTATTGACTTTCTAAACGCCTCTTAGATGTGGCACAAGGCCAAAAGTATGGGGGTATCCAGTGAGGATCAAACTCACTACTCAATTGTAATGGTTCTAACGAAACAAGCTTGCTAACCATTATACCATCTCGATGTGCCATAAGAAAGTTATGTTATGACGGTTGAAAAATGATTAAAAGCAGAGATACTAGTTCAGTAGCAGACTTTTCTTTGAATTTCTTCAGTAATATAGAGCAGAAGCGCAAAGCAAGATCTGGTAACAATATTCCATGAAATGACGAATGGTAAAGGTTGTGGTGATACCGAGCAAAAGCGAGAGACCGGATGTTTACTCTATAACAACCAGAAAGCAAATGAACAAAAGTCGTCTCTGCGCAGGTGTATTCGCGCAGATGTTTCAGTTGAAAAATAAAAATTAATCAAATATCAAATTTCCATTTCACGAGCCTACGCGAATTTTATTTACCAGCCAATGGGAAGCCCAGAATCAAATACAGGTATGAAATCTCAAACGAGCTACTTTTGATCCAAAAAGCAGATATAAAAAGCGGAGACACAAAGCATTGTCAGACAGACTGACGCAAAGACCAAGGAGAAGAATGTAATTAATATTCCCTTGACTTAAGTCGAGCGGCTACTACATTCGCCCCCTTTCACCTCGCATCACTTCTTCTCTGTCTCAAAAGTACTTACTGACCTCAGGAGCGACTACTCCAAAGACATTCCTCACATACCTCCGCTCCTCACATTCCTAAGCCTTTTATCTCTTTCCGCTCATTATTTGCCAAGAACATTGTAACCTCCTTTGGACCTTAATATTCAAGTATTGCTTTAATTGTAAAACATTAACTGCTATATATATATATATATATATATATATATATATATGTGTATGTGTGTGTGTGTGTGTGTGTGTTATTTTCTACTCAAATTGCCTTTCTTGATTTTATGTATCATTTTTTACTTATAGTGGGCTATCTACCACAAGGCCAAATTCCGTTAACCAGCAACGGTATACAATTACCCTTCGCTAGAACGGAATTCTACTACAACTAGAAAGGTAATAGATAAGCAACCCACTACAAGGTATAATAGGAAAAAAAAGAAGTCTGGTGATAGAGATCTTTTAGCCTGGTTGCCAGCCAAAACAAGAATTCAATGTACGAACGACTACATCAAAATATTTATTGTTTTCGGTATTAAATAATCCATAGATGTTGATATTTTTTTAATCGTCTTCCCCCAAACAAGGCGTTAAACCACTGATGCGCAGGGGGCTACATAAGAGAAAAAGATTAGATAGGAGGAGAGTAAAGAGAAAGACTAACCAGTTACAGGGAGTGTCAGAGAAGGGATCGAGAGATGGATGGGAATACAGGTGTGATGACAATTGAAAAGGTAGAGAGAAAGGAAAAGATATACAAGGTGACGTAGAAAGAACTGGATACAAGTGGTCAAGTGATGGGTATTAGCATTGCATTTAAATTCCTGGAGGTTGTTGCCCTCAGGAAAGCAAGAATATGGAAGAGAGTTTCACAGGCGGGAAGCTGCTGGGGTAGAATTGTCGTTGGCATTTGGTTGATCTAACTGTAAATAAGTAGGACCTTGTTGCCAGTCAGGTTGCACGAGTAAATTCTTGTGGCGGAGGCACTATTCACTTAAGTTCGTCGGAGCAGAAGCCATGAAAATATTTATAGAACAGGCAGATATGCCGTTAAATAAACTCAGCCATCAAAAAACATCTATATGTGTAAAAGCCCATTATCATCTACCAAGTGATCAATTATGTAAGCAGAATAAAATCATATTTTTATTATTTCAACGTTCCCCAAAATTTATTTTCGACATTAACTGATCCATAGATATGCCGTTAAACAAATCAATCAATTGATCAACCTTGCGTCAAAACAGGCTACATTTAAGAGCGCTTCGATGTGGCAAAGTAGATATTGGTCCGGAACGTGAAATCGCAGAGCCGAGTTCGAATTCCAGTTGAACTAGTTGGATTCACTTACACCCAAATACCATTAGGTATTCTTTTCTGCTATGAGTTTAATAACAGAACAGATTGGGTTCTGTAGCCTCGGTTAGCAACCAATCTACTACAGAAAGTAATGGCAAACGACTGCTGGAAAATCTTCTACCCAGTCATTCATGCCTCTTTTTAGACATGATCGCCCAAGCATGTATCATGTGTGGCACTGATTGAAAGAACAAGAGTAAGACCCCATTAACAAGCATGAATATGAAAAAACACAACATTCCTAAAATCAGGTGACACGCACTTCGACAGAACATGATGTGTCGAAATGGTCACTCATCAAAGTCATGACAACATTCAAAGCCGATGAGTTAAAATTTACTGTTTATGTAAATCGATCGCCATGACGAAAAATTACTAAGCTAATCTTAGTCTGACACAAGATAGTGAGTTGCCTAAATGACGTCCTAGGATGTGCTTGAGCAAGAACTTAGTATTCAGTGCCCGCGTATTTCCATGTTTGCCTGCTTAGAGGAATAACTTCCTATGTCGTGTAGGATTTCGTGTGTGTGTCACTGCGTTCGTTCTTCCTGTGTACATACTTGTGGGTGCGCGTATGTGTAAGCAATTCAGTTAGTGCATCTGGTCACTCTGTACGCGTGTCGTCTTTCCGTGTATACGTGGGGGTTATGATCTATTAAGTGCTGGTTTAAATTTGTTTAAGAAGTTTTTTTTTCTTGTTTTTGTACGTAAGAATAATTATAGAGTTGCGGTTCAAATTTTTCTTTATTGTAAATGTCTTTTGTGGGGTTTTCAGGTGTTTTCTTCAATAATGAAATCACAAACACCACATCTTTTTTGTTACATATTGTAACACCCTGTATCGTGTGTTGGTTAAATTTGGATGAGGTTAATATGTGTTTCAGGTTTTTTGGTTGCCTTTTGCTCTTAATTATTTTGGTCGTTTTAATATGTTTTTCATTTTATCATTTTTGTTTAGCAGGTCTAATTTTTTAAAATTTCTTTGCTTAATTCAGGATTGTTCCTGTTGCATGTTGTGACAAATGCTAGAGTCTGTTCGAAGTTGTGTTTCTTTGGGTTTCGTAGTTCGTTTAGAGGTATTTTTTTTATCTGCCAGTTCAAAACCTACTTGGGATAGCCTCCTTTTTTAGAGTTTCATGTAGTTCTTCTAGGCGGGTTTTTTGGAAATGTCTGTCACCCACTTTGGCGCAAACTCTACCTGCACACACACACATACACATATATATATTTGTCATCCACATACAAACCTGTTTCGCTGTATCACAGTTCATCAGTGTAGCTAGAAACATCCACTTGATTTTGTCCAGGATCGAAACTCGACCGATTTGGTGTCAGTCGGAGTCGCTACCCCTTAAGCAATAGGCGCATGAAATCAGAGAAGGGGAATTTTAACGTGTTGTATAGAAGCGGGTTATACACACGCCAGTTATCTAAACTTATTTATAAATGGAACTTTATGTGAGTATGTGTGTGTCTGTGTGTGCATGTGTCCGTTACATATAGAATCCGAAACAGCTGAACCGATTTGCCTGAAAATTTACACAGTTGTACTATAAGCGTCTGCGAGTGTTCTTAGCTAGGTTTTGTGTCGAGGTACCCCCGATAAATATCGAAAATCGATAATCAAATAGATCGGGTCATAGAAGGAGTGGTCCGATTTTAATCAAATTTGATACACTCATAGACAAAGACATAAGAACAGATATTCAGAAGTTTCAAGGTTGCAGTTCTTACAATAGTGCAGAAAATCGATAATATATATATATAAAATGCAAGATGTTTGCGTGTGTGTGTGTATGTTTATCTGCCTGTATGTCTGTATTTTTTCAGCCCTTTTATTTTAGTTTTTGCTTCGGGTTTGGCTCTAAGTAGGTATAATTGTAGTTGTTAGTCTCAGCCATGATACCATTTACTCAGAGGACTTATTTAGCCTTCAAAATTCAGTTTACGACGAAAAAACTTATTTGATATCGATAGCAGGAAATTAAATTTTGACTTAAATCCATTCATTTTTCTTTCACTCTACGGTTTCGCTTTAACTGGAAACAACGTGCAAAGAGTCTGAGCTCCAGGACCATGGATTAGTTTTAAAGCTTTCATTACACCCGAGCAACGCCGGGCTATACTGCTAGTCAAAACATATATGTAGGTTTTATAAAAAATGAGAGAAAAATATATGGTTAAGTTTGTTATTTAATTTTTCATGTGATCTTGTGATTGTTTTATTTGTAGGACATAAATTATATAAAAAATTTTCGAATTATTTTTTCCGTACATACTTTTAACCATTATCGAGGAAGGATTTATATTTTACGTGTAACTTAATGTGTGTACTGTTATTTATGCTTCTAGAGTAGTGTGTGTGTTTTCTGTTCCGAACAGAGTTAAGCTCGATGTGTTGTATATCGACAAACAACAATTATTCGTCTCAAAACAGCAAACACATATATATATAAAAATATAAGTTATATTTTTATTAATGACGATGAACCGTGTAGCATAGGGGACAGAGAATTGAGGGAGCGCGCCTCTAATGGGTTGAGGGGAGTGTCGTCGTATCTGTTGTGTCTCTCTCTCTCTACTGCTACTCTGGTCTGTCTGCTACTACTGGTGAATCCGTGCGCCGAGGTCTTTATATAATCTTCAGAACCGGGACTTTTCTTCCGGTTTTGCCTCGCCCACGCACGCCCACGTAATTCTCAGAGACACCTGTTCTGTTTGCCTCTGTAGCCATTTCCGCTACTGCCGGAAATAAGGTCAAACAAACATCCGTTCCTTTCAACGACCGGAAACACCCCCGCTTGCATCAGCCTTCCTCGGGTGGGGCCAGATTGTTATATTACAGATGTTCGTGTGTTCGTAGTTGATATTATTGGGTGTTGGGATTTTCATTTTTATTCATAATTATTTTATTATTGTAGCTGTGATATTTATGTTTTCAACAAGTATGTTACGGATAGGATTTAGTAGATTTCCGTGCGTGTTGAAATGAGATCGTGTTTAAAATGGTCTGACAGATGCGACGTGAGTTTTCGTGTCAATTTCGTAGTCGTGTGGCCGATATACTTATTTACGAGAATGGATGGGTCTAGAACACACTTGTTTAAAGAACATATCAATGCGAACAACGACTAATATTTTTTACGAATTAAATAATCGCAGAGAATTTTCATTATATTCATTATAATAATCCGGACTGTTCGAAGCCAGCATCAACGTCGAGGTGGTTCAACATCTCACAGCCCACACTCTCTTCTCTGACAAACAGTATGGTTTTCGCTTCACCATGTCTACTGCTGATATACTCACGACCATCACTGAGTATACACACCAGGCTCTCGACAAGAACGGCGAAGCCCAAACTGTTGCCCTAGACATCTCTAAAGCGTTTGACAGAGTCTGACATGCTGGCCTTCTACGCAAGCTGCGTGGATATGGTATAACTGGACAATTGTTTCAGACCTAATCCAGTCATCACATTTAAATAGCACAATGAAGGTAGTATTAAACGGATATGCCTCTTAATTCTATCATACGAACGCGGGTGTCCCTCAAGACTCTAGTCTAGATCCTACGCTTTTCCTGATCTTCATTAACTATCTCCCCGATGTAATAAGATCCCAAGTAGGCATATACGCTGACGATACTACAGTCTACGCTCGCTTCGAACAACAATCTGCCGAGGCTAACAAAGCAAACCTCACTGCTAAGCTTGAAAAGAACATTCAATCCGTGGTGGACTGGGGTAAGAAATGGTTCGTGAATTTGAATGCATCCAAAATGAAGCTGCTATCTATTAACCATCACAGACAATCGCTCTTACCCTCCAGGCTAATCTCCCTGATAACAAAACACTGCGCCTATTCGGGTTAACTCTCACAACAGAACTTAAGCGAAATGACTATATAGAACCCACAGCAAAATCCGCTGCTAAGAAGATCGGTTGTTTGTGTAGGGCCAGGAAGTTTTTTTCCCGTTTGAAACCATCCTGTACATATATAAATCTACCATACACTCGTACATTGAATACTGCTGCCATAACTGGTCAGGTGCTTCTGCTATTCTCCTAGGGGTCATTGACAAAATCCAACGGATAATCTGTAATGTGATAGATCCCGACTTGGCAGCGCAGATACAGTGACTTTCTCACCGGCGCAATGAGGCTTGACTGTGTCTCTTCTGCAAATATTTCCACGGCTTCTGCTCCGAAGAACTTAGCTCTCTGGTGTCCCCTATGTGTGAATTTACTCGAGCCACAAGATTAGCAACTAGGTCCCACCCTTTTACTTTGAAACCAATAAAATGTAAACGCAAATTTTACTCCATCTGCTTCTTTTCTCGCACTTCTCGCCTGTAGAATTCCCTTCCATTTACTTGCTGCCCCGACAGCTAAAATCTCGAAGAATTTAAATGTAAAGTCAATAGTCATCTCCTATCTCACTGACTTGCATCCTCTTTCTTATGCTTCTTTTTCCGTCCACTCCACTCTCATCAGTATACTCATCATTTTCTTACCCACTTCCTGACACCCCTATAATCTGTCACTCTTTCCCATAACTTTCCTCCAATGTACCCCCTACACACCAGTGTCAGTAAACTGCCTTTCTTGGGACAATATGATTGTAAAAAAGGAACATATACATATATGTTTCGTTGATAGCGACCGACAAGGAAGATTCCAGAATGTGGTGGTGTTATATTCCCTGCTGGCTGCCAGGAAGTGTAATATATTTATGTGTATTAAAAGAAATGTTTCTTCCCAAATATGCATTTATTAAATTACATGTACTGGTGCAGTGAATATCGGTTTGGAACGAAAAATCGGGGTCAAAGTTCGAATTCCAGTTGAATTCGTTGCATTCACTTATGTGCAAATACCCTTGGGAAAGGTAATAATCTGCCCCTTCCCTCCAGTTATGGGCTAAATAACAGGACATATATATATATATATATATATATATATAGCTACTCCAGCAAATATGCATCATTCATTCAGCAATGAATTAGAACACTCTCAGCTATTGGGCGTGTATAATGATAATATACGCGCTAAAAAGTTTGCCTTATTCTACCGAGCACCCATAGCTCAGAGGTAGAATCGCCGACTGACGCCAATTCGGTCGGGTTTCAATCCTGAGTTAAAAGCAATCGGAGTCTAACTGTACTGATGAGCTGTGATACAGCGAAACAGATCTGTCTGCGGATGACAATATGTATATATATATATTAAGAAACTTATATATACGGTTGAAATGGAATCTTTTTCAATTACGTCATAGTTTTTCTATGTTTGTGTGTGTGTGAGAGAGAGAGAGAGAGAGAGAATGTGTGTGTGTGTGTGTGTGTGTGTGAGAGAGATGATTTTATTAATTTTTCGACTAATTAAGGGGCAAAATATTTTTTTTCTGTAGTCTTTTAGCCTTCTTGGAGATCTATTTTCTCCGTGAAAGGTTTGTTTGCTGTTCTCTATTATTGACTAATGCGTTAAAATTAATTATCATAATGAGAACATATTTAACTCACCACCCAATATACTGAACAAAATAATGTGTTTGTTTCTCTGTGGGTGTGTGAGTGAGAAAAAGAGAGAAATAAGACGATATTGGCGAGTTGGATTAATGACTTCAAAAATTGATATAAACAAACTGAGATAGATAGATAGATAGATAGATAGATAGATAGATAGATAGATAGATAGATAGATAGATAGTGTAGTGGAATAGCTTTCGCACTGAAGATTAAATTATGAAAAGACGGTAAAACGTAGATAGATAGATAGATAGATAGATAGATAGATAGATAATGAAAAATGTAGATAGATAGATAGATAGATAGATAGATAGATAGATAGATAGATAATGAAAAATGTGAGATAGATAGATAGATAGATAGATAGATAGATAATGAAAAATGTGAGATAGATAGATAGATAGATAGATAGATAGATAGATAGATAGATAGATAGATAGATAGATAATGAAAAATGTGAGATAGATAGATAGATAGATAATGAAAAATGTGAGATAGATAGATAGATAGATAATGAAAAATGTGATAGATAGATAGATAGATAGATAGATAGATAGATGATAGAAAAATAGATAGATAGATAGATAGATAGATAGATAGATAGATATGATAATGAAAAATGTGAGATAGATAGATAGATAATGAAAAATGTGAGATAGATAGATAGATAATGAAAAATGTGACATAGATAGATAGATAGATAGATAGATAGATAGATAATGAAAAATGTGAAAAAGTAGATAGATAGATAGATAGATAGATAGATAGATAGATAATGAAAAATGTGAGATAGATAGATAGATAGATAGATAGATAGATAGATAGATAGATAGATAGATAAGAAAAATGAGATGATAGATAGATAGATAGATAGATAGATAGATAGATAGATAGATAGATAATGAAAAATGTGAGATAGATAGATAGATAGATAGATAGATAGATAGATAGATAGATAGATATGAACTTACTGACATAGATAGAAGAGAAACTGTTGAGAAACGCGTGAAAATGTTGTCTAGACTCTTGAATGACGTAATGGCGGCGCGATAAATCATATTACAACAAAGTAAATGAGATAGTATTTAGGTAGACATCGGTCTGGTTTATATTAGAGATGATATGCTAGAGATAGATTCCCCTTCACAGCAAGTCTGAAATTATCAACCCAAAATGCGGTCCTACTTTGACGGGCGTCTTATCTCTTGGGAGGGGATGCTGTCAGCGTATTTTAAGCCTCGGGGCTTACAAAAAAATGAATAGAAAGAGAAAAAAGAAATGAAGAAAAAAGAAATAAAAAATAAAGGACGAAGAAAAGAGAGAAAAAAAACAGAGACGGAAAAAAAAACAAACAAGAAAGAAAGAAGTGAGGAATTGCGATCGTAAGCAGAGAATATCTTCAAAGTTTTTTTGATTTGCATTGAATTGACAATAGAAACGAATAAAAATGGATCTGCTTAACGTTCCTCGCCTGCCATTGGTCATCCACAGAAGTCGACATAAAACCTCGCCAATGGGAAGCGATTTTAAGCCATAGGTAATCTGCACTTTTCGAATCTGTCGGCAAAATGGTTTCATTTCAAACGGGTTCATTAGCATAAGCGTTGCAACATTTTTTTTAATCATATCACCCCAAGCAAGGCGATAACGCCACTGATGCGCACGGGGCTACGTAAGAGTAAAAAGATTGGAAAAGAGAAAACCGGAAACCGCATCCTAAACAGGAAAAAAGGGATGAGCCTCTTCACCTGTTCAATAGACGTGGGTGGAGTGTGAACCGGGCGATAGTTTAGTCTATCTACTCCAATTAGTAGATTCCTATCTACCACAAAAGCCGGCGATGCAGTGGGATGAAAATTAATTTTATTAGTAATCGTCCATCTTTTGTACAAACATTTGTGGCTCAACACACACACACACCCACACACACAAAATATTGGTTCGGTTTATCATGATTTATATAACTCAAGTACTTTCATGGCTTCTGCTCCGATGAACTTGGTTGATACTGACTTGGCAGACCGACTGCAACCACTCTCTAACGATGTAATGTGGCTTCCCTGTGCCTCTTCTACAAGTACTTTCATGGCTTCTGCTCCGATGAGCTTAGATCACTGGTGCCGCCTAAGCAGGAATTTACACGAGATACTAGATTAGCAAATAGGGCCAACTTTTTACAGTTAAACAAATAAGATGTAACCGTAAATTCTACTCCAACAGCTTCTTTTCTTGCGCTTCCCGCCTGTGGAACTCCCTTCCACAAGTCTGCTTTCCCGACAGCTACAATCTCCAGATGTTTAAATGTAGGGTCAATAGACACCTCCTATCACACTAATTCCCAATTATTCTCAGAACACTCTCATCTACCCAACCCTCATTCTCGGTATCCTTACCCGCCTATCACCCACCCTCTGAAATTTCCTATATTTAACCATCCTTTCTCCACTGTATGTAGCCCCCTGCGCAGTAGTGGCAGTGACATGCCTTGCTCGGGGTGAAACGCTTATAAAAAAATCGCTTTCAAGAATTAATTTAATTTTAATCTCTCTTATAGTTATATTCTATCTGCTTGTGGTTGTTTTAGAAGATTTCTACTTAGAATAAGAACAATACTAACACTTAGAATGAGTTGAAATGCCTAGGACACATATGAGGAAAGAGGGCTTGGCGAATTTGACACTCAGAAAATACTGATGACAAGAGGAACATAGGAAAGAAACAAATACACGAGCTAACGAGCTTGTGTATATAGTTGGCATAAGTACCGATGTGACCTTCCTCTGTCTGTTCTATAACTATTTTCATGGCTTCTGCTTCTGCTCCGACGAACTTAAGTCACTGATACCCCTGTCACATGAGTTTACTCGTGCAACCAGACTATCAACTTGATCCCACCCATTCACAGTTGGATTAACCAAACGCAGCCGGCAATTCTACTTCAACAGCTTTTTTTCTCGCACTTCCCGCCTTTGGAACTCGATTCCATATTCTTGCTTTCCTGACAGGTACAACCTACAGGAATTTAAATGTAATGTCAATACCCATCTCTTAACCACTTGACTCTAGTTCTTTCTACATCACCCTGTATATCTTTTCCTTTCTCTCTACCTTCGCAACTGTCATGACACCTGTATTCCCATCCTTCTCTTGCTCCTTTCTCTGACACCCTCTGTAACTGGTTCGTCTTTCTCTTTACACTCCTCCTATCTAATTTTTTTTTCTCTTACGTAGCCCCCTACGCATCAGTGGCGTTACCGCTTTGCTTGGGGTAAAACGATTAAAAAAATATCAGGGATTATGTAAATGAGAAAATGAGAAAATTTTTGTGAGAAAATAAATAGCTTCAAGAGTTACTTCGTTTAGCTAAAACGAAAAGATATCTTAATCCAAAATTGACTTCAAGTTAACATGGCGGTCAGCAGCCTCTCTTATTTTCCTTATTTACTGATTACACATTTACCACTGTCTTAATAGTAAGCCTGATAGGTATGATAAAGTCAAATTGGTAGCTGATCTCAAAAACAATAACCTATAATCAGTTGTTAACTGCGGCAAGAAATGGCTTGTTAGTTTTAACTCCTCCAAAACGAATCTACTCTCTATTAATCGTCTGAGAACATTTCTTGCCTTCCATCAGCATGGGTAATGCTAACCTTTAAGGTATGACTCGTTCCACTATTTCATTTTAATGATTTCTGCTGAAATTGTGGAAAAATTATATCAAATCAATTGCTATGCATTTGGTCATCAATAATTACAATTAAATGTCAGTCGATGCCTTCTGTCTTCTTAATGTCAGTATTTTATTATTGCTCTTGATTCTTAATAATGTTTTATTTTTCGCATATTCTTTCACTTTTAGTAACCCCTTCTATCTCAGTAATAATATCGCCTTGTTTAGAGTAAAAAAAAAAAAATTAAAGTATTGCCGAGTTACATTTACATGCTAAGTTAACTGCAATTTCTAATTATTTGGAATATATTCAGTCAGTCAATTAAGTGCCATACGTGATACACACATTGGAAGACCATGTCTAGAGAGAGCCATGATTGACTGGGCAGAAGTTTATCCCGTAGTAGGTTGTCATTACTTTCTGCAGTAGACTGGTTGCCCACCAAGGCTATAGAACCCAATCTATGCTATTATTTAACTCATAATTCTAGGGATGAGACGGATTAATACATTTCTCAAATGTATTTGTGCGAAAGTGAATGCCAGGAATTCAAATGGAATTCGAACTCGGATCCCCGATTTTTCGTTCCTAGTCGATATCCACTACACCACAACGCACATCCTGGATTAGGTAATGTAACAATATATTCTCTTTTAGTATGATATGAACTAAAATAATATAATAAGCAACATGAGGAGATCAAATACCATGAAAAATAATGGATGAGCGATGGAGTAATGGATAGCAACTTGGATTGAGGAATCAGACGGCTGAGTTCGAATTCTAATCAATTTCATTACATTTGCTTAAGTGCTAATACCCTTGAGAAAAGTATGCATTCGTCTCATTCTTCAGCGGGTAAGTATGGGTATGAAACAGGGCAGACGGTCTGAGTTGGACATCAGTATAAGAGAAGAAAACCTCTGAATTCAAACCGTCTTGCTTCTTTAACTCCTGGGAGTTAAGACGGAGTAACCTCAACATCCCAGTGCAAGATCTATCTATCGCCCGGTTCACACTCCACCCACGTCTATTGAACAGGTTAAGAGGCTCATCCCTTGTTCCCTGTTTAGGATGTGGTTTCCGGTTTTCTCTTTTCCAATCTTTTCAATATTACGTAGCCCCCTGCACATCAGTGGCGTTACCGCCTTGCTCGGGGTGATACGATTAAAAAAAAAAAAAAAAGAAACCGACATAACTTTGCACTATTCTGACTTGAACGTGGCTATAATTGCAAGATTGTGAGTGATGACCACAGCTATGGAAAATGCGTTAACCGATTATTATCTATTATCATCTATCCCTCTATTATAAAGTCAAGCCTGATTCACTCATGTGTCCTAAAAAAATGCTGGAAAAAATAAACAAATATTTCCTTCATTAAAGGGCAGCCCAAAATGCCAAATATAGGTGGGGGGTACTAAATCAAGCAGGTACAAAAATTTAAATAACTGGGAAGTGATTTAACAGGCCAGATAGATGGAGAAAGAGACAGAGGAAAGCAGCGGATAACATATTTGCAGGGCCTGATCAGGTGGATGACGGAAAGATGGTTGCGTGGTTTACCAGAAGAAAGCGTGCTAAGTGCCACCAGGGATAGGTAGACGTGGAGAGCCATGATCGCCTACATCCTGAAAGAACAGAGCACATAAAAGAAGAAGAAGAACCACAACAATCCCAGTGCAAAAGAAACCGACAAGCCTTTGCACTATTCTCACTTGAGCGAAGCTATAATTGCCGGATTGTGAGTGATGAACACAGCTATGGAAATGCGTTAACTGATAAAAATCGATGATGATGGCTAGAGTCTCTTCTTCTTCTGTGTGCCCTGTCCCTTCAGGACGTAGGCGATCATAGCCCTCCACATTTCTTTATACTTCTTATTACCATTCTTCTGTTATCCCACTTAATTCTCGCTCCACCATCCATCTGATGAAGTCCATCAAGTATGCAATGCATTGCTTTCCCTTGTCATTCTTCTTCTCTCGTGAGCATCATACTCTCCAAGCTCTTCTTCCTCATTAAATATCTGAAAAACTCAGCTGTCTTTGTCTGATGTTAAGTATCAGTTTCTATCTCGTGTTAAAAACCTCAACGTTGCTTACGTGTTCTGTCCAAGGAATCCTCAGCATCCTTCTCTAAAACCACATTTTGGTTGTCTCAAGGTTTTTCTTCATCTTTTATGAGATTGTCCGGCGTTCGCTGCTATATTGAAGGACACATATCACATGACAATCACGTACTCTTTTTGTTTCTAGAAATTCTCCTGTTTCTTAATACTCTACTCAGATTCTGGAATACATCCTTAACCATGCCAATACGCCTACGGAACTCCGTATCCCACATTCCATCCTCTGTTAGAACGTTTCACAGGTATTTAAATTTCTAGACCTGTTTGATTTTGGTACCACCACCTTGTAGTTGGCGTTTTGGGCTCCTCATTTTACTGATGACCATGCATTCAGTTTTCTTGTAGTTGATATCTTTGACTACTTTCTGTAGGAGATCTTTTAGTTTTTTCCTGTATCTGCTATCAGCACAGTATAATCTGATAGATAGATAGATAGATAGATAGATAGATAGATAGATAGATAGATAGATATGAACAAATTGAAATAGATAGATAGATAGATAGATAGATAGATAGATAGATAGATAGATAGATTTAAAGACTGATAGATAGATAGATAGATAGATAGATAGATAGATAGATATGAACAGACTGAGATAGATAGATAGATAGATAGATAGATAGATAGATAGATAGAACAGACTGAGATAGATAGATAGATAGATAGATAGATAGATAGATTTAAAGACTGATAGATAGATAGATAGATAGATAGATAGATAGATAGATAGATAGATAGATAGATATGAACAGACTGAGATAGATAGATAGATAGATAGATAGATAGATAGATAGATAGTGAACAGACTGAGATAGATAGATAGATAGATAGATAGATAGATATGAACAGACTAGATAGATAGATAGATAGATAGATAGATAGATAGATAGATAGATAGATAGATAGATAGATAGATATGAACAGACTGAGATAGATAGATAGATAGATAGATAGATAGATAGATAGAGACTGATAGATAGATGATAGATAGATAGATAGATAGATAGATAGATAGATAGATACTACATACGTACATACATACATACATACATATAGCACTTTCCGTCTTCCGTTCGAACACTTTCCAGGTATTTCAATTTCTGCACCTGTTTGATTTTGGTATCCTCAACTTGTTACTAGCACTTTGGGCTCTTTTTTTTTTTTTACTCATTACCATGCATTCTGTGTTCTTGTTTATTTATAGTCTTTTTCTTTCCGTTTTCTTCAGCTACCATCTGTCGAAGGTCTTGTAGTTTACTTGACCAAAACATAATGTCTTTAAAATATAAATGACAATACAATAATGCCGAACAGTTCTAGACGTTCTGCACGTACAAGCGATAAACAACTGCGTAAACTTGGAAGTCTTTTCTAAGATTTGCCACACCTTGCATAAATATTGGAGAACTTTGGCATCAGCTTAATAGAATAAGTAAAATAAAAGAAAGAATTATTTCACATTAAAGAGAATTTAGAATTTACGACAAATATAAATATAAGAATGGGAGAAAGAATTAATGAAAGATATAAAGACAAAATAAAAATTTATTAAATAAATCGATTAAAAATAAACAGAAAAAAGACAATAAAACGAAAGAAAAATAATATAAAATATTTTAAGAGAATAAAAAATCCATGAAAACACATATGCGTGATAGGAAAAAATAGCTACCTTTGTGTTGAACGAAACGCTATATATTTCAAGGCGTTCAAATCGTGAATGTTGCTAGTTTGCTTAGAATTTGCAAAGACGTTAACAGGTATATTCAGAGTCATGTACTGATTGATTGGAAAATATTCCATTTATAGGCTTATAAAATCTGGCTCGAGGCTTATAAGAAATTCAACTGGACAGGAAAGAAAACAGTAATAATGGAAATAGCCAGAGTGTGTTCCTCTTTTGGAAAAATCACATTGCTTTATAATCAGGTTGACTAGCAGTGCCCACGTTCGCTTTTTTCACGTTTTTACGCGTGTTTTAATTTTATTTTCATTTCCATAAATTTATTTCACTTCTTCTTCTTCTTCTATGTGCCCTGTCCCTTCAGGACGTAGGCGATCATGGCTCTCCACGTCTCCCTACTCTTTGTGGCTCTTAGTATGTTTGCTCCTGTTGCTCCTGGCAACACCCGTTCCGTAATCCACCTGATCAGTCCCTGCAAATACGTCATCCGCTGCCTTCCTCTGTCTCTCCTTCCTTCTATCTGTCCAGTCAGTATCAGGTTCTCCAGGCTCTCCTTCCTCATTGCATGTCCCAGGAACTTCAGTTGTCTCTTCCTGATGCTCAGCATCAATTTCCTTTTTGTTACCATTCTTTCTAACACCTCGTCGTTGCTTGTATGCTCAGTCCACGATATCCGTAGCATCCTTCTGTAGAACCACATTTCGGCCGCTCCCAGTTTTGTCCTCATTTTCGATGATATTGTCCAGCATTCACAGCCATATGATTAGGCCGTTAGGATTGTACAAGGGTTGACAGCTGTAACGGATTAAAAATTAATTAAATTCAACCTTCTTCACTTTTACAAAAATTCACAATGACGTGTGAAATCCTGGGTTTTCACAAATAGAAAAAGGATTGACCATGTGTTTAAAGAAAAAGTCGAGCCCAGATTTCGCAAGTAAGGGTTAAGATAATTTTTGACCAATGGGAGCGACTTGCGCGACTTGAGGACTTGGCGATCTAGTGTGAAATTCAAAATGACCATATAAATGACCTCTGCGTCGGTCAAGCAGTCAGAGATGGGAGCAGCGGGAAACACCGCTAAAATGTAACGAGAGAAGCTTCAGGTCAACTCGGGCATTGTCCTCTTTCTCCTTATATATTTCAACAATTACTATTGTAACATTTTGCACGAACTCTGCCCTAACCTAATAGTGTTTCTAATTGTACATTAACTCCTACCTCTTAATGTTTTCTCATTGAACATTAATTTCTACGAATTCTTGTTATTCTTTCCTTTTAATAAATTTCTATTTTAACATTCAAACTGTATATTTTATTATTCAACTCTTCTACACGAATCCACACATCCTACTGACAACCTTCTGATGATAATAATTCTGGATAAATCTTTTAAGCTGTAAGGAGTTCGATTAAGTCTGACACAAGGCCGAATCAAAGAAACATTAACCAGCTCCCAACGGTTACACAACTTAAAAAATGTTATTTTGCTGAAACCAACCAATCACATTCTAGTGAGGGGGAACCAAGGTGTATACATATTCATTACCTGTTCATTGTATAAATAGACTTCAGTTTTATTATTTTTTGCCACTCTAGTTATCCAGTATTCCCCTGTTCCACAAAGAAATTTCTTTTGACTCAGAATAATATTTTCGAAGCTGTCAACCCTTGTACAATCTTAATGGCCGAGTTATATATAAATTGATGGAACTAAAAATGAATAAAAAGATGTTTTTATTTACTCAGTTTTTAATCTTGCACTCCGTTGGGATGCTGTCTTTAGAAATCTGTTGGTCTACCACTAGAGGTCGTCTTTGGTTGAGTTTGTTTACATTCGGATACATTCTGGGCAGATATTAAATCATTTGATGAACATCAGGAGAATACCTATAAGGTGAAGTTGAAATTTGTCTTCCATGAAATCTTCTGTGGATCAGTTGGTAAAAACATGTCTGTTCTACAGACGGCATCCCTCCGTAGTGTAAGATTAAAAACTGAGTAATGACTCGGCCATTAAGATTGTACAAGGGTTGACAGCTTCGAAAATATTATTTTGAGTCAAAAGAAATTTCTTTGTGGCAAAGAGGAATTCTGGATTACTAAATTGGCAAAAAAATTAAAAAAAACTGAAGTCTACTAATAATGCAATGAACAGGTAATGAATATGTTTACACCTTGGTTCCCCCTCAATGTGATTGGCTGGTTTCAGGTACAATTTTGGCAATTTATTTTGTTTGTACCTGCTTGTGACTTATTATGGTTTCGTTTTTTTTTTATAGATCCGACCATGTCCATTTTCCAGGGTGTTTTTACTATTTAGATGTTGTTTAGATGGGATAATTTGTTGTAGACAGTGGATGTTATGGAGTTGTTAGGTAGTATAATGTGTCCGTTATTGTTTGTTTTATTATTGTGGATAATACTGTTTTTATTGCAGTTATGTTTTATTGTGGTTTTGTATTACCTTTTTTAATGGATACTCGTATTTGAGTGGAAAGTTTGTGCATTATATATATATATATATATATATATATATATATATATCCAGGTGGAGAGGTTACAAGGTTTTACGGTTTTAAGTCCTCAAATAACTTTCCACATACATAAATAGCAAACCATTTTTTTGGTATTTAAATGTAAATCATTTTCACAACCAATGTCCAACATTGCCTAATGACGAGATCCTATCTCGCGACAGAAATTTCCGTGTCGCAATGCATATATAATTCACAATTATATGGTTATATATATATAAGTGTGTGTGTGTGTGTGTGTGTGTGTGTTTGTATTTTAATATTTTCACCCCAAGCAGGGCGGTACGGCCATTGGTGTGCAGGGGTCTACATAAGAGAAGAGTGAAAGTTTAAACAGGTGGAAAGCGAAGAGAAAGACGAACCGGTTTCAGAAGGTTTCAGAAAAAGAGTAAGAGAATGATGGGAATACTGGTGTGAAGACAGTTGCAAGAGTAGAATAAACAAAGGAATAAAACAAGATACACGAGGTGATGGGGGAAAGGACGAGTGGAGGACTGGAGTCAAGTGGATAGCAATTGACATTGCATTTAAATTTCTAGAGATATTAACCATTAGGAAAGAAGTGTACGGAAAAAAGTTCGACAGGCGGGAAGTGAGAGAAAAGAAGCTGATGGAGTAGAAGTGAGAGCTGCATTTGCTTGATTTAACTGTAAAAGTGTTTGCCAGTCTGTTGCCAGTCTGTTTGCTCGAGTAAATTCTTGTGAAGGTGGCATCAGTAAGCTTAGCTCGTCAGAGCAGAAGCTATGAAAATATTTGTCGAATATCCAGGGGGAAGTCACATCCGGCCGGTAAGAAAGCTGCCAGGTCGGGATTGATCATCTTTTGAGCTGAGTGTACTCGCTTGGGTTCCTTATGTTAAGAAATTGACCGTTTGTCACATCCCACCTATGGTTGAATACTTAGGCGTCCCGCATCCCAAACAATGCAAAAAATACATAAGTCTCGGTCCTCTGTATTCGGGAGCTGGCTTTTGACCCGTGCGTGTGCTACTCAGTTTCCCCGCGTTAATGTGGGTGTTGGGCAAATTTTGGCATCAGACAAAGTGTACGCCCTCGGTTTTCCCGGTCAATTTGTAAATTCCAAGTCTCTCCGTGTCACCGACGATGCTAAGACCATTATAGTACCCGATCCAGCGTATGCGGGTGCAGGGTAAATTTTGACCCATGACCCGAGTGTACGAACTCTTTTCCTTACGTTAAACAAGTGGCCTTTTGTAGAATGAGGAAGGAAAAGACGATGAGGTGATGGGGAAAGGACGAGATAAGGACTGGAGTCAAGTGGACAAGAGATGGGAATTGACATTGCATGTAAATTCTTGGAGATTGTAGCCGTCAGGGAAGCAAGTATACGGAAGGAAGTTCCACAGGCGGAAAGTGAGAGAAAAGAAGCTATTGGAGTAGAAGTGGCGGCTGCATTTTGTTGATTTAACTGTAAAAGTATGGGACCTTGTTGCCAGTCTGGTTGCACGAGTAAATTAATCATAGCTGAAGTCAAGTAAATATTTGCAGAACAAACAGGGGGAAGCCACATCCCGTCGGTTAAAAAGTGGCTGGATTCGAGCTGCCAGGTCGGAACCGATGACATTACAGATTCTCTTTTAGAGACTGTCGAGAACCCTTAGAAGAATTGAAGGAGTGCTCAACCAGTATTCAATGCACAGGCGGTTGGTTGATTTGTATATGAACTCAGGCGGTAAAAACTTCCTGACCCAACACAGTAACTGTACATTATAATTTCCACTGGCCTTAATCGTTTGAGAAATCGTTTGGAAAATATCTATTTCCCGGTATATAATAATATTAAACAAATAAAAATTCAAATATGTCGGCTGATGCCAGTTTTGTGGATTTTCCGTTAAATTCCACAATGTTGTCTTCGGTTGAGTTTGTTTACATTCGGATAAAATCTGGAGAGATAATCTTCGTTCGATGAAAATCAGCAGAATACTTATATAAAGGTGAAGTTGAAATTTGTCTTTGATAAAGTTTTCTGTGGATCAATTGGTAAAAACATGTCTGTTCTAAAGACGGCATCTCACCGGAGTGGGAGTTTGCAGGTTCGATTCCTGCCCGAAGATATTTTCCAAACGATTTCTCAAACGATTAAGACAAGTGGAAATTATTGTGTACTGCTCAACTATATATAAGCATTTTTAATCCAAAAAAGAAACGCATTTAGGTAAAATCCCAAAAACCAGATCCTATTAATATTAATATTAATATTAAAAATGATTCAGGTGGAGGGACCGATGTAAATAGTATTAACTATTTACAGTGCCAAATATATATATATATATATATATATATATATAATAAACAGACTTTCCACTCAAATACGAGTATCCATTAAAAAAATTAATGTTAAACAAATAAAAATTCAAACTATATATATATATATATGATTGCAAGTGTATTACAAAATAAACTCTCTAGCAGCCGGTTTTATTCTGAAAAGAAACATATTCAGATCAATATTGCTTATTAACTAAACTATATATATGCTCAATAAAGAAATAGAGCTATGAATATTCATTAACTAAACTATATATATATATATATATATATATATATATATATATATATATATATATAGTTTCGTTAATGAATATTCATAGCTCTATTTCTTTATTGAGCACTGTTTTAAATTAATGTTTTAAACGTTGTTAATATTTTCATCGCTCCTTATTCACTTGGATACCGAACGCCCATAGCTCTGAGGTAGAATCACAGAGTGACGCTAATTCGGTCGGGTTTCAATCCTGGGTTAAAAGCAATCGGTTCTCTAACCGTACTGATGAGCTGTGATACAGCAAAACAGATCTGTCTGCGGATGAATATTTACGCTCTCACATCCTCATTGAGCACTCTGGGAGAATGGTAGATTTTGAAAAACAGTAGCTACTCTAACATATACGCATCGTTCATTCAGCAATGAATTAGAACACTCTCAACTATTGGGCGCGTATAATGGTAATATGCAATTTAAAATGTCTACCTCCTTCTACCGAGCGCCTATAGCTCAGAGGTAGAATCACCGAC